>CM038142.1:128719151-129191805 GCA_021437245.1 Aegilops speltoides | reverse complement strand
TTTCAGTCTCCCACTTGCACTAGACTCAATAATCTAGATTACAAAGTAACGATTCTAACACCCATGGAGTCTTTGTGCTGATCATGTTTTGCTCGTGGAAGAGGCTTAGTCATTGGGTCTGCAACATTCAGATCCGTATGTATCTTGCAAATCTCTATGTCTCCCTCCGCGACTTGATGGCGGATGGAACTGAAGCGTCTCTTGATGTGTTTGGTTCTCTTGTGAAATCTGGATTCCTTTGCCAAGGCAATTGCTCCAGTATTGTCACAAAAGATTTTCATTGGACCCTATGCACTAGATATTACACCTAGATCATATATGAACTCCTTCATCGAGACTCCTTCATTTACTGCTTCCAAAGCAGCTATGTACTCCGCTTCACACGTAGATCCCGCCATGACGCTCTCCTTGGAACTGCACCAACTGATAGCTCCACCATTCAATATAAATACGTATCCGGATTGCAACTTAGAGTCATCCGGATCAGTGTCAAAGCTTGCATCGACGTAACCATTTACGACAAGCTCTTTGTCACCTCCATAAAATAGAAACATATCCTTGGTCCTTTTTAGGTATTTCAGGATGTTCTTGACCACTATCCAGTGCTCCACTCCTGGATTACTTTGGTACTTCCCTGCTATACTTATAGCAAGGCACACATCAGGCCTAGTACACAGCATTGCATACATGATAGAATCTATGGCTGAAGCAAAGGGAATGACTTTCATTTTCTCTCTATCTTCTGTAGTGGTCGGGAATTGAGTCTGACTCAACTTCACACCTTGTAACACAGGCAAGAACCCTTTCTTTGACTGATCCATTTTGAACTTCTTCAAAACTTTATCAAGGTATGTGCTTTGTGAAAGTCCAATTAAGCGTCTTGATCTATCTCTATAGATCTTGATGCCCAATATGTAAGCAGCTTCACCGAGGTCTTTCATTAAAAAATTCTTATTCAAGTATCCTTTTATGCTATCCAAAAATTATGTGTCATTTCCAATCAACAATATGTCATCCACATATAATATTAGAAATGCTACAGAGCTCCCACAGGCTTCTCCAAAAGTCTGTATAAAACCATATGCTTTGATCACACTATCAAAGCGTATATTCCAACTCCGAGAGGCTTGCACCAGTCCATAAATGGATCGCTGGAGCTTGCACGCTTGGTTAGCACCTTTTGGATCGAAAAAAAATCTTCTGGTTGCATCATATACAACTCTTCTTTAAGAAATCCATTAAGGAATGCAGTTTTGACATCCATTTGCCACATTTCATAATCATAAAATGCGGCAATTGCTAACATGATTCGGACAGACTTAAGGATCGCTATGGGTGAGAAGGTCTCATCGTAGTCAACTCCTTGAACTTGTCGAAAACCTTTTGCAACAAGTCGAGCTTTGTAGACAGTAACATTACCATCAGCGTCAGTCTTCTTCTTGAAGATCCATTTATTTTCTATGGCTTGCCGATCATCGGGCAAGTCTACCAAAGTCCACACTTTGTTTTCATACATGGATCCCATCTCAGATTTCATGGCCTCAAGCCATTTTGTGGAATCTGGGCTCATCATCGCTTCCTCATAGTTCGTAGGTTCATCATGGTGTAGTAACATGACTTCCAGAACAGGATTACCATACCACTCTGGTGCGGACCGTACTCTGGATGACCTGCGAGGTTTGGTAGTAACTTGATCTGAAGTTTCATGATCATCATCATTAGCTTCCTCACTAATTGGTGTAGGAATCACTAGAACTAATTTATGTGATGAACTACTTTCCAATTCGGGAGAAGGTACAATTACCTCATCAAGTTCTACTTTCGTCCTACTCACTTCTTTTGAGAGAAACTCCTTCTCTAGAAAGGATCCATTCTTAGCAATGAATATCTCGCCTTCGGATCTTTGATAGAAGGTGTACCCAACAGTTTCCTTTGGGTAATCTATGAAGACACACTTCTCCGATTTGGGTTCGAGCTTATCAGGTTGAAGCTTTTTCACATAAGCAACGCAACCCCAAACTTTAAGAAATGACAACTTGGGTTTCTTGCCAAACCATAGTTCATATGGTGTCGTCTCAACGGATTTCGATGTTGCCCTATTTAAAGTGAATGCAGCCGTCTCTAAAGCATAACCCCAAAATGATAGCGGTAAATCAGTAAGAGACATCATAGATCGCACCATATTCACATCTACAGGATCACTATTTGTCTCAATAAAAGTAGACAAAAGCCATCATTAAGATCAATAGGAGCATTTTTACTAGCAACCAACTTCATAAGCAACCTTTTCACTCAAAGTACTAATTTCTTCAACAGAATTAACCTTTTTACTAGTAGGTGTTCTTTCGGCATGCCATTGTGAATAATTTGCCATGATATTATCAATTAATTTAGTAGCTTCGCCCAAAGTAATTTCCATAAAAGTACCACCCGCGACGGAATCTAAAAGATTTCTAGAAACAAAATTCAATCCCACATAAAAGTTTGTATAATCATCCATAGATTTAAACCATGAGTAGGGCAATTTGTTAGCATTAATTTCATTCTTTCCCAAGATTGTGCAACATGTTCGTGCTCAAGTTGCTTGAAATTCATGATTTTATTTCTAAGGGAAATAATTTTTGTGGGAGGCAAATACTTAGTGATAAAAGCATCTTTGCACTTATCACATGAATCAACACTATTGCGAGGCAAAGATGAAAACAAAATTTTTGCACGATCCCACAAAGAAAAAGGGAATTTCATTTTCACAATATCATTGTCCACATCTTTTTTATTTCGCATATCACTCAATTCTACGAAAGTGTTCAGATGGGATGCGTCATCCTCATTAGGACTACCGGAAAATTTCTCTTTCATAACAAGATTCAACAAAGCGGCATTAATATCATAAGACTCCGCACTAGCGGTGGGAGGAGCAATCGGAGTACTAATAAAATCATTATTATTAGTACTGAAAAAATCACACAATTTGGTGTTTTCTTGAGACTTCGAGACTATGCAAACAAGATCACACACAAACAAAAGATCAAACAAGAAAAAGGCAAACGGAAAGAAGCCATATGAAAAGGAAAATATTTTTGTGTCTTTTCTGAAAATGTTTTAGATGTGGGAGAGATGAAAATGAGAGGCAAATGGAAAATAAAGTAATTGCAAGGAGATGAGATTTCTGATTAGGTAGTTGATAGATGTTGATGATGTCTCCCCGGCAACGGCGCCAGAAATTCTTCCCGATTGCTTGTATCTGCATTGGTATTTCCCCGGAGAGGAAGGGATGATGCAGCACAACAGTGGTAAGTATTTCCCTCAATTATGAAACCAAGGTTATCAATCCAGTAGGAGAACCAAGCAACACTATGTAAACAACACCTGCACACAAACAACAAAAACTTGCAAACCAACGCGTAAGAGAGGATGTCAATCCCTCAACGGCATTGAGATAGATTAAATTGTATGGGATTTGATAAATAGATCTAACAAAAACACAAAATAAAACAAATAAATAAAAAAATGCAGCAAGGTATTTTCGGTTTTAATATGATCGGAAATAGACCCAGGGGTCGTAGTTTTCACTAGAGGCTTCTCTTAAGAAAATAGCATATGATGGGTAAACAAATTACTATTGGGCAATTGATAGAAAAGCAAAATAATCATGATGATATCCAAGGCAATGATCATGGATATAGGCATCACGTCCAAGATTAGTAGACCGAAACGATTCTACATCTACTACTATTACTCCACACACTGACCGCTATCCATCATTCATCTAGCGTATTAAGTTCATGGAAAAAATGGAGTAATGCAATAAGAACGATGGCATGATGTAGACAAGATAAACTCACGTATGAATAAACCCGATCTTGTTACCCTTAATAGTAACGATACATGCGTGTCATGTCTCTTTCTGTCACTGAGATTGAGCACCGCAAGATCGAACCCATCACAAAGCACCTTTTCCCATGGCATGATAAATCAATCTAGTTGGCCAAACCAAACTAATAAATCAGAGAAGAAATACGAGGCTATAACGATCATACATAAAAGAGTTCAGCAAAGACTCAATTAATATTCATGGATAGAACTGATCATGAACTCACAATTCATCGGATCCCAACAAACACACCGCAAAAAGAGTTACATAAAATAGATCTCCAAGAACATTGTATTGAAGATCAAAAAGAAAGAGGCCATCTAGCTACTAACTATGAACATGTAGGTCTGTGGTAAACTACTCACACATCATCGGAGGGGCAACAAGGATGATGAAGAACCACTCTGTGATGGTTGCCCCCTATGGCAGAGTGCCAAAAAAGGCCTCTAGATTTGATCTCGTGGTTCTGGAACTTGCGGCGGTGGAAAAAGTGTTTTGTTGACTCCCCTAGAGTTTCTGGGATTTTTGAGTATTTATATAGGTAGAAGTAGGTCAAGGCGGTTCCCATGGGCTCCACTACCCACCAGGCGCGCCAGAGGTCCCTGGTGCGCCCTGGTGCCTAATGGGCCCCACGGGCCTCCTCTCGTGTACTCCAGAAGCTTCCAGGGTCTTTTATCACCAGGGAAAAAATCTCCAAAAAGTTTCGTGGTATTTGGACTTCGTTTTGTATTGATATTCTGCGAAGTAAAAAAAACAAGCAAAAAACAGCAACTGGCACTCGGCACTATGTCAATAGGTTAGTCCCAAAAAACTGATATGAAGTGCTAGTAAATGTATATAAAATATCCAATATTGAAACTATAATAGCATGGAACAATCACAAATTATAGATACGTTGGAGACGTACCAGCTCCCAAGTCACATAAAGCAGTTTTGACATAACTTCTTTTAATGGAGCATGGTATAGTTGGAATTCCAGGATCTCCTAGTTTCTTAGGCACTCCACGCTTAAAAGAATAATTTGCAAGCATGGTGGAAATTTCAGCTTCAGGTATCTTTCTTTTATTAGTGATAATATCTTTCATGTGCTTAGCATATGGAGGCCTTTTCAGTATATAATTCAAATGAGTACACAAGAACACATGCCTAAGAATCACAATAAAGTGCTCAAATTGTTCCTCATCCTTATTCATAGGTGATTTAGTTGGAAAAGGCATAGGTTTCTGAATCCATGGTTCTCTTTCCTTATCAAGTTTCTATTTCAACATCATTATCTGGTTCTTAGGAGGTGGGTTATCTAGGTCAACAACAGGTTCTATTTCAACATCATTATCTGGTTCTTTATCATTGTCCGGTTGAGCATCTACATGAACATCATCATTATAATTATCACTAGGTAAACATTCATTACCAGATTGTGCCTCAGCATCAGAGATAGAAACATCATTAATATTCTCGGAAGGTTTTTCTACCTCAGGTTTGCTAGAAGAATGCATAGTCCTATCATTTTTCATTTTCTTTTTCTTTTTCTTCTTAGATGGACTAGGTGCATCAGCTCTGAGAATCTTGTTTAATTCTTTTAGGGTGACCTTTAGGATAAAGTGGCTCCTGGTTCATTTCACGTCCTCTAGTCATTAATCTAACAACATGATCATTCATGTTATTATCCATCTCATTAAGCAAATCATTTTGTGACTTAGCTACTTGTTCTAAGTAGGTTTGAACCCTGGAAGTATGCTTTCCTAGACCCTTAATATCATTAGCAAATCTAAACATGAAGTCACTCAAACAATCCATCATAAAAGCATTACGTTTCAATTGCTTCATAACATATGAGTTGAAATGTTCTTGCTTAACAATGTACTTGTCGAATTCATCCAAGCATTGACTTGAAGATTTATTGTAAGGCATGTCACCTTCATCAAATATTATAGGAGAATTTACCTCTACTTCCTGTGTCGGGGTGCTGACCCATGTATTTCTTCAATAGGTGGTAAATTCTTAACATCTTCAGCTTTAATACCTTTTTCCTTCATAGATTTCTTTGCCTCTTGCATATCTTCAGGACTCAGATATAGAATAGCCCTTTTCTTCGGAGTTGGTTTAAGTGGTGGTTTGGGAAGTGTCCAATCATTATAATTTCTAAATATATTCTTTAATAGTTCTTCAGGCTGCTCAATAGTTCTTTCCCTGAAAACACAACCAACACAACTATCTAGGTAGTACCTAGAAGCACCGGTTAGTCCATTATAAAAGATATCAAGTATTTCATTTTTCTTAAGAGGATGATGAGGCAAAGCATTAAGTAGTTGGAGAAGCCTCCCCAAGCTTGAGGGAGATTCTCTTCTTCAATTTGCACAAAGTTAAATATTTCCTGTAAGTCCACTTGTTTCCTGTGAGCAGGAAAATATTTTTCAGAGAAGTAATATATCATATCCTAGGGACTACGCACACAACCAGGAGCAAGATTATTAAACCATATCTTAGCATCACCCTTTACAGAGAAAGGAAACAACTTAAGAATGTAGTAGTAGCGGATCTTCTCCCCATGAGCAAATAGGGTGGCTATATCATTTAATTTAGTAAGGTGTGCCATAACGGTTTCAGTTTCATAACCATTACAAGGATCAGATTTAACCAAAGTAATTAACTCATGATCGACAGAGAATTCATATTCCTTATCGATGACAAAGATAGGAGAAGTAGCAAACTTAGGATCATATTTCATTCCAGCATTCAAATATTTTTCTTTCAACTTACATAGTAGTTTCTTAACATCTTCTCTATCATTACAAGCAAGAAATTCCCTAGCTATTTCTCCGTCCATAACATAATCCTTGGGTATCTTATGCAATTCAATTCTAGGGGAGCTAGATCTACTAGGTGCATCATCAGTTTCAACAATTTCATCAATTTCAGCATTCTCAAATTCTTTAGCTTTAGCAAAGTTGTTCATCAAGAAATTCACCTAGTGGCATAGTTTTATCAAGCATAGCACTAGCATCATTCATAGCAGAAGTAGCATCATCAATTACTTGCGACATATCAGAATTAATAGCATGTGATGGTGTTGCAAGTCTACTCAAAACAGAAGGTGAATCAAGTGCAGAGCTAGATGGTAGTTCCTTACCTCCCCTTGTCTTAGAGGGATAGATTTTGGTCCTATCATCCTTCATATTCTTCATAGTGATCAAAAAATATAAATCCCAAGTGACTCAGCAATTAAAGCTATGTTCCTCAGCAATGGCGCCAGAAAAAAGGTCTTGATAACCCACAAGTATAGGGGATTGCAACAGTTTTCGAGGGTAGAGTATTCAACCCAAATTTATTGATTCGACACAAGGGGAGCCAAAGAATATTTGCAAGTATTAGCAGTTGAGTTGTCAATTCAACCACACCTAGAGAACTAACTATCTGCAGTGGAGTGATCAGTAGCACAGTAGTATGGTAATTTGATAGCAGTGGTAAAGTAGCAATGGTAATAGTAACATTAGTAGTAATAATAGTGATTGTAACAGGGCAGCAATAATAGTAACTTAGCAAAGATCAATATATGAAAAGCACGTAGGCATTGGATCACTGATGCGTAATTATGTTGGATAACATTCATCATGTAAAAATCATAACCTAGGGCGACATAGAACTAGTTCCAATTCATCAATGTAATGTAAGCATGTATTCCGTATATAATAGTCATACGTGCTTGCGATAAGATCTTGCATGACATCTTTTGTCCTACCCTCCCGTGGCAGCGGGGTTCATAAGGAAATCTAAGGGATATTAAGGCCTCCTTTGAATAGAGAACAAGAACAAAGCATTAGCACTTAGTGAATACATGAACTGCTCAAACTATGTTAATCACCGGAAAGAATCCCAATTATTGTCACCTTGGGGTATGCGGATCATAACACGTAATAGGTGCGTATAACTTGCAAGATAGGATCACGAACACAAATATATTCATGAAAACGTAACGTGTTCATATCTGAAATCATGGCACTTGGGCCCTAGTGACAAGCATTAAGCATAGCAAAGTCATAGCAAGATCAATCTCAGAACATAGTGGATACTAGGGATCAAGCCCTAACAAAACTAACTCGATTACATGATACATATCATCCAACCCATCACCGTCTAGCAAGCCTTCGAAGGAATTACTCACTCCCAGCGATGAGCATCATGAAATTGGTGATGGAGGAAGGTTGATGATGACGATGGCGTAGAATCCCCCTCTCCGGAGCCCAGAACAGACTCCAGGTCAGCCCTCCTGATGAAGAACATGAGGTGGCGGTAGCTATGTATCGTAAAACACGAGGATTCCTTCTCTCTGGGTTTTTTCTCTAGATGAATATGACTTATGGAGTTCGAGATAGGTTTGCGGGAGCTGCTGATACGTCTCCAACGTATCTATAAAATTTGATTGTTCCATGCTGTTATATTATCTGTTTTGGATGTTTTATATGCATTAATATGATATTTTATATTATTTTTTGGGACTAACCTATTAACCTAGAGCCCAGTGCCAGTTCCTGTTATTCCTTGTTTTTGAGTTTCGTAGAAAAGGAATACCAAACGGAGTCCAGATGGAATGAAACCTTCGCGATGATTTTTCTTGGACCAGAAAACAACCAGGAGTCTTGGAGATGAAGTCAGAGGAGTCACGAGGCGGCCACAAGGACGGAGGGCACGCCCAGGGGGTAGGGCGCGCCCCCACCCTTGTGGGCCCCCGTGACCCTCCTGACCTAATTCTTTCGCCTATATATTCCCATATACCCCCAAACCACCAGCGACATCCACGAAAACACTTCTCCACTGCCGCAACCTTCTGTACCTGTGAGATCCCATCTAGGGGCCTTTTCCGCCATCCTGTCGGAGGTGGATTCGATCACGGAGGGCTTCTACTTCAAATCTATTGCCCTTCTGATGAAGCATGAGTAGTTTACCTCCGACCTACAGGTCCATGGGTAGTAGCTGGATGGCTTCTTCTCTCTCTTTGATTCTCAATACCATGTTCTCCTCGATGTTCTTGGAGATCTATTCGATGTAAGAGCATCTCTAGTAGAGCCCTCAAACCCCCAAACCCTTAAAAATAACCGCTTTTTTACAGTTTTCGTTCGAAAAATGTCGTAGACTAGAACCCTTAAACCCTTAAACCCGTAAAAAATTTTAGAGGTCCAACCCTCAAACGCAACAAAGAAATCAGAGAAGTGAGGGTTGGGGAGGTCCAACCCCGACCTGCACTCCATTTCCCTCCGAGCGGGAGGGAATTTCCTCCGCCCTCCGCCCCCGCCCGATCCCCCGCCCGCCCGGCCGCCCGCCGCCGCCTCCGCCCACCCGGCCGCCTCCGCCGCCTCCCGCCCGTCCTCCGCCGCCCGCCGCCTCCCCGCCCGCCCGCCTGCCGCCAGCGCCGCCCGCCGCCCCTCCTCCGCCCGCCCGCCGCCCGTCCTCCTCCGCCCTTCCTCGCCTCCTCCGCCCAGCCGCCCGCCCGCCCTCCGCCCGCCTCCTCCGCCCGCGCCGCCCCTCCCTCCGCCCGCCTCTGCCGCTCCGGCCGCCCTCTCAGCCCGCCCTGCATGGCCTGCCCCTCCGCCGCCCCAGTTTGATTTTTGATTTTTTTCTTCCATTTTTACATTTTGCTTTTTCTTCATTTTTACATTTTGGCACTCACATTGTAGATGGTGTTGAACAACGCCGACATGGATTCGTTGTCCGATGCGTCGGATTGGTCGTCATCCGACGATTCGGACATTGACGAAGTTGTTGCAAGACGACGACGTTGAGATGATGAGCCTCCTCGTCGATGTGCAAGCGTTTGAAGATCGCGTGAAACTTATGGATCAGAAGAGAGGGTCGACGATGGGGCGACTCACCATCTACCGGAACCGTGCTCTCGGACACGAGCATTTGATGCAAGACTACTTCGCGGAGGTACCTACATACCCTGCTCGTCTCTTTCGCAGAAGGTACCGAATGCGTCGTAGTTTGTTTGTGAAGATTGTCAACGATTGTGAGGCTGCCTCCTATTACTTTACGCGTCGTAGATCCAAATGCGTCGTAGTTTGTTTGTGAAGATTGTCAATGATGTATCTTTGTTTTACTTTTCTATGTCCTATTTGATTCGAACAATTGTTGTAATAATTTGAATGATTATTGTTTTATTCGGTGCTGTAATAATAACTAGAATGATTATTGTTTTATGTCAAATGTGATTGAATTTGTGATATGTCATATGATGAAATGTGATGAAATGTGTGATATATGAAATGACAGTTTTAAGGGTTAGTTAGAAGATTAGAACCTCAAACCCAACCCTTAGAACGGAATATTCCGATATAAGGGTTTGGTTTGAGGGTTCTAGTCTTTGCCTCTGTTTTTCAACCCTTAAAAGTGTCAAAACTGGGCAATTCTCAACCCTTAAAACTGATTTTACATTTAAGGGTTTGAGGGTTCTACTAGAGATGCTCTAATACTTTTTTGCGGTGTGTTTGCCGAGATCCGATGAATTGTGTATTTATGATCAGCTATGTATGAATATTATTTGAATCTTCTCTGAATTCTTATAAGCATGATTTGATATGTTTGTAATTCTCTTTGAACTACCGGTTTGGTTTGGCCAACTAGATTGGTTTTTCTTGCAATGGCAGAAGTGCTTAGCTTTGGGTTCAATCTTGCGGTGTCCTTTCCCAGTGATAGTAGGGGCAGCAAGGCACGTATTGTATTGTTGCCATCGAGGATAAAAAGATGGGGTTTTCATCATATTGCTTGAGTTAATTCCTCTACATCATGTCATCTTACTTAATGCGTTACTCCATTCTTTGTGAACTTAATACTCTAGATGCATGCTGCATAGCGGTCGATGTGTGGAGTAATAGTAGTAGATATAGAATCGTTTCGGTTTACTTGACAAGGACATGATGCCTATATTCATGATCATTGCCTTAGATATCGTCATAAGTTTACCCACCATATTATTTGCTATCTTGATAGAAGCCACTAGTGAAACCTATGGCCCCCGGGTCTATTTCCCATCATACAAGTTTCTGATCTACAATATTAGTTTCCTATCTACTATTCTTGCAATCTTTTACTTTCCGATCTATAAACCAAAAATACCAAAAATATTTACTTTATCGTTTATCTATCTCTATCAGACCTCACTTTTGCAAGTGACTATGAAGGGATTGACAACCCCTTTATCGCGTTGGTGCAAGTTTATTTGATAGTTTGTGCAGGTATTCGGTGATTTGTGCGTTGTCTCCTACTGGATTGATACCTTGGTTCTTAAACTGAGGGAAATACTTATCTCTACTTTGCTGCATCACTGTTTCCTCTTCAAGGGAAGAACCAACGCAAGCTCAAGAAGTAGCAGCTGCCAGGGGCCCACAAGCCTGCCGGGCACGCCCTGGGGGGGGGGGGGTGTGCGCCCCCAGGCTTGTGGCGCCCTGGTGGCCCCCTCTGGTATTTCTATTCGCCAATATTTTTATATATTCTGAAATAATTCTCCATAAATTTTCAACTCCATCCGAAAACTTTTATTTCTGCACAAAAATAACACCATGACAATTATGCAGAAAACAATGTCAGTCTGGGTTAGTTCCACTCAAATCATGTAAATTAGAGTAAAAACAAGAGCAAAAGTGTTCCGAGAAGTAGATACATTTAGGACGTATCAAGATTATCGCATGCCAAAAGTTTGTCGCAACAAGTGCATATATTGCTTTACACATGTTACAGTATGGGTGCGCATGATACTGCTTTACATGTGTCACTATGTCACCTTATCTTGCCTCTCAAGGGCATTTCAAAAGAGGAGTGAGCAATTACAAAAACACTCTGGCCCAAAAATCATGTTTTAAATTACATGCACAACTTTCTGGCATGATGTCGTTACTATAAGATGAAAGTTCCAGCAAATAATAATGGAAGGAGAGCTATTCGAGCCTTGAGAAGGCGATGCTTGTGGGTGGTAGGGAGTTACACTAATACTTTGTTTCTTTGATATTCCTCTCACATCCTAAGTAATGTTTTCGCTACAATGAAACTAAAATGAACAAACTATTTAGCAGGAGGATCCAAGTATTTGTTTTCACGCTAGATTAAACTTTGGCAAGGAGAATAGATATGTTTGCTAGAGATTTAGAGGTATGGATATCAAAATACAACATATAACTGAGCATTTGCTACCTTGTACGAATATAAACTATTGTTTATAGCTCGTATAGAAAAGGAGGACACACCTTTGGGAACTAATCTTCATTGTTAAGCTAGATGGGTGACTTCAATAGGTTTGTCAACCTTTTTGCTCGAGGATGAGAAATGTTTAAGTTTGGGGAGGTTGATGAGTGGATTTTGCATCAATTTTTACAATATATTCTAGTAGAAAAATCCCTCATTTCATATCTATCTACCAATTATTCATGTCCACGGTGCATAGTAATGTTTACCCATTATACCAAGTTATTTGCACAACCTTTTGTTTTTATTATCTTTACTTTTTGTTGTCTTTGAAGGTGTATTGACATGTTCATGGACTTGGCGCATAAAAAAGGACCAAGTTGGGGCCAAAACGAAGAATTCCAGGCATCAGATTCGGGACCTATGAAGAGTTTGAAATTTTTGAGAATTTTTAAAGTGTCCAAATTGAACATCCAATGTCATGGATGTATTGGGTTTTTCAGGCGAATCCAACAAGCCCAAATTGGAGTTCGTATGAAGAAATGATGACCAAAACACGAAACCGCGCACATAGACTCCAGAAGAGAAGATGGAGTCTGGTACGACCATGGCTGGTCATACCATCGCTCGTACCAGCCTCTAGAGGCCGTGAAATCACACATAGCTTTCGTGATTCTTCATCGATTTCGTCCCGATTTGTTTCTATGCTATCCTTGGCCACCAAAGGAGGTATTGGGAGAGAATAAGGTTCCCCTAGAGTCCTTGGATGAAGGGTTAGGTGAAGGATCTATGGAGGAGACCAGAGGAGGCCTCCTATATATTCACCTCCAACCCTAGCCGCCAAAATTAATCTTCAACAACTCGAACACGCGTCTGCCACACCTGCATTGGTACAACTCCAATGTAGAAGAAGGGATAAGATAAGGAAGAAGGAATAGGAGGATCCACCACATGCGCACCAACCTTCGGGGTGATGCCTTCTCCATCGACCGTGCCATGCCATCCTCGTTTCCCGAATCGGAGTCGGCTTTTAAATTGTGTCTCCCTCCTATGTTCTCCATACATTTGTTTGAGTAATTTTAGTTATTCTCGCAAAGTAAAGGATGGACTCTAGTTGTATTTAAGGTGAACGCTAATGCTAGATATAATATCCTCTTTTGGCGATTTTAATTAACAACCCTCATGAATGTTGTGTAAGGCGCCTTTCAGCATTTTTGCCTTTATGGCCATGGAGCGTATTACTATCGTTCTAAATGTGGGACGTGGAGGTAAAGAGATGACATTAATATCGTCTCTTTTCTCCCTTTGCAATTGATAGGGGAATAATAGAAAACCAACCATTGGTCGTGCCCATGGGGTGACCCTTAATCACCGTTGTTGTAACCTGAATGTGGGGAGGAACGATGGTGTCGTGCGTGATACAGAGACTACACATGTAGCATGTATGTTGTACTAGGCTCCGCCTAATACAAAATGAGCAAGGCGTCTTAGTTACTCACAACCTAGAACTATGCTTGTGCATACGCTTACATAGACCGTATTAGTAGTGAGGACTACGACTCCCTTGAGAACGCCTTTTGATTACTCAAGCACCGCCAAACTTAGTTTAGTCTCTTTTTATTTCCGCCTTTACTTTTTCGTTTGTAGCTTAGTAATTTACATCCCTTTTTGTCGTTTCCATAACAACCAATAGGATAAGCTATTTCCAGACTACGGTTTGGGTGCGGACGTAGCTCCGTCCGGACAACATAGTTACAGGTTGGTAGTTGACTGCGCATTGTTCCTCGTGGGTTCGACAGACCTTACTTGTCTCCAATTGCAATAACCATATGCACGTAAGATATCGTGTGGGCCCTCTACGAGTGAGTCAAGGATGACGTGCGCCGCAACACTAGGTCAGTCGTCAGCCGTGCCCGCCTCCCAGCCGCCCTCGTGTACTTCGACCACATATATCGACGACCGCCTGCGTAGAAATAGAAGCCACGCTCATATTGAGCTTTCTAATGTTGTTGTATCTGTCATCAAGGACACACATGTGTTCGTCAATCGCATGGCAGAAGAAGTCACAACAGCCAAAGCATCCTCATCTGGGAAGTTACTTTCAAGGGTAGGAAGAGCACATAGAATCATATTTTTAACGGAAAAGCTAAAATCCTGCTGATTGGCAGACCGCAACTGCAAAATTATATGCCTCGCTAGGAATAGAACCGCGGGCACTTCGCAGTACGACGAGATCAATAACCAACCCGCTAATGGTATCTTACTGCATCCTTTCAATTAACTATGCTATTTGACCTTTCAACTATACTAAATGCGAGTGAAAAAGAAAAGAAAGACGCAGTTGGTGGGATTTGAGTCTGTGTGACCTACTAGATGACGTACTAGGATCCAACCAGCCCAGCTAATTTTCTTTGATGCCTAAGCGTAGCTAACTTACTTCATGTACATCATTGTAATACGAAATTGAAGAAAAAACACTGGCCTAGTTGTTTTATTGACGGCTTTAAAATAGGTATATACGATGAACATTCCATTTTTTAGTCATATATACGTGATTTTTCACACATATTTTTATTAAAATAACCCCTGATAATTTATGTGTAAATAGCACGCTAATTTATGCACCTCATGCAGCTGGTGGGATTTGTGTCGCTTTTTAGCATATACTTATAGTTTGATTTCAGTCTTTTTTGTATGTTACAGTTTGAGACACCCTGAGAACTTATGTACCTCGGTCTTGATAATTTTTATGCACGAGGGGGGGGCTACACACATGCAGATCTAATAACTTATGTGCCTTGGTCCTGATAACTTTGGCGGGGCGGGGGGGGGAGGGGGAGGGTGATGAAATATACACACGGTAATTGTAATGTTAGTGGCACGGTAACTCACACATCGCATATCTGATAACTTTGGCGAGGGGGGGGGTGATGAAGTATCCCCGGGTAACTATTGTGTGAATAGCATAATAACTCACACACACAGATCTGATAACTTATGTGTCTCGGTCCTGATAACTTTGGCGATTGGGGGGGGGGGGAGGGAGAGTGATGAAGCATACACACGGTAACTATAATGTTAGTCTCAAAACAGGCTTTCGCCCCGCTTTATAGATAAAGCACCAACCACAGAAGTACACGGCCGAATGATACAAGATGGTGAGGTAGCCCTCTTACAAAGCCGACCCTAAGATATCCGGCAGACACAGACGCACGCGAATATGCTACCAGCTACAAGCACCGGAAGCACCAAACACCCCCACGCTACAACCTAACACCCCTAAGCTCCACGACAACACCCCAAGAGGGAAGACGGCGCAGAGCGTTGCCGCTGCCGAGTCCAAACGGACAAAGGTCTTCACCCGGAGCCCGGGCACGACGAGAAGAACCACAACGACGTCTTCAAGAAGAGAACGGCATCCACGGGTGTCGTCGTCGTTGGCGCCATCATGGCACGGAGCTTTCGCCCGGCAACTCACTCATGCCCCTAAGAGGCCGCCAAGAGGAGCGCGGCGAAGCCAGCAACCCAGATCCGGATCAGGACGCCACCCCACCGAAGAAAGGGCACGTCTGAGCTACCCATTGCCACCCCTCCCGTTGTCCACACAACCTGGGAGAGAAGCCACCACCACCACAATGATGCCTGCCGGAGACCAACCATGTGGCCCTCCATCCGGAGCCGTCGCCCCGGCGTCCCTGTCGCGAGATACCGTGCACCGCCCATGTCAAAACGCACACAACCACGGTAGGAGGGGCGAGGATAGTCCATCAGCTCCTAGCCCGGCATCAGTCCCGGTGTCTGGCCAGGCGCCTCCACAGGAGGAGGCACCCACACCTGTGTCCCCAACCAGTGCCAGGTGGACTGGGGGGACACGACTCCAAGACCAACGACGTTCGCTGGCAAATCAGCCCCTGACCAGGTGAGTTCACACGACGCCATTGTTGGGGAACGTAGTAATTTCAAAAAAATTCCTACGCACACGCAAGATCATGGTGATGCATAGCAACGAGAGGGGAGAGTGTTGTCTACGTACCCTCGTAGACCGGAGCGGAAGCGTTGACGCAACGTAGAGGAAGTAGTCGTACGTCCTCCCGGTCCGACCGATCCAAGCACCGTTACTCCATCACCTCCGAGTTCTTGACACGCGTACAGCTCGATGACACACCCCGATCTCCGATCCAGCAGAGGCACGGGGAGGAGTTCCGTCAGCACGACGGCGTGGTGACGATCTTGATGTTCTCCTATCGCAGGGCTTCGCCTAAGCACCGCTACAATATGAGGTGTAATATCGTGGAGGGGGGCACCGCACACGGCTAAGGAACGATCTCAATGATCAACTTGTGTGTCTATGGGGTGCCCCCTACCCCCGTATATAAAGGAGAGGAGGAGGGGAGGGCCGACCCTCTACTATGGCGCATACAGGGAGTCCTACTCCCACCGGAGTAGGATTCCCCTTCCTAGTCCAACTAGGAGTCCTTCCATGTATTAGGAGTAGGAGACTAGGAAGGGGAAGAGAGAAGGGAAGGAAGGAGGGGGTGCGGCCCTCACCCTAGTCCAATTCGGACTAGGCCATGGGGGGGGGCGCGCGGCCTGCCCTAGGCACCCCTCTCTCTTTCCTTGAGGCCCAATAAGGCCCAATACTTCTCCCGGCGAATTCCGTAACTCTCCCAGCCGATAAATACCAATCACTGAACCTTCCGAACTCCGAATATAGTCGTCCAATATATCGATCTTTATGTCTCGACCATTTCGAGACTCCTCGTCATGTCCCCGATCTCATCCGGACTCGAACTCCTTCGGTACATCAAAACTCATAAACTCATAATAAAACCGCATCAAACCTTAAGCGTGCGGACCCTACGGTTCGAGAACAATGTAGACATGACCGAGACACGTCTCCGGTCAATAACCAATAGCGGGACCTGGATGCCCATATTGGTTCCTACATATTCTACGAAGATCTTTATCGGTCAGACCGCATAACAACATACGTTGTTCCCTTTGTCATCGGTATGTTACTTGCCCGAGATTCGATCGTCGGTATCCAATACCTAGTTCAATCTCATTACTGGCAAGTCTCTTTACTCGTTCCGTGATACATCATCTCGCAACTAACTCATTAGTTGCATTGCTTGCAAGGCTTATGTGATGTGCATTACCGAGAGGGCCCAGAGATACCTATCCGACATTCGGAGTGACAAATCCTAATCTCAAATACGCCAACCCAACAAGTACCTTCGAGACACCTGAGAGCACCTTTATAATCACCCGATTCGTTGCTAGACGTTTGGTAGCACACAAAGTGTTCCTCGGTAAACGGGAGTTGCATAATCTCATAGTCATAGGAACATGTATAAGTCATGAAAGCAATAGCAACATACTAAACGATCGGGTGCTAAGCTAACTGAATGGGTCATGTCAATCAGATCATTCAACTAATGATGTGATCCCGTTAATCAAATAACAACTCTTTGTCCATGGTTAGGAAACATAACCATCTTTGATTAACAAGCTAGTCAAGTAGAGGCATACTAGTGACACTCTGTTTGTCTATATATTCACACATGTATTATGTTTCCGGTTAATACAATTCTAGCATGAATAATAAACATTTATCATGAAATAAGGAAATAAATAATAACTTTATTATTGCCTCTAGGGCATATTTCCTTCAGCCATAGCCATGGCCACCAGCATCGATCTGTGAACCGACGCACCGCAAGTCCAACCACCACCAACGAGCACTCCCCGGACCGCGCCCACCACCGCCTACCCGGAGCGGAAGCACCGACTCGTCTTGGGCCTCGAATTGGTCCGCCCGAGCACAACCCCGGGTCCTGATCCTCTCCGCGCGAAAGCCCACGCTTTTGGCCCGAACCCAGTAGAAGAAAGGAGCCACCACCACCCGCACCCTGCCGTCGTACGTCACAGGACACCGTCGAAGCCGTCGTGGTCGCCACGCCGGCGAGTGCACCACCCAGGCCGCCTATAGACACCCGAACCCGACAGATCGAGCACCCACGAGCCGGCACCACCTCGTCAGAGTCCCTACCATGCCGAAACGCAGCAGCAGATGCCGACCCGCACCGCCGCAGCCCTCCTCGCGAGAGGCCGCCGCCCAGCAGATTCGGCCGAAGCCCCCCGCAGCCATAGCACCCCCGCACACGCAGCCGACACCACCCACACCACCTTAGGGCACAGTAACTCACACAGTGCAGATCTGATAACTTATGTGCCTCAGTCCTGATAACTTTGGGGAGGGGGGTGATGAAGTATCCTTCGGTAACTGTTGTGTGAATAGCATGATAACTCACACACCGCTGATCTGATAACTTATGTGCCTCAGTCCTGATAACTATGGCAGGGAGGGAGAGGGTGGTGAAATATACACACGGTAATTGTAATGTTAGTGACATGGTAACTCACACATCGCAGACCTGATAACTTATGTGCCTTGGTCCTGATAACTTTGGCGAGGAGGGGGGGTTTGATGAAGTATACCCCCGATAACTTTTGTGTGCATGGCATGGTAACTCGCACACTGCAAACCCGGTAATGTACACAATGTAAACTTGATAACTCACGTACAAAACGCCGTTGTAACTTTGAACCGGGGGAGGGGGAAGGAAGTTGTTTGAAACATATCCTCGGTAACTTATTTGTAAAAAGTGTGGTAATATATGGACTGCATACGTGCGAACTCACGCACAAACACCACAGTAACTTTTGTCCCCTAAAAACAAGTTGAAAATGTACTACGGTAACTCACGTATAAAGAGCATGATATTATACGTACATCAGAGTTGATAACATACGTAGCCCAAAACTGTAACTATTTGCATAAAAAAAGTCATCAGAACATATCAACATGTGATCTAGTTTCGTAGGTCTCGTCGCGACAAACTTTTACGTGGAAATGATTTTTTGATTAGACCGACAGTTTGCGCTATAAAACATTTTAAAGTTTTGAAATAGGGAAGCATCTAAGATGACATCAATTTTCTCCTTATTTGCATGCAGGCATGTGCATGTGAATAGAAGGTTGGAGGAAATATTTTTTATGCCCCAGTAATTCTCGTGTAAACAACGTGATAACTGGTGCACAACTGACATGATAACTTGCGTAGCAGAGGCGTGGTAACTTTTTACTCGGAAAGAATAATTGTCGAAACATATCAAGATGGGGTCTAGTTTCAAAGGTCTCGCCGCGACAAATTTTTTATGTGAAAACAACTTTTTAATCGAAACAACGGTTTGAGCTACAAAACATTTTGAATTTTAAATTTTGTTGGAACCTTTACTGACATTAGTAATTTTGTCTCACATGCATGCATACTTAATTGATAAATGGGGGCTAATTAGAGGGGAGTCGTCGCGGGCTAAAAAATTATGCGGCTACATGCGCGTATGCTTAATTGAATCAAATAGAAATGTGTGCGGATCTGTTGCTTAAATTCAGTACGTTAGGAAGTTAGCACAGTCCTATTTTTAATCTTGTTCAAATCCTAGTTGGAATCCTTCTTGAAATCTACTTTGTAAATTCATGTTGAAATCCTAGTGATATTCGACCTGAAATCCTAGTTGAAAAACTTTCATTGTCGAGGTGGCCACTGTTAAAGGGGTACCACATGAAAAACAATAATGGGGCACATTTTTATGGCTATTCTCTGTTTGGGCTTTGCCTCTGTGGTCTCCATATTCATATGGAATATGTGTTATGAAGGCTGCTAATATGGGACTCTCCTAGAGTTGCTATAAATATATGGTTGAATTGTGATTGATCTAGAAAATTTGACAAAGAGAGGAGACCGGACAAGTAGGGGAAATTTGCGGGACACGGTTAGATGGCGTCGGCTCGGCGAATCTATGTGGACACATCTGAACATGTCCGCGGAATGGAGGCTGCTAATATAGGACTCTGCTAGAGTTGCTCTAAATGCATGGTTGAATTGCGATTGAGCTAGAAAAATTGACAAAGAGAGGAGGCCGGATAAGTAGGAAAATTTTGAGAGACATGGTTGGATGGCGTCCGCCCGACGAATCTATGCGGACACATTCGAACGTGTCCAAGGACATTTGATGGTCGCCGTTGGAGATTTCCTAATTTTTCTCTCTCCTCATTTAAAAGTGGATTTAGATAATGAAAATTGATCTACTTTTGGTGATGCTCTCGTAGGGGTTCACCCTATACTGCATATAGGGGGGGTTGAAGTTTGAAAAGTGCAAGCGTGGACAGGTCATCGAAAGATTAAAAAAACATAGTTTAACATAAAAAAACAAAAAAAGTGTACATACACAAATACATATATAGCACGTTCAGGGAAATTTTCATAACAATATACTTTCATATGTGGCGTAGACAAAAAAACAAATGCGTACATGAAAATGGGCTTTTTTGTTGTTGTTGGATTTTTTTTGTGCAGCTTGCAAATCATAATATTTTTAACGAAATTTTACAGATCTGTCACGAATATGTATAAGTTTTTCACAGATTTTTTTTCAAATTTTTTGAACTTGAAATATCATTTTGAAACATTTGAAGTAAAGTCCTCTGGTGCACCCGCCCGCCAAAACTTGGCTCTCGGGTGAAGTTCGCAATCTCCTTGTGATGCTCTTAATCTCCCATCCATAGCGGTGTAAAACCCTTTACTTATACCTTTACTTAGATTCCCTCGCAAAAAAAAAACTCTGCTTAGGTTAATCACATGAGCCGAAGTTCTACTCCCTCCGTCTCATAATATAAGATATTATTACAACCAATATGTGTGAGTAAGAGTGATGCGATTTTGAAATATTAGTTCATTTGATTGAATGAAAAAGGGGTTTTGAAAACTTTTTTATTTGATTGAACTAAGCAGGAGGGTTAGGTCCCACAAATAAAATAAAAATAGGAGGGCTATCAATTTGCATCCTTGGCCAGCCATGCCAGTCCTGGCGCATAAACAGATAAGAAAATATCCTCTCTTTTTAACACAGATAAGAAAACATCTTTGAAGTGACCAGTTAAATGACATCGACCTGTTACTTAGATCAAGTGGATGATCGCCATATGCCCAACTGGTGGCACCGGAGAGCAGTGGAGATCACAGCAACCATGAGTCCATGACGACTTGAAACGGAAATGTGGCCAGATTCCGCAGGCCAAAATCACTATTTTAACCTTTTCAGCAATCTTTGTCACAAAGTGAATTCGACATGAAAGTATTTCACGATCTGACCCTTTTAGCAACGCCACAGCCCGTGGCGTTTCTTCTTCACATAGAAACGCCGAGATAGCTCGCGTTTCTTCTCCACATTCAAGAGCCAAGCTAAGTTGCGTTTTTGCTTCATACGGAACGCCAAGGTAGGTGGCGTTGCCACCCGTGCCAAACGCTATGAGCTTTGGCGTTTCTAGTGAAACTCCCGCCGCCCGGATAGAGGATCAAGTAATGAACACCAACGAGCTCTACACATGCTCTAATCATGTGCTGCATGCATCTAGCTGAAACTCCCGCCGCCCCGCCTGGGTCCTAGTATAGCGTCTGGTTCATGATCGTCATAGTGGTACAAAGACGGCCTTGGAGCAATGGTTGGCGGCGATGGCGAGCCGGTGCCGCGAGCAGCGAGTTCAACTTCTGTGATGACCGGTTGTGGAGCTCCTCCACCGCAGGATCGGCGCCTTCGAGTCGCTTCACCGAGAGCTGCGCCGGAAGTGCCGCCTTGCGAGATCGGAAGCCTCTTCGCTCGGAGCTCGTGCTCGCATGTGCTCGCATGCGTCCAAGCAAAATAAAATTCCAGCGGAACAAGACTAAACAATCGATATAATTAGTTATGCTCGTAGGAAGCTGTAACGCTCGCCCGCAGCCTCTTAAGTTAAACTAGTGGTGCTACGGAATGAATGAGGAGAGTATAATCGGGGCATGTCCATCGGTCGATCTTCAAGATGCATGTGGCCGTGCGACGGCGGAATATTAGCGAGCGAGACGTCAGAGCGAGGTTTCAGCTAGAAACGCCAAAGCCCATGGCGTTTTGGCCTCGGAAGCAACGCCAAAGCATTGCTTGGCGTTTCCATGTGAAGTGAAACGCGAGCTAGCTTGGCGTTTGAATATGGGGCTGAAACGCGAGCTATCACGGCGCTTTTATATGGAGAAAAAACGCCACGGCTTTGGCGTTCTTAAAAGGTCGACGCGAAATATTTTCAGATCGAGTTCATTTTGTGGCAAAAATTACTGAAAAGGTCATAACAGTGATTTTGGCCGATTCCGCACCCGTCTGGTCGGCCTAACATGCGCCGGCGGCGTGCGTGCTCGGTGCTGCTTCCCATCCCTCGCGTCTCCATCACGTAACTCGCAAGCTGCATTACGCTTGGCAGGATTACTGCCACTGCGAGAACGAAGGCCGATCGACTACGGTGCAAATTGCCATCCGACTATTGGGCATATGACCATTAGTTATGCCAAACAGCTTTTGTTATCCCAAGAAAAATGAACAGTTTTTCATAGAACAAATTTGAAAACAAAAAATTCCTTCATGTTTATTGGTTAGATTTTGAAAAAGGAAATAGTGGTCAGATTCAATCTGTAGTAACTTTAATTTTTTTATTTATTTAACGAGAAACTGAACACCCAAGCCTTGTAGTATCATGAAATCCACAATAATAATGGCCAGGTGTGCTTTCTGGCATACAGTTCGCACCGTCCCAAATCAATCAATTATTGACACCAAGCACATATGGAAATATTACAAGGGTCCCAAATGTCACGGATGATAGGTAGTGGTAAGCAGATATGCTACACCCAGCAATCACTGCACTTGACTCCGGCTTAGGTGAATGTCTCACTCGATAGCATTCCTTAATACTTTTGTCTTTCTTTAGCTTAAATTTGACAGATAATGGATCCCACCGTTTATCTTGGCCCTCGCTCCGAGGAAGTTACCTGGGGCCCACGTCCTTGACTGCGCAGATCTGCTCCTCCCCCATGGCCGACATGACCGTCAGCGCCAGATCCTTCCCCTCAGCAAATCCGTCCTTGAGCTGATTAACAAGCAGATTTTTACCCAGTATAAGCAATTTGGACATTCTTATACGGAGTACCTCATAAGAAGTACTGCTGTACTTACTAGTAATGTCTAAGGCATATAAAGCAGCAAAAGTAATCACGGTTACAGTGCAATTTGACAGAAAAAAATCAAGCGTGCTTCGAGGGAGATGGATGGCAAGCAGACCGAGATGCATGAACAATGAAGTGAAAGTAAAGTGTTCAGCACAACAGAGGTGGAAAGGAAATAGCAAGAACACTTCTAAACATCAGAGTTTTATTCATGTATGCGCTTCATAATTCATATACTGAAGAAAGAGGAATGTAACATGCACCACATCAAAAAACAGAGCAACAACCAGAACAGCCTCGGCAGCTCGGCTGTAAGATTTTAGTGTGGCTACTGGCTTAGATGTACACTCAACCATGTAGGGACATGGTGAAGTCTGCCTTTCACGACCAGAAGAAAGAAAAACAGATGATAATAAATAGTATAAACAGAGAGGTGGGAAGAGTAAGCATCTAGATTTCCTCTAGTTCTTATTGCAGCTATTTCAGAAGTGTGCAGTGTCTAAAAGTTCCTACTACCTATATAAACATCAAATCAATAAATCAAGATACTCAGAAATACTAAAATACAGAAGGTATCAATCATAGATGTGATTTGTTGTGCTAAAAATAAATTACAAACAAAACTGCAGAAATATCAACACCGGTCAGGATATGTTGGAGTATAGAAAGAACTATCTCAGAATAAGGGGTGATATAACTCCTATAAAGCAAAGAAGACAGCATAACAAACCTAACAAATGAGTAAGGACACGATCTTATCACGGATAAACACATGCAAAAGTAAGAAAAAAATGCTTAAAGATTTGTCAACCAAACCTGGGTCAGGATAGCGTCATCAGTTGGGAGTTTAAGATCATCCTTAGTGCTACCATTATCAGTAAGAAGGCTCACCTAAAACAAATAATATAGTAAGTATTGAGGCCAATAATTATGCACAATAAAAATTCATTTTTCCTGATTAGTAGAACGTACAAATCCATCCTCTGATATGTCAATCAGCTGATACTCAGTACGGTCCACGTGTGGCACCTAAAAATATATAGAATAGTGAGTTATCTGTAAAACTGAACCAACCAAAGTTCTTTATTAAACATTGATAAAATAAACTTACATCACAGTTGTGGGATGAAGGAACAATGTCCTCAAGCTTTTTACCATTGAATATATCTAAGGCAACAAAGTGGCATTTAGCATGACCGTGCTTTCCAGTCTTCGAGGTAGAAACCTCCACCACCTGTAGCACAAGTTTATTTAGCACAACGAGATAAGATAAAAGACTTGAAAATTAATGGCAAAGAAGCACCACATATTTTCAGGCTTAAGCCTTGAAGTGTATTCTGATCACAATGACAGACGTCAGAACTTACAGGAAACATACACACAGGAGTAGGTGAAGAAATATGTACTAAAAAGGTAAGGACAGCAATCACCATGGCACAGCAAGCTAGATAAACATGGATAAATTAGTTTTAGCTTTTGAGTCAATTAACTGTTTGTCCCTTCGAAATTACAAGAAACAGAACAAATTTATGATCGAGGATTCCTTTGGAGAAGTCAAGGCAATAGATAGATTGAGAAAGAAAGGTATTGTTTCCTTCGGAAGTTAGGTCTATGTACATGCAGGAAGCTTAAAATCTCCATCATATTCCATCCAAACATGTCGACAGTGCCCCCTTACACTTCGATTACAATCTTAAAGTTCCGACGCGGGATAGCCAAATCACCCACTGTACAGATAGAGTTTAAAGAGCCCGAGTGGGAATCCCCTTTTGGTTATCAAACTATTTCATCGTACCCCGCAAAATACTAGGAAAATATTATTAAAATTACAGGAATAATGGACGTTAGCAAGTTTAGTTGTACAATAAAACATGTTTCTTACAAGTTATCCCATCACATGATTTTTGCTTTTTTGGATCACAGGAAAGGGGATACTGTATATCATCTAGCTACATCTTCCCCTGTTTCAAGACCCTCCTAATTAATCGTGTACAGTACGTGGCAGATAGTGGTGAACATGGTCAAAATAGCTCCCCTCCCCTATAAATAACAACTCCACCCTTCTCCTTGGGGTCACCACCGATATGTCAACAAGTCAATCCACACTGATACGAAACGGAAACGGAACCATCCGACGACAGCATCCGGAGATACTACGACATCAGTATTCCGTCATAGTACGGCGGCCATGAAGAGCAGCATCGGAATTGCGATCACACACGCAACCATCCAGCCGGGATCGAGGCAAGAAAATCCGTACCTTGCAGGGGCGGTTCTTGATGACGAGGTAGCCGCCCTTCCGGATGGCGCCGGCCTGCATAGGGAAGGTCTTGGACGCCCCCGCATCGGCCTTGGACTCGAAGTGGTGGTCCTCGGAGTCCGACATGGCGACCTTAATCACCCGCTAACTAGCTTCTCGCCCCTGAACAACAGCAAACCAAATCCAAGCAACGAGATTAAACTTCGAAGCTCCCAAATGAAGAAACCTCGGCCAAATTCGGAACTGAATCGATCCCCCGAATTCACCTGGGCTGGATGGATCACGACGCGCGAGGAGGAGGGAGGGAAGGAGGGGCGCTGATGATGATGATAAGTGATAAGCTCGCGCCGATTCCTAGGGTTCGAGCGCATTTATAGCGCTGACAGCGCGTGCTCCGGCCACACCAACCTGCCTACCCTCCCTGCTGAGGATGACGGTGGGACCGGAGATGGCCCGGGCCCGCGTCTCGGCGGAAGAGGGCTTTTGTCGAAGGGTGGAGGGAGAGATCGGGGCCGTCGGTTTCGTTGGAGGATGGCTACAGGTGTACGGCTGCGGAAGGCAGGAATATCTTCGCGTTCGAACCACGCCATGGGGCGGCTCGAGCATCTTCCTCTCTGTTCTTTTCGCTGATCGGTGATCAGAAAACTCAAGTCAAATATCTGATTCCGATAGGATAGGGATTCCTTGGGAGGACGTCACAGTGCACTACTCAGATTGGGATGATTGTTGCGTTGGATTGTGTATTCACATGCATGGTTAAAAAAAATACTAACGCCCACACGTGTGGGCGTTTGCATCTCGCCTACAGTGTGGATCCATGTCCGTTTGTGGTTGCACGAATCTTGGCATGCTTGTGGTGCCACGTAGGACTGGGCTAGTGTATGGGTATTCATCCGGTCGTCCACACGTCCATTTCATCACATGAGGGGGCCGGTGTGTGGGCGTTTTTTAAAAAAAAAACAAATGGACTTTATTCAACGGGAATAACAGATATATCGTTTGCGAGGAATGGTACAATCTCAAACATAGGCTCCTCAAACCAATCAATGGTAGAAGAAAATCTAGCCACCCTAGCAAGCTCGTGCGCAACCTTATTGGCTTCCCTATTACAATGTTCAAACCTAGAGGTAGGAAAATCACACGCCAAGAAATAGCAATCATCAAAGATTGCCGCCGCGCTCCCCGCCGACCGTCCGCCATTATTCATCGCTTCAATAACCTCCAAATTATCGAATTAATAACTAGGCGATTGCAACCCGCACGTTAAGCTAGTGAAAGACCGAATCGAGAGCCCAAGCTTACGCATTAGAGCGTCGATGCAATGATCAATTTTCCAAGTACCCCGCAATAAAATTCCTTTGTCGTTCCTCGGACAGCCCCATTGTACCATTAAGAAGATCATGATCAAAAGAAGCATCAACATTTAGTTTCACAAAACCCACCGGGGGACGAATCCAACCCCCTCTTTTCATAGAAGCCCTTGGACTAGAAGCAACAACATAACTAGTCGTAAGAGCTTGTATCCCCATTGAAATCTGTTTTGCATCTTGAATTATCTCCTTGTGCACTAATTTACGTCTTTCCCACCATAAATACCAGGACGTAATGGCAATCATCTCCCGAGTATTCTGGAACCTCATAATAGATAAATCTTGGTCAGGCATGAGCAACAAAAACTCGAGGACCGCCTCTCCAGCACGATCAACTTCACAAGCTTGAGCAATGATCTCGTCTAATCCAAGTCTTCTCCAGACCTCTTTTGCCTTCTGGCACTGAAACAACATATGCTTTGTGTCTTCTAAACCAGAAGCACAACAAGGGCATAAAGGTGAAACTTTCATGTGTCTATTAGCAAGCGTAACACGACTTGGAAGAGTACCATGCAAAGATCCGCCAAATGAAAATTTTCACCTTCATTTGGACAAGATAACTTCCAAATCTTACACCAAATTGGATTAAAGTTTGTTCGACCCATTCCATTAGTACGACGAAGTTTCCTTCCATGTTGATAATCCCACTCAACAAAATACGCAGATCGAACGGAAAAAATCCCACTCTTAGTATGATTCCAGGCAACAAAATCTAACATATCAAACGAGGCGAGGGATAGCAAGGACCATCAGAAATCAACAGCCACAAGGTCTGTCTAATGAGATCCTCATCCCACCTGTTCGAAGAGGGGTCAATGAGATCAGACACTTTTGATAACAAATGTTGTCCCTTTGGAGTCATGACTTTCTGAAGGAAATATGCCCTAGAGGCAATAATAAAGTTATTATTTATTTCCTTATTTCATGATAAATGTTTATCATTCATGCTATAATTGTATTAACCGGAAACATGATACATGTGTGAATGCATAGACAAAACAATATGTCACTAGTATGCCTCTACTAGACTAGCTTGTTAATCAAAGATGGTTATGTTTCCGACCATGAACAAAGAGTTGTTATTTGATTAACAAGGTCACATCATTAGTAGAATGATCGATTGACATGACCCATTCCATTAGCTTAGCACGCGATCGCTTAGTATGTTGCTCTGCTTTTATCCATGACATATACATGTTCCTGTAACTATGAGATTATGCAACTCCGTTTGTCGGAGGAACACTTTGGTGCTACCAAACGTCACAACGAATCGGGTGATTATAAAGGAGTACTACAGTGTCTCCAAAGATGATGTTGGGTTGGCGTATTTCGAGATTAGGTTTTGTCACTCCGATTGTCGGAGAGGTATCTCTGGGCCCTCTCAAGAATGCACATCACTTAAGCCTTGCAAGCACTACAACTAATGAGTTAGTTGTGAGATGATGTATTACGGAACGAGTAAAGAGACTTGCCGTAACGAGATTGAACTAGGTATTGGATACCGACGATCGAATCTCGGCAAGTAACATACCGATGACAAAGGAACAACGTATGTTGTTATGCGGTCCGACCGATAAAGATCTTCGTAGAATATGTAGGAACCAATATGGGCATCCAGGTCCCGCTGTTGGTTATTGACCGAGAATAGTTCTAGGTCATGTCTACATTGTTCTCGAACCGTAGGGTCCGCACGCTTAAGGTTTCGATGATGCTTATTATGAGTTTATGTATTTTGATGTAAAGAAGAAGTTCGAGTCCCGGATGTGATCACGGACATGACGAGGAGTCTCAAATGGTCGAGACATAAAGATTGATATATTGGAAGCCTATATTTGGAGTTCGAATGGTTCCGTGAAAACAGAATTTATCGAGTACCGGAGGTTACGGAACCCCGGGAGGTAAACGGGCCTTAGTGGGCCTCGAGGAGAAGAGGAGGGGCCGGCCAGGGGTGGTCATGCGCCTCTCCCCCCAGTCCGAATAGGACAAGGAGGGGGCGCCCTTTCCTCTTCCCCTCCCCCAATCCTATTCCAACTAGGAAGGGGGAGTCCTACTCCCTGGGAGTAGGACTCCTCCCGCCGCCCCTCTAGGCCGCCGCACCTCCCCCTCCCTCCTTTATATACGGGGCAGGGGGCACCCTAGGACACACAAGTATTGATCTACGGATCGTTCCTTAGCCGTGTGCGGTGCCCCCCTCCACCATATTCCACCTCGGTCATACCGTCGTGAAGCTTAGGCGAAGCCCTGCGCCGGTGAAACATCAAGATCGCCACCACGCCGTCGGTCGACGGAACTCTCCTCGACACTCGGCTGGATCGAGTACGAGGGACGCCATCGAGCTGTACGTGTGTCAAGAACTTCGGGCGCCGAGTAACGTCGGGATCGGTCGGATCGCGAGGAGAACGTCGACTACTTCCTCTACGCCAGATCGCTTCCGCTTCAGGTCTCGAGGGTACGTAGACAACACTCTCCCCTCTCGTTGCTATACATCACCATGATCTTACGTGTGCGTAGGAAAATTTTGAAATTACTACGTTCCCCAACAAAGGGCATCCGAGCCTAGGTTTTTATGGTTTGATGTTTTGCACGAGTAGAACACAAGTGAGTTGTGGGCGATACAAGTCATACTACCTACCAAAGATGTCATACTTTGGTTCAGCGGTATTGTGAGATGAAGCGCCCGCACCGACATTACGCGTGACGCTTACGCGAGACTGGTTTCACCGCCACGAGCACTCGTTGCTTAAAGGTGACCGGTGGGTGCTGTCTCTCTCACTTTAGTTGAACCGAGTGTGGCTACGCCCGGTCCTTGAGAAGGTTAAACGGAGTCTATTTGACGAAGTATCGTTGTGGTTTTGATGCGTGGGTGAGACTGGATCTTGCTTAAGCCCGTAGCAGCCACGTAAAATTTGCAACAACAAAGTAGAGGACGCCTAACTTGTTTTTGCAGGCATGTTGTGATGTGATATGGTCAAGACGTGATGCTATATTTTGTTGTATGAGATGATCATGTTTTGTAACCGGTTATCGGCAATCGGCTGGAGCCATATGGTTGTCGCTTATTGTATGCAATGCAATCGCTTCGTAATGCTTTACTTTATCACTAAGCGGTAGCGATAGTCGAGAAGCATAATATTTGGCGAGACGACAACGATGCTACGATGAAGATCAAGGTGTCGCGCGGTGACGATGGTGATCATGGTGGTGCTGCAAGATGGAGATCATGAAGCACAAGATGATGATGACCATATCATATCACTTATATTGATTTGCATGTGATGTTTATCCTTTTATGCATCTTATCTTGCTTTGATTGACGGTAGCATTATAAGATGATCTCTCACTAAATTATCAAGAAGTGTTCTCCCGAGTATGCACCGCTGCCAAAGTTCGTCGTGCCCGGACACCACGTGATGATCGGGTGTGATAAGCTCTCGTCCATCTACAACGGGTGCAAGCCAGTTTTGCACACGCAGAATACTCGGGTTATACTTGACGAGCCTAGCATATACAGATATGGCCTCGGAACACGGAGACCGAAAGGTCGAAGCGTGAATCATATAGTAGATATGATCAACATAAGATGTTCACCATTGAAAACTACTCCATTTCACGTGATGATCGGTTATGGTTTAGTTGATTTGGATCACGTGATCACTTAGATGACTAGAGAGATGTTTTTCTAAGTGGGAGTTCTTAAGTAATATGATTAATTGAACTTAAATTTATCATGAACTTAGTACCGATAGTATCTTGCTTGTTTATGTTTGATTGTAGATAGATGGCTCGTCTTTGTTGTTCCGTTGAATTTTAATGCGTTCCTTGAGAAAGCAAAGTTGAAAGATGATGGTAGCAATTACATGGATCGGGTCCGTAATCGAGGATTATCCTCATTGCTGCACGTAAGAGTTACGCCCCGGATGCACCGCTGGGTGCCAGCTCTGCTTCGATGCAACCGACGACGTTAAGAACGTCTGGCGAGCAAAGCTGATGACTACTCTATAGTTCGATGTGCCATGCTTTACGGCTTAGAACCGGGACTTCAACGACGTTTTGAACGTCATGGAGCATATGAGATGTTCCAGAGTTGAAGTTGATATTCCAACAGAATGCCCGGATTGAGAGATATGAAGTCTCCAATAAGTTCTATAGCTGCAAGATGGAGGAGAGCAGTTCATTAGTGAGCACATACTCGTAATGTCCGGGTACTACAATCACTTGACACAATTGGGAGTTAATCTTCCGGATGATTGTGTCATTGATGTAATTCTTCAATCACCGCCACCAAGCTACAAAGGCTTTGTGATGAACTATAATATGCAAGGGTTAGTAAAGACTATACCGAGCTCTTCGCAATGCTAAAGGCTGCGGAGGTAGAAATCAAGAAGGAGCATCAAGTGTTGATGGTCAATAAGACCACTAGTTTCAAGAAGAAAGGCAAAGGGAAGAAGAAGGAACTTCAAGAAGAACAGCAAGCAAGTTGTCGCTCAGAGAAGAAACCCAAGTCTGGACCTAAGCCTGAAATCGAGTGCTTCTACCGCAAGCGATCGGTCACCGAAGCGGAACTGCCCCAAGTATTTGGCGGATAAGAAGGATGGCAAGGTGAACAAAGGTATATGTGATATACATGTTATTGATGTGTACCTTACTAGAGCTCGCAGAGCACTGGTATTTGATACTGGTTCATTGCTAATATTTGCAACTCAAACAGGACTACGGATTGCTTAACACCGCAAAGGACGAGGTGACGATGCGCGTGGGAAATGGTTCCAAAGTCGATGTGATCGCGGTCGGCACGCTACCTCTACATCTACCTTCGGATTAGTTTTAGACCTAAATAATTGTTATTTGGTGCTGCGTTGAGCATGAACATTATATCTGGATCTTGTTTGATGCGAGACGGTTATTCATTTAAATCGAGAATAATGGTTGTTCTATTTATATGAGTAATATCTTTTATGGTCATGCACCCTTGAGGAGTGGTCTATTTTGATGAATCTCGATAGTAGTGATACACATATTCATAATGTTGAAACCAAAAGATGCAGAGTTGATAATGATAGTGCAACTTATTTGTGGCATTGCCGTTTAGGTCATATCGGTGTAAAGCGCATGAAGAAACTCCATACTGATGGACTTTTGGAGTCACTTGATTATGAATCACTTGGCACTTATGTAACCGTGCCTCATGGGCAAGATGACTAGAACCCGCTTCTCCAGACTATGGAGAGAGCAACAGATTTGTTGGAAATCATACATACGATGTATGTGGTCCGATGAATGTTGAGGCTCGTGGCGGATATCGTTATTTTCTCACCTTCACAGATGACTTAAGCGAGATATGGGTATATCTACTTAATGAAACATAAGTCCGAAACATTTGAAAAGTTCAAAGAATTTCAGAGTGAAGTTGAAAATCATCGTAACAAGAAAATTAAATTTCTACGATCCGATCGTGGAGGTGAATATTTGAGTTACGAGTTTGGTCTACATTTGAAACAATGCGAATAGTTTCAGCAACTCACGCCACCCGGAACACCACAACAGAATGGTGTGTCCGAACGTCAGAATCGCACTTTACTAGATATGGTGCGATCTATGATGTCTCTTACAGATTTACCGCTATCGCTTTTGGGGTTATGCTCTAGAGACGGCCGCATTCACACTAAATAGAACACCGTCGAAATCCGCTGAGACGACACCTTATGAACTGTGGTTTGGCAAGAAACCAAAGTTGTCGTTTCTTAAAGTTTGGGGATGCGATGCTTATGTGAAAAAGCTTCAACCCGATAAGCTCGAACCCAAATCGAGAAATGTGTCTTCATAGGATACCCAAAGGAGACAGTTGGGTACACCTTCTATCACAGATCCGAAGGCAAGACATTCGTTGCTAAGAATGGATCCTTTCTAGAGAAGGAGTTTCTCTCGAAAGAAGTGAGTGGGAGGAAAGTGGAACTTGATGAGGTAATAGTACCTTCTCCCTTACTTGAAAGTAGTTCGTCGCAGAAACCGGTTTCTGAGACATCTACACCAAGTAGTGAGGAAGTTGATGATGTTGATCATGAAACTTCGATCAAGTTACTGCAGAACCTCGTAGATCAACCAGAGTAAGATCCGCACTGAGTGGTACGGTAATCCTGTTCGGAAGTCATGCTACTAGATCATGATGAACCTACGAACTATGAAGAAGCGATGGTGAGCCCAGATTCGCAAAATGGCTTGAAGCCATGAAATCGAGATGGGATCCATGTATGAAAACAAAGTATGGACTTTGGTTGACTTGCCGAGGGTAGGCAAGCAATAGAAAACAAGTGGATCTTCAAGAAGAAGACCGACGCCGACGGTAATGTTATCGTTTATAAAGCTCGACTTGTCGCAAAGGGTTTTCGACAAGTTCAAGGGATTGACTACGATGAGACCTTCTCACCCGTAGCGATGCTTAAGTCCGTCCGAATCATGTTAGCAATTGCCGATTTTATGATTATGAAATTTGGCAAATGGATGTAAAGACGCATTCTGAATGGATTTACGAAGAAGAGTTGTATATGATGCAACCGAAGGTTTTATCGATCCAAAGGAGCTAACAAAGTGTGCAAGCTCCAATGATCCATCTATGGACTGGTGCAAGCATCTCGAGTTGGAATAAACGCTTTGATAGTGTGATCAAAGCATTTAGGTTTGTACTGACTTTTGGAGAAGCCTCAGATTTACAAGAAAGTGAGTGGGAGCTCAGAGCATTTCGATATTATATGTAGATGACATATTGCTGATCGGAAATGATATAGAATTTCTGGATAGCATAAAGGATACTTGAATAAGAGTTTTCAATGAAAGACCTCGGTGAAGCTGCTTACATATTGGGCATTAAGATCTATAGAGATAGATCAAGACGCTTGATTGGACTTTCACAAAGCACATACCTTGACAAAATTTTGAAGAAGTTCAAAATGGATCAAGCAAAGAAAGGGTTCTTGCCTGTGTTACAAGGTGTGAAGTTGAGTAAGACTCAATGCCCGACCACTGCAGAAGATAGAGAGAAAATGAAAGATGTTCCTATGCTTCAGCCATAGGCTCTATCATGTATGCAATGCTGTGTACCGCACTGATGTGTGCCTTGCTATAAGCCTAGCAGGAGGTACCAAAGTAATCCAGAGTGGATCATCGGACAGCGGTCAAGAACATCCCAAATACCGAAAAGGACTAAGGATATGTTTCTCGATATGGAGGTGACAAAGAGCTCATCGTAAACGGTTACGTTGATGCAAGCTTTGACACCGATCCCACGATTCTAAATCGCAGACCGGATACGTATTTACACTAAACGGAGGAGCTGTCGGTTGGTGCAGTTCTAAACAAAGCGTCGTGAAGGGATCTACATGTGAAGCGGAGTACATAGCAGCTTCGAAGCAGCTAATGAAGGAGTCGGATGAAGGAGTTCATATCCGATCTAGGTGTCATACCTAGTGCATCGGGTCCAATGAAAATCTTCGTGACAATATCGAGCAATTGCCTTAGCGAAGGAATCCAGATTTCACAAGAGGACCAAGCACATCAAGAGACGCTTCAATTCCATCCGGACTTAGTCCGTGGGAGACATAGAGATTTGCAAGATACATACGGATCTGAATGTTGCGCACCCATTGACTAAGCCTCTTCCACGAGCAAAACATGATCAGCACCAAGACTCCATGGGTGTTAGAATCATTACTATGTAATCTAGATTATTGACTCTAGTGCAAGTGGGAGATCAAGGAAATATGCCCTAGAGGCAATAATAAAGTTATTATTTATTTCCTTATTTCATGATAAATGTTTATCATTCATGCTATAATTGTATTAACCGGAAACATGATACATGTGTGAATGCATAGACAAAACAATATGTCACTAGTATGCCTCTACTAGACTAGCTTGTTAATCAAAGATGGTTATGTTTCCTACCATGAACAAAGAGTTGTTATTTGATTAACAAGGTCACATCATTAGTAGAATGATCTGATTGACATGACCCATTCCATTAGCTTAGCACACGATCGCTTAGTATGTTGCTACTGCTTTTATCCATGACATATACATGTTCCTGTAACTATGAGATTATGCAACTCCGTTTGCGGAGGAACACTTTGGTGCTACCAAACGTCACAACGTGAATCGGGTGATTATAAAGGAGTACTACAGGTGTCTCCAAAGAGATGTTGGGTTGGCGATTTCGAGATTAGGTTTTGTCACTCCGATTGCTCGGAGAGGTATCTCTGGGCCCTCTCGGTAATGCACATCACTTAAGCCTTGCAAGCACTACAACTAATGAGTTAGCTGTGAGATGATGTATTACGGAACGAGTAAAGAGACTTGCCGAACGAGATTGAACTAGGTATTGGATACCGACGATCGAATCTCGGGCAAGTAACATACCGATGACAAAGGAACAACGATGTTGTTATGCGGTCCGACCGATAAAGATCTTCAGAGAATATGTAGGAACCAATATGGACATCCGTGTCCGTTGTTGGTTATTGACCGAGAATAGTTCTAGGTCATGTCTACATTGTTCTCGAACCGTAGGGTCCGCACGCTTAAGGTTTCGATGATGCTTATTATGAGTTTATGTATTTTGATGTACCAAGAAGTTCGAGTCCCTGATGTGATCACGGACATGACGAGGAGTCTCAAATGGTCGAGACATAAAGATTGATATATTGGAAGCCTATATTTGGAGTTCGAATGGTTCCGGTGAAAACAGAATTTATCTGAGTACCGGAGGTTACCGGAACCCCGGAGGTAAATGGGCCTTAGTGGGCCTCGAGGGAGAAGAGGAGGGCCGGCCAGGGGTGGCAGCCTCTCCCCCCAGTCCGAATAGGACAGGAGGGGGCGGCGCCCCTTCCTCTTCCCTCCCCAATCCTATTCCAACTAGGAAGGGGGAGTCCTACTCCTGGGAGTAGGACTCCTCCCGCCCCTCTAGGCCGGCCGCACCTCCCTCCCTCCTTTATATACGGGGCAGGGGGCACCCTAGGACACACAAGTATTGATCTACGGATCGTTCCTTAGCCGTGTGCGGTGCCCCCTCCACCATATTCCACCTCGGTCATACCGTCATGAAGCTTAGCGAAGCCTGCGCCGGTGAAACATCAAGATCGTCACCACGCCGTCAGGTCGACGAACTCTTCCTCGACACTCGGCTGGATCGAGTACGAGGGACGCCATCGAGCTGTCGTGTGTCAAGAACTCGGGCGCCGGAGTAACGGCGCGGGATCGGTCGGATCGCGAGGAGAACGTCGACTACTTCCTCTACGCCAGATCGCTTCGCTTCAGTCTACGAGGGTACGTAGACAACACTCTCCCCTCTCGTTGCTATACATCACCATGATCTTACGTGTACGTAGGAAATTTTTTGAAATTACTACGTTCCCCAACACTTTCTTGTTAGCACAGTTAGGGATCCAAGCATCTTCCCAAATGTCAATTTTCTGACCATTTCCAACACGCCAAATATACCCATGTTTTAAGGTATTAACCCCCGCCATAATACTTTGCCATGTGAAGGATGATCCCTTTTTTAACTTTGCGTTCAATAAATCTCCCTCAGGAAAATACTTAGCTCGCAAAATGGTGGCACACAAGGAATCTGGGTTCTCAAGGAGACGCCAAGCTTGTTTAGCCAACATCGCCAAATTAAAACAATGAATGTCACGAAGCCCATTCCACCTTGGCTTTTTGGGACACACATTTTCCACCACGCCATCCAATGCATCCTTCTCTCGTTGTCGCCATCACCCCACCAAAATGCGACATCTCGCCGCTTATTCCTTTACAAATTTTTTAGGAATTTTAAAGACCGACATAGCATAAGTTGGGATGGCTTGAACAATATACTTGAGGAGAACTTCCTTTCCTCCAAAGGATAAGAGTTTTTCTTTCCATCCGCTAATTCTCATAACAATGCGATCAATCGATATTGGAAACAATCAGTCTTATCTAACCCCACGCGCTGCAGCAGCCCAAATACTTGTCATTGAGAGCCTCTATCAAGATATTCAAAATTGAGCAAATTTGTTCTCTGGTGTGCAGTCTCGTATTTGGACAAAAAATATGCTAGAGTTTTCAACGCCACCATTTGTCCAGACGCAGACAATATAAGTCCAAAATTGATTTAAGTGTCTCCGCATTTTGTTGATTAGCTTTCATGAGGATTAATGAGTCATCCGCAAAAGTAGATTTGTGATAGTAGGGCCTCTCTACAAACCTTGACTCTGAAATATCCCCAATCTCCTCCGCATGCGCCAACAGAGCAAGAAGGCCCTCCGTGCATAATAAGAAAAGGTAGGGAGATAATGGATCACCTTGTCTTAAGCCCTAGTAGGCTTGAAGCTTTCAGTTTCTTCATCATTAATCCGCACCCTATACTCAACAAGAGAGACACATTTCATAATAAGATTTACCCATCTCTCCGGAAACCGAAGTTTCAACATAATTCCCTTCAAAAAGGCCATTCGACTCGATCGTAAGCTTTGTGCATATCAAGCTTGATAGCGATAAGCCCTCTTTTCCCACCCTCTTATTTTTAATAGTATGAAAACTCTCATAAGCCACTAAAACATTGTCTCAGAATCAATCTACCAGCACAAAAGCACTTTGGGTTGGGCTGATAATATCGTAGTAAAACCTTCAAACGCTACCGACAACATTTTGGAGATAATTTTGTATACCACATTGCAAAGACCGATAGGTCTAAACTGGGTTACCTTCTCGTGAGTTGACCTTGGGAATCAACACAATCGCAGATCATTCCAACCCGTGGAATTTTACAAGTATTCACCGCTTTCAAGACCTCATCCACCAAATCATCCCCTAGCATGGGCCAAAATCTTTTATAAAAAATAGCATGAAGACCATCCGCGCCGAGCCTTTAAATCGCCAATATCAAAAAGAGCCTTACGAACATCATCAAGCAAGATAAGGGCGAGCAGAGCGCTATTCATCTCAAGAGTCACTCTACTCCGGACAAGAGACAAAACTTCCGATTTGGGTATAAAACCTCGATGTAAAAAGATTAGAGAAATAACCCATAATATGTTCCTTCAGATCATTTCCTTGTTTCCAAACCCCAAGATCATCCGAAGTCTTCTAATATTGTTCCTTTTTTTTCCGGCCGTTGCAGCATTATGAAAAAAGAAGTATTACGGTCCCCATGTAACAGCCAGGTTGTTTCGACCTCTCAGAACCAAAAATTTCCTCTTGGTCCAAAAGATTTTCAACGAGTACTAGAATTTCCTTCGCCTTTGAGCGGACTCAGCACTAATAGGACCACGTTTCAGCCTCTCTAGTTCTTTATTTAACTTATTTATTCTTCTCTTTGGTCCTTTCAAAGTAATTCGTCCCAAGAATGTAAATCATCATGCACCGCTTTAGTCCGTCTTTGTGAGAGAGGGAACAATACCCGCCAACTTTGCTTTTTCCCAAGCAGTCTTCACAATCTCCTCAACAAGATCTTCTTTCAGCCATTTTGCTTCAAATTGTCTCACACGACCATTCCAATGATTAAACAAGTTACTATAAAAATAATCATGTCAAGAATTAACAGACGATGGTCCGAGTGTACATGCTCCCCATTAATAATCGCCGCACGCGGAAATTTGTTTGCCCATTCTATATTACATACAGCTCGATCAAGCCTTTCACAGATGTCCCCCCTTCTCCAAGTGAATGGATCACCAACAGAGCCCATATCCTCCAGACTACAATCACTCAAACACTTACGGAATTCCTGCATCATTTCATTTGGTCTAGCATTACCACCTTCTTTTTCGCTAGAGTAGATAATTTCATTAAAATCTCCAATGACTATCCAAGGATAATCAGCAAGGGAATGCAGTTGGCGAAGATCCACCCAAGATAAATATTTTTCATTCCATGCCGGATAACCATAGAAACCCGTAAAGCGCCAATTTACAGAATTATCATTCATAAATACAACATCAATAAAATGGGAAGACAAATAGTTCAACCCGGTGTGTGGGCGTTTAGCAGTTCGCCCACACATCTGTTTTCACTCACTCATAAGGGCTGGTGTGTGGGCATTTGCCATCTCGCCCACACGCCCGTCTCCTCTCCCACACCCAAAGCTGTCAGTTGCCATGTGTTTTGCAGTATACATGGCAACTACCCTAGTGTGCTTGTAAGCAGATGGCAACTCTTTTTTTTACCCGAACATGTCAATTGCCATGTGTTTTGCAGCATACACGGCAACTGCCCTAGTGTGCTTGTAAGCAGCTGGCAACTCTCTCTTTACCCGAAACATGTTATTTTGTCATGTCTCTTTTTAGCGCTACACGGCAACTGCCTAGTGTTAGTAGGTGGCAACTCCTAAGGTTTTCAAATCATAATAACTGTAGTAAACCAGAGCATACATGGCAACTGTCTAGTGTTAGTAGGTGGCAACCCCTAAAGCTTTCAAATCATGACAACTATAGTAAACCAGACCATACATGGCAACAGTTGCAGTTGTCCAAAATGGCATCTCGCACTTGACCCGAGATGGCAACTGCGGTTGAGCAACCATGGCAATTGTAGTTGTCCGACATGGCAACTGCAGTTAAACGGACATTGAAGAGGATCCGGACCATGGCAACTGCGGGGACGCGTGGTGACTGTCACGCGGGACGTGCGGGACCGTGAAGTAGGTGGCTGAGAGAGGTCGTGTGGGCGTTATCCATTTTGCCCACACGTAGGCGTGTGAGAGGGACCACGAGAAAAAGAAGAGGCGTGTGGGCGCTAGTTGTTTTGCCGACATATAGACGTGTAGTACATGTTAGTACGTAGTTCTTTTATGATGACACAACCGAACCAGGCAAGCGATATGGCCAGATAACGATAAAACAAGCAAGTTGAGTACTAGTAAGTATTTTATAAGGGAGCAGTGGCGTTTGTCTCCCCAAAGCAAGTCCCAAAGCATTTCCTCTTTGGTGAAAGAGGATCAGGACGGATCGGCACGCCAGGGCAGAGATCATCGCCGAGCCCACCAGCGCGTCATGAAGACTCCTTTACCAGGCGGAGACCGCCTTTAGTCACGATAAGCTTGGGCGCCTATCCCCCTTTGAATTGCCGCCCTGTGGCCACCCTTTCCCGCTCATATTTTCAGGGAAGAGGGCCAAGGCACTACAAAAGGAGCAGCACCGCCTCCATGTGAGGGGATCGAGCCATTCTCTCCCCACCTCTCATGCACATCGAGCACAAGCTCTCCATTACAGAGCAATCCAACACAAGAAGGAGAAGGGTATTACACTAGCACGGTGGCCCGAAACCTGGGTAGCTCGCGCACCCCCCTTCATGCCCGGTGAGAGCCAGCGTGCCCCTTGTAGTCTCATCGTAGTTGTCGTCCTGTCGTAGGTCGCCAAGCAAAGCCCCCGAGAGTTCGAACCCTGTTCCTTGGAGAAGTTTCTTGGACGCAGATCCTAGACTCCGACATTAGGCACGCCAAGTATGGGGACTTGCCGTCTTCGCACCTTCGACCTCGACGTCAACGCCAGCAAGGACGAAGCCGTCGCATGCCAAGCTATCGCCAGGGTACACGTGGCGCCCGCCGCCCGAGGTGCCCCTGGGCGGCGCCCTCGCGCCGCCACCGAGCCTGTTGGGGAGCGAGTTGCTGATATGTATCCAACGTATCTATAATTTTTTATTGTTCCATGCTGTTATATTATCATTCTTGTATATCTTACAATCATTTTATAGCAAATTTATATTATTTTATGGGACTAACCTATTGACATAGTGCCCAGTGCCAGTGGCTGTTTTTTGCTTGTTTTTTCACTTCACATAATATCAGTACCAAAGGGAGTCCAAACGCGGCGAAACTTTTTGAAGATTTTTCTTTGGACCAGAAGACATCCAGTGGGCCAAAGTAGTACCAGAGGGGAGGCCCGACGGGAGCACAACCCACCAAGGCGCTAGGAGGTCCAGGAGCGCCCAGGGGGTTGTGCCCACCTTGGAGCCCCCCTGCACCGCCTCCTTGCCCTATAAATTCTCAAATATTCCAAAAACACTAGGCGAGTCGACGAAACACAATTCCAGTAGCCGCAAGTTCCAGAACCACGAGATTCAATCTAGACACCATCACGGAGGGGGTTCATCATCCTCATTGGTGTCTCTCCGATGATGCGTGAGTAGTTCATCATAGACCTACGGGTCCGTAGGCAGTAGCTAGATGGCTTCTTCTCTCTTTTTTATTCTCAATACATTGATCTCTTGGAGATCTATTTGATGTAACTCTTTTTGTGGTGTGTTTGTTGGGATCCGATGAACTTTGAGTTTATGATCAGATCTATATCCATGAAAGTTATTTGAGTTTTCTTGATCTCTTATATGCATGATTACTTATAGCCTCGTATTTCTTCTTCGAATCTTTGGTTTAGTTAGGCCAACTAGATCGATTTTTCTTGCCATGGGAAGAGGTGCTTTGTGATGGGTTCGATCTTGCGGTATTCTTTCCCAGTAGTGATAGAAGAGGCAGCAAGACACGCATGTATAGTTGCTATTAAGGATAACAATATGGGGGCTATTCCTACATGAATATATCTCGTCTACATGATGTCATCGTTCTTATTGCATTACTCCATTTCTCCATGAAATTCATACACTAGATGCATGCTGAATAGCAGTCGATGTTCGGAGTAATAGTAGTAGATGCAAGCATGATTCGGTTTACTAATCTTGGACGTGATGCCTATATAATGATCATTTCCGGGATATTGTCATAATTATTCGATCTTCTATCAATTGCCCAACAGTAATTTGTTTACCCACCGTGTGCTATTTCTTGAGAGAAGCCACTAGTGAAATCTATGACCCCAGGGTCTATTTTCCCATCGTATATTTGCAGATCTGTATTTCTATTTGCCTTTTCTTTTATTTGCATCTTTTATTTTTAGATCTATATTATCAAAAACCCAAAAAATACCTCGCTGAAGTTTATTTGCCGTTATTCTATTTGCATCTATCAATCTATCTATTTACCAATATTTTACCAGAGGGGGATTGACAACCCCTCTTACGCGTCGGTTTGCAAGTATTTGTTCTTTGTGTGCAGGTACCGTTTACATAGTGTTGCTTGGTTCTCCTACTGGTTTGATAACCATGGTTTCATAACTAAGGGAAATACCTACCATAGTTGTATTGCATCATCCCTTCCTCTTTGGGGAAATACCGACATAGTTTAGGCGACATCAAAAGAAATTTCCGGCGCCGTTGCCGGGGAGACATCATCAACATCTATTAGGTTCCTAATCAAAAATCTCATCTCCTTGCAATTTACATTATTTTCCATTTGCCTCTCGTTTTCATCTCCCCCACTTCACAAAAGTTTGTCGTTTTATTCGTCCTCTTTTTCGTTCGCCTTTTTCTCGCCAGATTCGTTTGTAATCTTGTTTGCGTAGTCACGATAACTCAAGAAAACATCAAGTTGTGTGATTTTTACAATACCAATAACAATGATTTTATTAGCACTCCGATTGCTCCTCCCGCCACTAGTGCAGGATCTTTTGATATTAATGCCACTTTTGTAAGTGCATCTAGTGCCACCCCTAGTGGTTTTGGAGTATTGACAAAAAACTTGAGGACTATGAATGTGTGAACTACCTGCGTTATCCTACAATTAGGACTATGAATTAGGGGTGGCACTACCTGCGTTGTCCTAATTGTGTGAACTTATTACACTTGAGGACTATGAATCCTCCAGCCGGTTAGGCGCCGCGTTTTGAGCATCCAAGAGTCATTGTGGATTGCTGGTGAATGAAGTCTGTGAAGGTTTGGAAGTCTCCCTTGAAGACTTACCAGAGTGATTTGGCGAGGACTAAGTGTTATTAGCTCAAGGAGAATAAGGTGAAGACGCGGTCTTCTGAGTTAAATCTCAGCCTCCCTAACTGACGCATAGCTTGTCACAAAGAACTAGAACTGGTCCAACAAACCCCTTGTCCTCTCCGAGCAACTGGTTCTATCCTACCTCACTTGCCTTACTTACAATTTGTCTTCGTGAAGTCTTTGCCTACTTGCCTTATCTGTTTGACTTCATTGTGTGAAGACTGTTGTCTGTTTGGCTTCATACTATCTTCCATTCTAATCCAATCTACCTAGTTGCTTATAGTCTTCGTGCTTTCACTTCATTGCTTACTTGACTATGGCTTGTCTAGTGTAGTCTACCTTCTGCTGCATATCTATAGGGTCATTTCTATTGATTTGGTTCATATATATATTTGTGTTCTGTCCTCTACAGCATTCACTTATAGTTATGTCTTCACTCTTGAATCTTTTGATCTATGTCAATGTGATCGGACCCTAACCTGTTCTATGCTTCTACCTCAACTCTATCTGTCCAAATCATATGCATTCTATTGAAACCTGTGGATTGTCTTCTCTGAGTCCTTGTCAGCAGATGACAATCTGACAAACATTTATTCTGTTTTTAATGTTGCATCCTTATTGCCTAAAAACCGGAGAAGCCGGAACGACCACATGACAATCCAGGCGTGTGTGGGAACATGGAACAACTTCCAATGTTTTGCATGTTTGCCACGTGTCCCTCGGATGTGAACCGCCAGGGGCACCTGAGTAATTGCGTTGTGCTGTCCCTTTCCTTATAAATACACATCACATCACGGTCAAAAATCCTTCTTCCACCTCCACGCCTCGACCAAAACCCTAGCGCCACCGCTAGCTCTTGACGACGCCGGTGACGAAGCGCTTAGCTGCCGCGACCTCACCGACGCCGTCCTCACACCGGTCGTGGACCTCGTCCTCACCGCCGCCGCCGTAGGTGTCTTCCGTCGCCAAGTTAGGGCACGAGAGATTGAACTGCTCGGCCTCCTACTCCATTCTGTCTAGCAGTTCTTCGTGTGTTAATTAAATGTTACTTTTTACAGCCTTTTTGATCTGATAGATTCATCCTTCTATACCAAAAGTGGTTTCTATGCTTACAAAGTTGAATCTATCATGTTCTGCATCTCATATTGTGCCTAGAATATTCACTTATGCTTCACTACAAGTTAGATTCCTCACTTGTACCTATTCTTGAATTCGTACAAATCTGGAACCAACTCTCAACAAATAAGTGAATGTCGTTGCGTTATGAGGTCAATATCTTCAAACTGATTTTCAAAATCTTCTGAGAATGCATATGACCTCTTCCCCTTCCCTCGCACCTCTAATGCTATCACAAGTACATGTCCGTGGGAGAATCCCTTGGTTCTCATAGTCTGCATTCATTTGCAGAATTCTTACAGAGTCACATCAATTCTCCTGAAGCCAGTTCTTGTCTGACCAGCCGTCGGAAGCCTTTGCAAGTTCTGAAGCCATTCAGTTTAAGCTTCATGGCAACAGAAAAGTCAGCTAGAAAGGGCGGCAGACAGTGCCGTGGGAATACATCCAAAGATTTGCCACCAGATCTGCATGAAATGTACAAGACAGGCCCTGAAGAAACCTATGGTGAACGCAAAACTCAAATCCAATGGATTCGAAGATATTGGGCTGAGGAATGGTTTAAGTACAGATTTGTCATTGATGAGTATGCTGAGAAGAATGCCATCAAGCAACCTTGGGGAGATATACTATACAAAAATCTTCAACTCCAGTCCCTGTCTGAAGCTATTGATCAAGGATTCTACCCATGCATGGTTCGTGGACCACAACCAGAGAATGCTGACCCATCTTCTCTGCTATGGTGTCGTGAAGACAATCTGTTCAAGCGCAACTTCAAGTTTGCCAAGGATTCTGCTGTGAAGAACAAGAAGGCATTTGGACTCGACTTCAACCCCGGTCCATCTACTCCTCGAGCTGATGGCACCCGTGAAGCCAATGAAAACAGAATCGGCCCCTTCTACAACCTCGAAGGCCTCATCACTCACATTGCAGTTCAAGGGGCTGTTGTGGATCACTCAGCTGATGACGCAGATTCTGATGAAGCGCCAGCTCCTCCTAAACCATAGAAGCAGAAGAAAACTAAGGCTTCAAAACCCTCTGCTGCACCAAAAGCTTCACGTCTGAAGCCATTGGCAACTGCCCCTCCTACATCCAGTATGCAATCTGAAGATCTCTCTCGCATCTCCAAGAGGACTGAGAAGTCTATTCAGAAGAAGAAGCCCATTCTGAATTCTGGTCAAGCACTAACCCCAGCTGCCATTCTGAGGAATGAGAATGAAGCCATTGATCTGTCTAGTGACGATGATCTTGGTGAGGATGCACTTGAGTTGCTGATAAAGAGCAAACAAGAGGCGGAAATCTTCAATGATTTGCCCCCCTTTGATGTGGACATCCTCAATAGCTTCATTGATGAGTGGTTTGCCAATCCGGATCTCAGCATTGATGATCTTCAACTTCCCATTAGCATCAGTGTCGCTTTCCACTGTGCCATTGCAAATGAGCTTGCTCTGGCTCAGAAGATAGTCGAGCTAAAGAACAAGATTGACTATGAAAAGGCTCAATTCAAGAAGCACATGGCCAAGCTCAATGTCACTGATGTTCAGAACTTAAAGAAGTTGTTGCATGGTCTCAAGGAAGCGTCTCACAAGAAACGTGAAGAAGCAAAATGTTCAAGAGAACGGATGAAACACCTCGCTGCAAAATGTGTTTAGGCTCACAATGAAGCTGAAAAGCGCAAGGCTCTTGGGCGTCCAGGCATCGTCTCCAAGGTGGCTGCCAAAAAGAAGAAGCCAACTATGACCCAAGCTGAAGCATCAGGACAGGAAGCGCCTCGCATTGTCTTCCCTGCCAGCATGACAGGCTCGAAGCCTAAGGTCCCCATAGTTGCTTCAGAAGAAGAAGACAAGGGCAGCCGAGGCCGAAGCCAGGAAACACAAGAACAAGAATGTCTCTGATGATGCTCCACTAACCAAGAAGTAGAAGACAAAGTCTTCGAAGAAGAATCGGGCTGCTCCTTCAGAGCACCTTCTTGTCGAGCCCCTCTCAGTTGCTCGTCCTACATCCCCTCACCAAGAGCGTCAGCTAGTACTTCACGAGCTTGCTTTCACAGAGGCTCATGAAGCTGAAGAAGTTCCAGTTGTTGACCCCACCGCAGCTGAAGACATTAGTCCCCAAGACAATGTAGAAGATGATGTAGTTCTTCCTTAGATCGAGCACCAAAAGGTATCATCGCCTGAAATCATCAGCATTGGTCGTCCCTTGACGCCAATTGCTAAGGAAGCATCGTGGGCTGATCGCCCCCAACCAGAAACTCCAAGTCAAAGTTCACCAAGTACTCCCCCACCTCAAGTCACCACTCTAGTGCTTGATGATGATGACTTTGTGGTCCATCAACCTCCCACTCCAAAAGCGACACCTGCATTCTGTAGGCTTCGCAAAGGACCAAGTCCATAAGTCGCTATGCCTAGCGTTCCAGCAGGAGAATGCAACCCAACTCAGTAGCACGTCAAGTGTTTCCTGAAGCCACTCCTACTGTGAACGTCTCTGAGTCTGAAGCCAAGGCTGCTGAAGACATACCGGCTGCATCAGCCGACGAAAATCAAGAACCCCATGAAGAAGAAGAGAGTGTTGTCACACCCCCCAACAATCAAGAAACTGATCTCAAGGAGAACGTGTCTATGCCCGACCCTCCAGCTCCTTAAGTGGAGGTTGAAAATACTGAGGCGGCCACCAACAACACTACTGAAGCCAATGACATTGTCATGGCTGAAGCTAATGTGGCGCCTACAGTGAATACGGTGTCTGAAGCCAATGATGCACCTGCAACCAATGTGCAGTCTAAGCCCTTGTCAATGCCACTGCTCATGTACCGCCTCCAAGGCCTCACACCCTTGAGCAAGCATTTTATCAAGGCGAGCTTGTCACTGTTAGATGGCCTATTTTGGTTCCTCCGCCAGCTCCCGGACCTCAATTTGATTATCATGTGGAGCATAGGCCTCAGGTCCAGAAGCCAAAACCAAGGCTGCCAAGGTTTCCAGGTACTGCATCTGCACCAGGATCGTTCAATGTGAATAGCTTCATTGAACACAACACCTTCTTTGATAGTGCCAAGAACCCATATTCAAGGCCAAGAATTTCATCTGATCGGTTCTGGAGCTATCAGCAGCACAGTTATTATTCATGTGTCTTATACAATCAAGGGCGCATTTTTCCTCATATGCGCCTAGATCAAAACCATTCTTTGGATCGCTTCGCTTGGAAGAAGCCCTACACTGCTTCAGAGATGCTGGCCTTCTATAGTTTGTGACTGACAAGGAAAATTGGAATGAAGAGCTTCTGTTACAATTCTATGCTACTCTTCACATTCGCGGCTACAACAGGGATACCAAGACTTGGGTCCTTGAGTGGATGACAGACAATGTCCATCATGAAGCCAAAGCTCTTGATATCATTGAGCTTGCTGGCCTGCCCACTCCAGGTGAACTTTATGAACCTGGTTGTTAGCTTCACCGCAATGCCTTAGAGAGCATATTCCAGAAGCCTGAGCCCAACATGAGCCAAATGCTGAGTATGATGAAGCCTCTGCCACAATATGATGAATATCCTAAGGAATTCTTTGTTGAAGACCTCGAGTATCTGCCCCGCACCATCTGTCACATTATCAGGCGAACTCTATGGCCCATCAAAGGACATTCTTCTGCAGCAAAGTTTGAAGGCTCAATGAAGACATTGGTCTTCTATGTTCTCAATGGCATCAGCTTCAATGCTCAGGATTTCTTCATTCGACAACTTGCTGCATCTGGCTCAGATATATTTGGTCTGAAGTTTTATGCTCCATGGGTAATGCACTTTATCAAGCTTCACTCTGCTATCAACTATCAGCCCTCTGCGCGCAACCATCTCACATTCCTGCCAGAGGTTGATATGTCTGTTGAAGCCATATACCCAGAGCCTGCCAAGGAGCCAATTTATCTTCACAATGTCGATCGTCAAAGTTTCTCTCAACATGTTGAAGGAGTTCATGCTGCCACTCGTGTTTATCCTTTGGCTGGGAATACACGTGCACCTCATCGTGCCCATACTGAAGCCACTGACAACACTATTGCTCAAAGGCCTCGGAAGAGATCTCGTATGCTCAATGACCGAGAGCTTCTCGTGGCTTTGCATCAGAAACATGATAAGCATCATTACTGGCTCAAGCGTCAAATGCAGAGTCCCTTGATGGATGTTAATCGCATTCGCAATCTAGCCACCAAGAATGCATTTGTCACTCATGAAACCCGTCGGCGGTCGTGGAAAAGTCTGACATTACTCAGTTCTGAAGATGATCTTCAGCAAGATGGCTTCACAGAGAGATTCAAATTTGATTCCACTCCTCCTAGGAATGCTGCCTTGCGTAGGACTCCTTCACTCGAAGACTCTGAGTACTCCTCTTCAGCAGCTACTGTAAATGCCAGAGTAATCAATGATGAAGATGATGCTACTTCCCCAACTACCACTTCGGCGCGTATCGACACTGCACCAGCCCCCTCTGCACTACCAAACTCCAACGTCGACCTTGCTCCTCCATCTGCTCCTTCTAGGAACGAGTAGATGCTCTATGTCTTCAAACCTTTTTGGTCATTACTACCAAAAGGGGGAGAAGCATATGAGTTGATAGTCTTCAAACGGGTCCTTATGGGTGGTTGCATTACTTTTGCCAAGTCTTACAACTCTCGTCTTTTGATACATTTGATTCTCTGAGTTATAACACTTAAGCTTGATGGTCGTCTGCTACTTCTGCTATTCTGTCATGCGATGATAAATCCCGCATGAAGTCATTCTGCAGACGTCCATTTGTCATTATGCATATCATTATCTTCTTACTTCTTATGCATAATGCATTGTCTTCACACTTTGATGGTGGCCTCCACAAAGCAAAACCTGCCATGTGCATTTGCATTCAAACGCAAATCATTTATATGCACATCTTCAGGGGGAGCCTCGTCTTATGTATGAAGACAATACTCACAACACTAAACTTTCACATACTTTTATCCTCGTTGAAAACTTCAACCAGTTTGTCATCAATCACCAAAAAGGGGGAGATTGTAAGTGCATCTAGTGTCACCCCTAGTGGTTTTGGAGTATTGACGATAAACTTGGTTGAGGGACTAATGTGTTTGTGAGAATTGCAGGATAACACAGGTAGTAGTCCCATATTGATTCGGTTTACCTACCAGAGATGACCACTAAAAATGTGTGAATACATTTAATACAATGGTGGTCTGTGAAGACATTCACATTGAAGACTATGACAGGAGAAGACATCGCGTGAAGACTATGGAGTGCGAAGACATAGTTGTTTCGTAGTTTTCTTTTCTTCTTTGTTGAGTCATAGGAACCACCGTACTGTTAAGTGGGGTCCAAGTGAACAAAGTCAGAGTGACTGATGTGATGCTCAACCAAATCCTATGTCTTCGAGCGAAGACAATGAGAGCAAATCTTATCCAGAGCTGGATGAGTCAGCTTTACTTGTAGCCCAAGTCAAGCTGTCGCGTGTGTTCGAAATCTGACCGTTGGACACGTGTCAGTTCCTTAGTGACCCAGGGTCATTTTGGACAAATTAGGTCGAGTTGCCTCCTAGCTATAAATAGCCCACCCCCTACACCATAAATTGGTGGCTGCTCAGATTTAGTGCACGACTTTTGTCGTTTGAGAGCAACCCACCTCTGAACCCTTTGAGAGAGAATCCTTGCGAGGACAAAGCCCAAAACACCCAGAGCCAAAGAGTGTCTTTCTGTCCGCGTGATCTGAAGACTTATTACACTTGAGGACTATGAATCCTCTAGCCGGTTAGGCGTCGTGTTCTGAGCATCCAAGAGTCACTGTGGATTGCCGATGAACGAAGTCTGTGAAGGTTTGGAAGTCTTCCTTGAAGATTTACCAGAGTGATTGGGCTAGGACTAAGTGTTCTTAGCTCAAGGCAGGGCCGGTCCTGAGATTTCGGGGGCCCGGGGAGAACTTAAAATTGGGGGCCCCTAATATACGAGCCATTGTAATATACGTGTGCATATATATATTTGTCTACACACACACACACACACACACATATATATATAACCAGTAACACTTAAATCCAAAATCTGTATGCGTATCAAAAAAATACATAATACCTTAAAAATTTCTTCTAACATTCCTCGATGCAAAGTCGCTTATGATGGGGTCGATGTCAATCTCATCCAATAATTTCTTCTCGATGCATAATGTAGCCAAACCATTTAACCTCTCTTGAGTCATTGTTGACCTCAAAGAATTCTTCGACAATTTCAGCTTTGAAAAGCTTCTCTCGGCCGACGCGACCGTCACAGGCACAGTAAATAACATGCGATAAGCAATGGAGATATTCGGATAACAATCAACTTCTCTAACATGCCCAAAAATCTCCATGGCAGACATTACGCCATTTGGCAAAGTGAATCTCATAATCTTCAATTCAGAAATTAGATCATATACCTCTACATCAGATGAACCATCAAGAGAGAATGTTTCTGCAAATTTTGTGCAACACTCTTCAAGTTCATTATCACTTAATGACTTGAGGTGCCCGAGCTCAATAAAAATCCAAAGATATCTTTGAACACCATTAGTTCTTTAAATCTATCCTTCAAAGAAGTGACCGCCATATCAACCAAAACAAAAAATATTTAACACGAAAAGCCTTCTCAGCTTCTAGAATTTCTTCTTGGCAATCACTTTCACCAAACTGTCTCTTCCTCTTACCACGACGCTTCATTGGAAACACGGATCAATTCCCATTTCAACAAGAATACCTTTGGCGATGGTCACACTTGAAGAAAACCCATCATCTCTGTATTTCTCAAAATATTATGTTATACCTTTTATTTGCTTCAAAGCGAGTCAATACACATGGTTGACGATTGCAGCATCTTGCTAACTTTATTTATAGCAAACAGAATATCATGCCAGATAATCATACCAACTAGAAACTCAAAGCGACCAAGTGCATCAAATAAATTTTTTGTGTCGCTTTTATCCTTAGGTTCAGTGTCAGAAGCATCACGTAACTCAGACAAAGCTGACCTTAACTCAATGGCTTGATATCTTATTGCTGTAACACTTTTGATTTGACTCTCCCAGCGAGTGTTGGACAATGATTTCACAGTCAAACTAGGAACATGTTTAAGGAAAACATTCCACCTTTTCGCAGAACCAGCAAATAATATATATATGTATGCGCTGAACAATTCCAAAAAATTGAAACATCTTTCTCACATGTTTTTGCCATATCACAGAGAGTGAGATTGAGACTATGACAAGCACATGGCATGTATAATGCTCTTGGTTTCACATCAAGCAACCTAGATTGTACCCCTCGGTATTTTCCTTTCATGTTAGAACCATTGTCATATCCTTGACCTCTTATATCATTAATATTTAAGCCAAAAGTCTCCATAGATTCAAGCAGTACTTTGAAAATCCCTAAGCCAGATGTGTCACCCACCTTCAAGAACCCCAGAAAGTACTCCTCAATTTTTATTTTCCCATCCGATAAATTAATACAACGAACTAAAAAAGTCATTTGTTCTTGATGACTGACATAAGGGGTACAATCTAGGATAACAGAGAAATACTTGGCCTCTTTAACAACCTTTATGATAGAACATGTGATGTCAGCAGCCAAAAGAGATATCAACTCGCTCAACTTTATGACCGAGATAATGGTAATGAATTTCTTTGTTCGATACGCCTAAGGTGGTCTTGCATTACTAAATCAAATTTTGCAATCATCTCAACACAAGCTAAGAAATTACCATTATCATCCTTGTAAAGTTGCTCATCTGCTTCCGCCGAAAAGCCAAGTTATGCTTACCAAGATATTTCACAATGGCTATTATTCTTAACAAAACTTGCCTGACACGTTCTTTCTCCTTTGTTATTTGATGCTGCAAGTCCTTGTCAATAGTTTCCTCTTTCCGTAGTCTAATCCTTAATTCATTCCACTTGTTCATGTTATTAATATGATCAACACTATTTTCATCTTCTTTAAGCTTCTCACTAATGTGCCTCCAATGATCTAATCCATCATGTGCTAAGGAACTCTCACTCCTGCTACTGCTAGACTTGAAGATCTTACAACAAAAGCAAAAAACTTTGTCAACACCTTCTGAATAAACTAGCCATTTTCTATCATGTTTCTCTCCATTGCTTTATTTCCGATGATAGTGAGCATAGGAAAAATGTCTTCCTGCATCATCTATACGGTATTCCATTTTATCCTCTTCCTCTCTCATTGGCCCTTTCTCAACTAATACATCTCTTGCTTTATTGTCAAGATTATCCCAATTTCTTGGATCATAAATATTAGGAGTATAGACTGGTTCATCAACACTAGGAGATTGTTCTTGTGCATCCGATGAATTACCTACATTCTCGGAGCCACTTACATTGTTGTCGTCGATGTTGGTTTCGACATTTTCTTCTTGCTAATCGGATTCTGAATTCACATTAGTTTGTTGCTCTTCCTCTATGGCAACTATCGCCAACTCATCACCTGGGTTTATCGAAGTAGTGGAAGTACTCTTGTAATATAAGTGCAGATGCCCATGCTGTGATTGTACCAATTTATCTACGGCCTTCTTCTTTTTCCTTTTTTTACTACCCGATGCATATGTCCTGTTTCTCAGAGGCATGCTAACACACAATCCTGAAAAAGTAATTTTTGCATCAATTATTGAACAGTACCACATACGCATCAAGGAAACAGCCAATGGCAAATATAATATACCGGTTCAACACATCCGTGTGCTATTCGCAGGTTTAGACTCGGAGAGCAATGAGCAATTGACCAAGCGTGAGGACCCCTGAATTGGAATCACCGTGAACTGGATTAGGAAGGAGATTAGGAGAAGAGAATTAGAAATTATCAAGAGCCGATGGCGGTGGGCGACCTGCAGACGGCGTGTCGCGGTGTTGCCGTGTCGGTGAGGGCGGGCGGCGGCCTAGGGCTGGGAGCCCGCGTGATGAGATGGGTCGAATCTGCCGAGTATCCTGCCGCATATTGTTGTCTTTTTCACGTGGAGGACGAAGAAAGCAATCGCTAATCAAGTCGCGCATGTCGCTAATCCTGCCGCTGCTGCTCGTATCTCTTGCGAGCCTGTGCGTGTGCGTGAAAGGCTTTGACTATTTTGTTTGACATGGGCCTACAGCCTGCTATATGTATATACATAGTACATACCTGGGTGGGGGGCCCTACCTTGTGGGGCCCGGGGCGCCCCCCCCCCCCCCGCCCCCCCAGGGCCGGCCCTAGATCAAGGGGAATAAGGTGAAGATGCGGTCTTCTGAGTTAAATCTCAGCCTCCCTAACCAGACGTATAGTTGTCACAGCAACTAGAACTGGTCCAACAAACCCCTTGTCCTCTCCGAGCAACTGGTTCTATCCTACCTCACTTGCCTTACTTACAGTTTGTCTTCATGAAGTCTTTGCCTACTTGCCTTATCTGTTTGACTTCACTGTGTGAAGACTGTTGTCTGTTTGGCTTCATACTATCTTCCATTCTGATCGAATCTACTTAGCTGCTTATAGTCTTTGTGCTTTCACTTCATTGCTTACTTGACTATGGCTTGTCTAGTGTAGTCTACCTTCTGCTGCATATCTATAGGGTCATCTCTATCGTTTGTCTTTGAAACACTCATGTTTTGAAGACTTTCATAAAAATTGCCTATTCACCCCCACCCCCTCTAGTCGAATACTAGCACTTCCAGCTTTGTTGAATCTTGTCATGAAGGATCAATTTTCCGGTACTCCTAATAAGGATGCCGCATCCCATCTAAACACACTCGTATAATTGTGTGATATTGATACGTCCATTTTGCATCATGCTTTTATATCAATATTTATTGCATTATGGGCTGTTATTACACATTATATCTCAATACTTATGGCTATTCTCTCTTATTTTACAAGGTTTACCATGAAGAGGGGGAATGTCGGCACTGGAATTCGGCCGAAAAGGAGCAAACGTTGAAACCTATTCTGCACAGCTCCAAAAGTCCCAAACTCCACGAAACAACTTTTTGGATTTAATAAGAATTTATGAGCGAAGAAATAGGCCAGGGGCCCACACCTTATCCAGAGATGGGGCGCCTCTATAGGGCGCGCCCAATCTCCTGGGCCCCCGGTGGATCTCTGCGCCCATCTTCGCTATATCATCACTTTTACCTGGAAAAATCGTAGGCAAGCTTACGGAACGAACTCCGCCGCCACGAGGCTAACCTTGGCAGAATCAATCTAGGGCTCCGGTGGAGCTCTTCTGCCGGGGACACTTCCCTCCGGGAGGGGGAAATCATCACCAACGTCATCACCAACGATCCTCTCATCGGGAGGGGGTCAATATCCATCAACATCTTCACCAGCACCATCTCCTCTCAAAACCCTAGTTCATCTCTTGTATCCAATCTTGTATCAAAACCACAAATTGGTACCTGTGGGTTGCTAGTAGTGTTGATTACTCCTTGTAGTTGATGCTAATTGGTTTACTTGGTGGAAGATCATATTCAGATCCTTTATGCATATTATTACTCCTATGATTATGAACATGAGTATACTTTGTGAGTAGTTACGTTTGTTCCTGAGGACATGGGTGAAGTCTTGCTATTAGTAGTCATGTGAATTTAGTATTCGTTCGATATTTTGATGAGATGTATGTTGTCTTTTTCTCCAGTGGTGTTATGTGAACGTCGACTACATGAAACTTCACCATTATTTGGGCCTAGAGGAAGGCATGGGGATGTAATAAGTAGATGATGGGTTGCTAGAGTGACAAAAGCTTAAACCCTAGTTTATGCGTTGCTCCGTTAGGGGCTGATATGGATCCATATGTTTAATGATGTGGTTAGGTTTACCTTAATACTTCTTATTGTAGTTGCGGATGCTTGCAATAGAGGTTAATCATAAGTGGGATGCTTGTCCAAGTTAGGGCAGTAGCCAAGTACCGGTCCACCACATATCAAATTATTGAAGTACCGAACGCGAATCTTATGAACGTGATGAAAACTAGCCTGGCGATAATTCCCAATGTGTCCTCGGGAGCTCCTTCCTCATTATTAGAATTTGTCTAGGCTTATCCTTTGCTACATAAAGGATTGGGCCACCTTGCTGCACTTTATTTACTTTATTTACTTGTTGCTCATTACTATTTATCTTATCACAAAATCATCTATTACCTACAATTTCAGTGCTTGCAGAGAAAACCTTACTGAAAACCGCTTATCATTTCCTTCTGCTCCTCGTTGGGTTCGACACTCTTACTTATTGAAAGGACTACGATAGATCCCCTACACTTGTGGGTCATCAGATATGCAAAAAGAAAAAAGATGTGGACAATGATATTGTGAAGTTGAAATTATTTCCTTTATTTTAGAGGGATCGCGCAAAAATTTGGTTTTCTTTTTTTCCTCGTAATAGTATTGATTCTTGGGATAAGTGCAAATATTCTTTTATTACTAAGTATTTTCCGCCCCTGAAAATTATTTCGCTTCGAACTTAGGTCATGAATTTTAAGCAACTTGAGCATGAACATGTTGCACAATCTTGGAAATAATGAAATTGATGCTAACGAATTGTCCTACTCATGGTTTAAATCTTTGGATAATCGTACAAATTTTTTATGCGGGATTGAATTTTGTTTCTAGAAATCTTTTATATTCCACTGTGGGTGGTACTTTTATGGAAATTACTTTGGGTGAGGCTACTAAATTACTAGATGAAATCATGGCAAATTATTCATAATGGCATACCGAAAGAGCGCCTACTAGTAATAAAGTTAATTCAGTTGAAGAAATTAATTCTTTGAGTGAAAAAGTTGATGCTCTTATGAAAATGGTTGCTTGTAAAAGTGCTCCTACCGAACCAGGGCAGGATCCCAAGTGGGATTCGGCCCCACTTGGGGCGCCCCCTTGGCCTCTCCCCTCTCCCTCCCACCATATATATGAGGAGGGGGCGCCTAGCACACCCACGACATAATCTTAGTCGTGTGCGGCGCCCCCCTCCATGGTTTACTCCCTCGGTCATATTTTCGTAGTACTTAGGCGAAGCCCTGCGAGGATCACTTCACCATCACCGTCACCACACCGTCGTGCTGACGGAACTCATCTATTACCTCGACGACTTGCTGGATCAAGAAGGCGAGGGACGTCACCGAGCTGAGCATGTGCAGAACTCAGAGGTGTCGTACGTTTGGTACTCAATCAGGGGATCGCGAAGAAAGTTCGACTACATCAACCGCGTTGTGAAATGCTTCCGCTTACGGTCTAGGAGGGTACGTAGACACACTCTTCCCCTCGTTGCTATGCATCTCCTAGATAGATCTTGCGTGAGCATAGGATTTGTTTTTGAAATTACATGCTACGTTACCCAACAAAAAGGTTATTAAAAAAAGGTAAACTTGTTGAACAAGTTATCAGTGAAAAAGTGGATATACTTAGTATCTATTAGCGGGATGACGAACTTCAAGAAACGACAAATAAATTCAAGTTTCACCAAGACAACTTCAACAAAGACTTTTCGAAGATGCATTCCTCATAATGAGAAGGTTATAGCCTACTTCTCTGAAGAGGTAGAAGGGCTAAGTTATGCGGTGAAGAATCTTGACAAACACTCTCGCATGATAGAAACCCAATGCTCTCAATTTTCTGAAACTTAATTTTTAATTCTTGCTTAGTTAGATAAAGACAACTTTGTTTCTACTGATGGAATTGAAACATGTAGTGGTAAAAGAACGCAAGACCCCAAAGGACTGGAATTGTATAAGAAGGAACAAGAAGAGAGGAGAAGAGAGAGTCAAAGCCAAACTCAAGAAAATATAGAATTCCTATTTGGGGAAGAAGAACTAGAGTAACATGTACATCGAGATGCACAAAACAATGAAGCAAAAGAAGAGGCTGATAAAGAAGTTGATCCCGATACAAAAACGGTAGATGGTGATGATAATAATGCAGAAGAAGAAGCACCAGAAGCTGAAAGAACTAAAGAGACAAGAGTGGAAAAGAACACCAGACCACCTTATCCAACTAGAGGAGAAAGCAGTCAGGCTTCAAAAAATGAAGAAAAAGGTGAAGAGAAAAAAAGAGAGGTAAAACTAAGAAAACCCTACCTTACCTTAAAGTTGTAAGACCACCTTCAAATGATGCACTCTACTCTTCCTTTCTTCAAGCTGTTGTTGATCTTAAAGTTTCTTTGCATGTAAGTGATATACTGAAAATTCCTACCTTTGGTAAGTTCATGCGTGACATTGTTAACAATAAGATAAGTTTGAATCTAAAAGAACATAACAGAATATCCCTTTGAAGAGAAGATACTGAAAAATCTAGGAGACCCGGGTATACCTACCTTATCTTGTTCAAGTGGCAATCTTGATAGTAGGTAGTATCAGGCCTTTTTTAATGCATGAATGCTTAGATGAGGTGTTAAGTGTATTAAAAATCTTAGTAATTGTTCTCTTTCAATGTGTTGATGCTTAGTTTTTTAGCTAACATTCCTCATTTTTTTTAACAACTAAAGTACTTTGTTCCTTAGCTTTTTAATACTCCCATACCGTAGGCAAATTTTTGGGACATGGTGGCACGCGAGGATGATATTCAGGTAGTCCATTAAAGCTTTGAGATGCGTACTTAGTATAGCGATGAATTGAATACAAGGGGATAGGCAATCGTAGAATTTGCAAATACACGATGTAAATACTTGGAACATGCCAGAGACCATAATTGGCATTAATGGTGGCCAATGTCAGGGGAGATGTGATAGGATATGTGCCTCGTCTCCACCTCTCTCTCCTCTCCTCTCTCTCCCTCTCTCTCTCAATGTGTGTGTGCTAGTGGAGCAGCAAGTAGAGGAGTATGAGGGGGTGACGCGGGGAGGTAGCACATAGTGAGGAGAGGAGTTGGGTGTTCCCTAGTTCTAGCAAGTTCAGTGAGAGATGTTGTCCCTGAAGAAGAAGCTCCTCCTGATGTCGTCTACCCCTTCCATTCATCCTCTTCTGGAGTGACTCTGCTAGTTCATCTCATGATCCAAGCTCTAGGGTCATTAGCTGCTCCATGTTGCATTGGCCAGTTAATCATCTCCTAAAACAAGCAGTTATACCTAAATATTGCATATCTCCTAAAACAAGCAATCCAATTCATACAAGTTTTCCTGCTCAACTAACTATAGTTTCCATTTTAAATGTCAACCATAAAGGAGATTGCATGCATTTTCAGTGCAATGGCAGAAATGTTAATTTGCCAACAGCATGCACTGCACCATTTAATTGGTGGGGTTATTCACCAGACAATGTTTTGTTCAGTCTAAGGGATCCCAACCAGGCAACGGGTAGCCAACACTACATGAATCAGCTACTTTGTCGTCTGCCACGGCGGGCGACAAAGGCATGAATGGCGGACGGCAAAGGTCTTTGCCGTCCGCCACGGATGGCAAACGTGGACGGCAAAGAAAGGTACGGTAAAGAGCTACATTGCCGTCCGCTTTTGGTGGCTGATGGCAAAGGGGCCTTTGCCATCAGCAGCGGACGGCAAAGAACACAGACGGCAAAAATTTCGCTGTTAGTCCGTTAGGTGGCTAACGGCAGGACTTTGCCGTCCGCCGCTAACGACAAAATTTGTCCTGCCTTTGCCGTCTACCACTGTAGGCAAACTGACTAAATGGGTCGGCTCCCAGGAAGCATAGTTGGCTGCCACGTGCCTCATTTGCCGTCTGCGGCTGTTGGCAAAGAGGCCATTGACGTCGGTGGCGGACGGCAAAGAGCCTGCATATTTGCCCTTTTTTCTGTTTTTTTAATCCAACAATTTTCACAGCAAATATATATGACATATATAGATATATTTCACAGGGCTATTTAACAGCACATAAATTTCATCGTACATACATATATAGTTCCATCCATTCATACATAGCAAGTTGCACATACACATAAGTTGCAACCATTAGGAAGTTGCACATACATATTACAATGCAAAGTTTCATCAAGATAGCAAGTTCCATCGTAGCAAGCTAGAAGAATACTAGAAGAGAATGAAATAAAAAACAAGCACTCCATCATAGCAAGCTAGCTTCCGAGAAGTGAATGAAATCTGCAAAATGGCAAATAAGAAAGTTAGGAAAAGGTGACTAGAAGATGAAGACTAGAAGAAGAAGCACGCCATCGTTTGTGAGGTAACTTAGGTGAAATGGATCGTTTATGAGCTAACTAAGCTAATTCTGCCGTTTTTTACATAAGTAAGCTAAGTACATGTCATTATTGAGCAAACCTAGTTAACTAAGCATATTATAACTAACTTAGGTCATTTTGGAGGAAACAAAGCTAAGTATAGATCGTTTTAGAGCTAACTTAGGTAAAATGGCTGGTTTTGGAGGTCAGTAAGCTTATTAAGTCATTTTGGAGGAAAAGAAGCTAACTCTAGGTCATTAAGGTAAGCATATTGGAGGAAATAAAGCTAGTTCTAGGTCTTTATGCATTTGTTAAGCAAAAAAACTAGAGAAACTTACCTTGATCATGGAGGTGTAGGAGCGGGCTGGCTCATGCCAGTAGCTGGAGAAGGATCGTGTGATGCTTGTGTGGAGTTACGATGCACCAAAGATCATTTCCAATGTTTTGTTAGCATGATGACACTCAAATGTTAAGACTAGTAAGTAACGTCCATTCAAATTAAACTCACCGTGGTCTCAGGAGCAATCTCTGGATCAATGGCTATGGAGCCACGGGACCTCCCGCCACTAGATTGAAGGAAATATGCCCTAGAGGCAATAATAAATTATAATTTATTTCCTCATATCATGATAAATGTTTATTATTCATGCTAGAATTGTATTAACTGGAAACATAATACATGTGTGAATACATAGACCAACATAACGTCACTAGTACGCCTCTACTTGACTAGCTCATTAATCAAAGATGGTTATGTTTCCTAACCATAGACATGTGTTGTCATTTGATTAACGGGATCACATCATTAGGAGAATGATGTGATTGACATGGCCCATTCCGTTAGCCTAGCACTTGATCATTTAGTATGTTGCTATTGCTTTCTTCATGACTTATACATGTTCCTGTAACTATGAGATTATGCAACTCTCGTTTACCGGAGGAACACTTTGGGTGCTACCAAACGCGTCAACGAATCGGGTGATTATAAAGGAGCACTACAGGTGTCTCCAAAGGTACATGTTGGGTTGGCGTATTTCGAGATTAGGTTTTGTCACTCCGATTGTCGGAGAGGTATCTTTGGGCCCTCTCGGTAATGCACATCACTATAAGCCTTGCAAGCAATGTAGCTAATGAGTTAGTTACGGAATGATGCATTACGTAACGAGTAAAGAGACTTGCCGGTAACGAGATTGAACTAGGTATTAGATACCGACGATCGAATCTCGCAAGTAACATACCGATGACAAAGGAACAACGATGTTGTTATGCGGTTTGACCGATAAAGATCTTCGTAGAATATGTAGGAGCCAATATGAGCATCCAGGTTCCGCTATTGGTTATTGACCGAGAATAGTTCTAGGTCATGTCTACATAGTTCTCGAACCCGTAGGGTCCGCACGCTTAATGTTACGATGACAGTTTTATTATGAGTTTATAAGTTTTGATGTACCGAACATTGTTCGGAGTCCTGGATGTGATCACGGACATGACGAGGAGTCTCGAAATGGTCGAGACATAAAGATTGATATATTGGAAGCCTATATTTGGATATTGGAATGGTTCCGGGTGAAATCGAGATTTTACCGGAACACCAGGGGGTTACCGGAACCCTCCCGGGGGTTAATGGGCCTTAGTGGGCCATGAGGGAGAAGAGGAGGGCCAGCCAGGGCAGGCCCCCCTAGTTCGAATAGGACAAGGAAGGGGGGGCGCCCCCCTTTCCTCTTTCCCCTCCCCCCTTTCCTTCTCCACCAAGGCAAGAGGGGAGAGCCCTACTCCCGGTGGGAGTAGGACTCCTCCAGGCGCACCCCTAGGGGGCCAGCCGCACCTCCCTCTCCCTTCTTTATATACGGGGGCAGAGGGCACCCTAGAACACACAAGTTGATCTTCAAGATCGTTCCTTAGCCGTGTGCGGTGCCCCCCTCCACCATATTCCACCTCGGTCATATCATTGCGGAGTTTAGGCGAAGCCCTGCGCCGGTAGAACATCATCATCGTCACCACGCCGTCGTGCTGACGGAACTCATCCCCGAAACTTTGCTGGATCGGAGTCCAGGGATCGTCATCGAGCTGAACGTGTGCTGAACTCGGAGGTGCCGTACGTTCGGTACTTGGATCGGTCGGATCGTGAAGACGTACGACTACATCAACCGCGTTGTCATAACGCTTCCGCTTATGGTCTACGAGGGTACGTGGACAATACTCTCCCCTCTCGTTGCTATGCATCACCATGATCTTGCGTGTGCGTAGGAAATTTTTGAAATTACTACGTTCCTCAACAGTGGCATCTGAGCCAGGTTTTATGCGTAGATGTCATATGCACGAGTAGAACACAAGTGAGTTGTGGGCGATACAAGTCATACCGCTACCAAATGTCATACTTTGGCTCAGCGGTATTGTGAGATGAAGCGGCCCGACCGACATTACGCGACGCTTACGCGAGACTCGTTTCACCGCTACGAGCACTCGTGCTTAAAGGTGATCGGCGGGTGTCTGTCTCTCTCACTTTAGCTGAATCGAGTGTGGCTACGCCCGGTCCTTGCAAAGGTTAAAACAGCACTAACTTGACGAACTATCGTCGTGGTTTTGATGCGTAGGTAAGAACGGTTCTTGCTCAGCCCGTAGCAACCACTTAAAATTTGCAACAACAAAGTAGAGGACGTCTAACTTGTTTTTGCAGGGCATGTTGTGATGTGATATGGTCAAGACGTGATGCTATATTTTATTGTATGAGATGATCATGTTTTGTAACCGGTTATCGGCAATCGGCGAGAGCCATATGGTTGTCGCTTATTGTATGAAATGCAATGCCTGTAATTGCTTTACTTTATCACTAAGCGGTAGCGATAGTCGAGAAGCAATAGATGGCGAACGACAACGATGCTACGATGGAGATCAAGGTGTCGCGCGGTGACGATGGTGATCACGACGGTGCTTCGAGATGGAGATCACAAGCACAAGATGATGATGGCCATATCATATCACTTATATTGATTGCATGTCATGTTTATCCTTTATGCATCTTATCTTGCTTTGATTGACGGTAGCATTTTAAGATGATCTCTCACTAAAATTATCAAGAAGTGTTCTCCCGAGTATGCACCGCTATGCGAAAGTTCTTCGTCTTTGAGACACCACGTTATGATCGGGTGTGATAGGCTCTACGCTCAAATACAACGGTGCAAAACAGTTGCACACGCGAATACTCAAGTTAAACTTGACGAGCCTAGCATATAATGAGATATGGCCTCGAACACGGAGACCGAAGGTCGAAAGTGAATCATATAGTAGATATGATCAACATATTGATGTTCACCGTTGAAACTACTCCATCTCACGTGACGATCGGACATGGTGTACTTGATATGGATCACGTAATCACTTAGAGGATTAGAGGATGTCTATCTAAGTGGGAGTTCTTAAGTAATATGATTAATTGAACTTAAATTTATCATGAACTTAGTACCGATAGTATTTTGCTTGTCTATGTTTGTTATAGATAGATGGCTCGTCTTTGTTGTTCCGTTGAATTTTAATGCGTTCCTTGAGAAAGCAAAGTTGAAAGATGATGGTAGCAATTACACGGATCGGGTTTGTAACCCGAGGATTATCCTCATTGCTACGTAAGAATTACGCCTTGGAAGCACCGCTGGGTGCCGAACTGCTTCTGATGCAACCGACGATGTTAAGAACGTCTGGCGAGCAAAGCCGATGACTACTCGACAGTTCGATGTGCCATGCTTTACGGCTTAGAACCGGTCTTCAACGACGTTTTGAACGTCATGGAGCATATGAGATGTTCCAGAGTTGAAGTTAATATTTCAAGCAAATGCCCGAATTGAGAGATATGAAGTCTCCAATAAGTTCTATAGCTGCAAGATGGAGGAGAATAGTTCACGGTGAACACATACTCAAAATGTGCGGGTATAATAATCACTTGATTCAACCGGGAGTTAATCTTCCGATGATAGTGTCATTGATGTAATTCTTCAATCATCGCCACCAAGCTACAAGAGCTTCGTGATGAACTATAATATGCAAGGGATGGACAAGACTATTCTCGAGCTCTTTGCAATGCTAAAAGCATGGAGGTAGAAATCAAGAAGGAGCATCAAGTGTTGATGGTTAACAAGACCACCAGTTTCAAGAAAAGGGCAAAGGGAAGAAGAAGGAACTTCAAGAAGAACAGCAAACAAGTTGCTGCTCAAGAGAAGAAACCCAAGTCCGGACCTAAGCTCTGAAACTCGAGTGCTTCTACTACAAGCGATCGACATCGAAGCGGAACTGCCCCAAGTATTTGGCGGATAAGAAGGATGGCAAAGTGAACAAAGATATATGTGATATACATGTTATTGATGTGTACCTTACTAATGCTCGCAGAGTACCGGTATTTGATACCGGTTCTGCACTAATATTTGCAACTCAAAGCAGGGACTATGGATTGCGAAGATTGGCTAAGGACGAGGTGACGATGCGCGTGGGAAATGGTTCCAAAGTCGATGTGATCGCAGTCGGCACGCTACCTCTACATCTACCATCGGGATTAGTTTTAGACCTAAATAATTGTTATTTGGTGCCAGTGTTGAGCATGAACATTATATCTGGATCTTGTTTGATGTGAGACAGTTATTCATTTAAGTCAGAGAATAATGGTTGTTCTATTTATATGAGTAATATCTTTTATGGTCATGCACCCTTGAAGAGTGGACTATTTTTATTGAATCTTGATAGTAGTGATACACATATTCATAGTGTTGAAGCCAAAAGATGCAGAGTTGATAATGATAGTGCAACTTATTTGTGGCACTGCCGTTTAGGTCATATCGGTATAAAGCGCATGAAGAAACTCCATACTGATGGACTTTTGGAATCACTTGGTTATGAATCACTTGGTACTTGCGAACCGTGCCTCATAGGCAAGATGACTAAAACGCCGTTCTCCGGAACTATGGAGCGAGCAACTGATTTGTTGGAAATCATACATACTGATGTTTGTGGTCCAATGAATGTTGAGGCTCACGGCGGGTATCGTTATTTTGTCACCTTCACGGATGATTTAAGCAGATATGGGTATATATACTTAATGAAACACAAGTCTGAAACATTTGAAAAGTTCAAAGAATTTCAGAGTGAAGTGGAAAAACATCGTAACAAGAAAATAAAATTTCTACGATCTGATCGTGGAGGAGAATATTTGAGTTACGAGTTTGGCTTACATTTGAAACAGTGCGGAATAGTTTCACAACTCATGCCACCCGGAACACCACAACGAAATGGTGTGTCCGAACGTCGTAATCGTACTTTACTAGATATGGTGCGATCTATGATGTCTCTTACTGATTTACCGCTATCGTTTTGGGGTTATGCTTTAGAGACGGCTGCATTCACGTTAAATAGGGCACCATCAAAATCCATTGAGACGACGCCTCATGTACTGTGGTTTGGCAAGAAACCAAAGTTGTCGTTTCTTAAAGTTTGGGGCTGCGATGCTTATGTAAAGAAACTTCAACCAGATAAGCTCGAACCCAAATCGGAGAAATGTGTCTTCATAGGATACCCAAAAGAGACTATTGGGTACACCTTCTATCACAGATCTGAGGGCAAGATTTTTGTTGCTAAATTCGGATCCTTTCTAGAGAAGGAGTTTCTCTCGAAAGAAGTGAGTGGGAGGAAAGTAGAACTTGATGAGGTAACTGTACCAGCTCCCTTATTGGAAAGTAGTTCATCACAAGAACCGGTTCCTATGACAACTACACCAATTAGTGAGGAAGATAATGATATTGATCATGAAACTTCAGATCAAGTTTCTACTGAACCTCGTAGGTCTACCAGAGTAAGATCCGCACTAGAGTGGTATGGTAATCCTATTCTGGAAGTCATGTTACTTGACCATGATGAACCTACGAACTATGAGTAAGCGATGATGAGCCCAGATTCTGCAAAATGGCTAGAGGCCATGAAATCTGATATGGGATCCATGTATGAGAACAAAGTATGGACTTTGGTTGACTTGCCCGATGATCGGCAAGCCATTGAGAATAAATGGATCTTTAAGAAGAAGACCGACGCGATGGTAATGTAATCGTTTATAAAGCTCGACTTGTTGCGAAAGGTTTTCGACAAGTTCAAGGGGTTGACTACGATGAGACTTTCTCACCCGTAGCGATGCTTGAGTCTGCCCGAATCATGTTAGCAATTGCTGCATTTTATGATTGTGAAATTTGGCAAATGGATGTCAAAACTGCATTCTTGAATGGATTTCTGGAAGAAGAGTTGTATATGATGCAACCAGAAGGTTTTGTTGATCCAAAAGGTGCTAACAAAGTGTACAAGCTCCAGTGATCCATTTATGGACTGGTGCAAGCATCTCGGAGTTGGAATAAACGCTTTGATAGTGTGATCAAAGCATATGGTTTTATACAGACTTTTGGAGAAGCATGTATTTACAAGAAAGTGAGTGGGAGCTCTGTAGCATTTCTGATATTATATGTAGATGACATATTATTAATTGGAAATGATATAGAATTTCTGGATAGCATAAAGGGATACTTGATTAAAAGTTTTTCTATGGAAGACCTCGGTGAAGCTGCTGACATATTGGGCATCAAGATTTATAGAGATAGATAAAGACGCTTAATAGGACTTTCACAAAGCACATACCTTGATAAAGTTTTGAAAAAGTTCAAAATGGAGTTAATCTTCTGGGTGATTATAAAGGAGCACTACAGGTGTCTCCAAAGGTACATGTTGGGTTGGCGTATTTCGAGATTAGGTTTTGTCACTCCGATTGTCGGAGAGGTATCTCTGGGCCCTCTCGGTAATGCACATCACTATAAGCTTTGCAAGCAATGTAGCTAAATGAGTTAGTTACGGAATGATGCATTATGTAACGAGTAAAGAGACTTGCCGGTAACAAGATTGAACTAGGTATTAGATACCGACGATCGAAAAGTTACGTCCTGGAAGCACCGCTGGGTGCCAGGCCTGCTGTTGATGCAACTGACGATGTTAAGAACGTCTGGCAGAGCAAAGCTGATGACTACTCTATAGTTCAGTGTGCCATGCTTTACGGCTTAGAACCGGGTCTTCAACGACGTTTTGAACGTCATGGAGCATATGAGATGTTCGAGGAGTTGAAGTTAATATTTCAAGCAAATGCATGGGTTGAGAGATATGAAGTCTCCAATAAGTTCTACAGCTGCAAGATGGAGGAGAATAGTTCTGTCGGAGCATATACTCGTAATGTGTGGGTATAATAATCACTTGATTCAACCGGGAGTTAATCTTCCGGATGATAGCGTCATTGATGAAATTCTCCAATCATCGCCACCAAGCTACAAGAGCTTTGTGATGAACTATAATATGCAAGGGATGAACAAGACTATTCCCGAGCTCTTCGCAATGCTAAAAGCTGCGGAGGTAGAAATCAAAAAGGAGCATCAAGTGTTGATGGTCAACAAGACCACTAGTTTCAAGAAAAAGGCAATGGAAAGAAGAAGGGGAACTTCAAGAAGAACAGCAAGCAAGTTGCTGCTCAAGAGAAGAAACCCAAGTCTGGAACTAAGCCTGAAACTGAGTGCTTCTACCGCAAGCGGTAGTCCTCATGGAAGAGGAATTGCCCCAAGTATTTGGCGGATAAGAAGGATGGCAAAGTAAACAAAGGTATATGTGATATACATGTTATTGATGTGTACCTAACTAGAGCTCGTAGTAGCACTGGGTATTTGATACCGGTTACATTGCTAATATTTGCAACTCAAAGCAGGGACTACGAATAAGCGAGCATCGCCAAGGACGAGGTGACGATGCGCGTGGGAAACGGTTCCAAAGTTGATGTGATCGCGGTCGGCACGCTACCTCTACATCTACCTTCGGGATTCGTATTAGACCTAAATAATTGTTATTTGGTGCCAGCATTGAGCATGAACATTTTATTTGGATCTTGTTTGATGCGAGGTTATTCATTTAAATCAGAGAATAATGGTTGTTCTATTTATATGAGTAATATCTTTTATGGTCATGCACCCTTGAAGAGAGGTCTATTTTTATTAAATCTCGATAGTAGTGATACACATGTTCATAGTGTTGAAACCAAAAGATGCAGAGTTGATAACGATAGTGCAACTTACTTGTGGCACTGCCGTTTGGGTCATATCGGTGTAAAACGCATGAAGAAACTCCATACTGATGGACTTTGGGAATCACTTGATTATGAATCACTTGGTACTTGCGAACCGTGCCTTATGGGCAAGATGACTAAAACGCCGTTCTCCGGAACTATGGAGCGAGCAACTGATTTATTGGAAATCATACATACTGATGTTTGTGGTCCAATGAATATTGAGGCTCCCGGCGGGTATCGTTATTTTCTCACCTTCACAGATGATTTGAGCAGATATGGGTATATCTACTTGATGAAACACAAGTCTGAAACATTTGAAAAGTTCAAAGAATTTCAGAGTGAAGTGGAAAATCATCGTAACAAGAAAATAAAGTTTCTACGATCTGATCGTGGAGGAGAATATTTGAGTTACGAGTTTGGCCTACACTTGAAACAATGTGGAATAGTTTCGCAATTCACGCCACCTGGAACACCACAACGAAATGGTGTGTCCGAACGTCGTAATCGTACTTTACTTGATATGGTATGATCTATGATGTCTCTTACTGATTTACCGCTATCGTTTTGGGGTTATGCTTTAGAGACGGCCGCATTCACGTTAAATAGGGCACCATCAAAATCCGTTGAAACGATGCCTTATGAAATGTGGTTTGGCAAGAAACCAAAGTTGTCGTTTCTTAAAGTTTGGGGCTGCGATGCTTATGTGAAGAAACTTCAACTAGATAAGCTCGAACCCAAATCGGAAAAATGTGTCTTCATAGGATACCCAAAAGAGATCATGGGTACACCTTCTATCACAGATCCGAAGGCAAGACATTCGTTGTTAAGAATGGATCCTTTCTAGAGAAGGAGTTTCTCTCGAAAGAAGTGAGTGGGAGGAAAGTAGAACTTGATGAGATAATCAGATCTACTCCCTTATTGGAAAGTAGTTCATCACGAGAACTGGTTCCTGTGACAACTACACCAATTAGTGAGGAAGCTAATGATAATGATCATGAAACTTCGGATCAAGTTTCTACCAAACCTCGTAGGTCTACCAGAGTAAGATCCGCACCAGAGTGGTATGGTAATCCTATTCTGGAAGTCATGTTACTTGACCATGATGAACCTACGAACTATGAGGAAGCGATGATGAGCCCAGATTCCGCAAAATGGCTAGAGGCCATGAAATCTCAGATGGGATCCATGTATGAAAACAAAGTGTGGACTATGGTGGACTTGCCCGATGATCGGCAAGCCATTGAGAATAAATGGATTTTTAAGAACAAGACTGACGCTGATGGTAATATAACTGTCTATAAAGCTCGACTTGTTGCAAAAGGTTTTCGACAAGTTCAAGGGGTTGACTACGATGAGACTTTCTTAGCCGTAGCGATGCTTAAGTCTGTCCGAATCATGTTAGCTATTGCTGCATTTCATGATTATGAAATTTGGCAAATGGATGTAAAGACTGCATTCTTGAATGGATTTCAAGAAGAAGAGTTGTATATGATGCAGCCGGAAGGTTTTGTTGATCCAAAAGGTGCTGACAAAGTGTGCAAGCTCCAGCGTTCCATTTATGGACTGGTGCAAGCATCTCGGAGTTGGATTAAACGCTTTGATAGTGTGATCAAAGATATGGTTTTATATGAGACTTTTGGAGAAGTCTCAGATTTACAAGAAAGTGAGTGGGAGCTCTGTAGCATTTCTAATTTTATATGTAGATGACAAATTATTTATTGGAAATGATATAGAATTTCTGGATAGCATAAAGGGATACTTGAATAAAAGTTTTCAATGAAACACCTCGGTGAAGCTGCTTACATATTGGGCATCAAGATCTATAGAGATAGATCAAGACGCTTAATAGGACTTTCACAAAGCACATACCTTGACAAAATTTTGAAAAAGTTCAAAATGGATCAGGCAAAGAAAGGTTTCTTGCCTGTGCTACAAGGTGTGAAGTTGAGTCAAATTCAATGCCCGACCACAAAGCAGAAGATAGAGAGAAATGAAAAATGTTCCTATGCTTCATCCATAGGCTCTATCATGTATGCAATGTCTTGTACCGACACTGACGTATGCTTAGCAATAAGCTTGGCAGGAAGGTACCAAAGTAATCCAGAGTGGATCATCGGACAACGATCAAGAACATCCCGAAATACCCGAAAAGGACTAAGGATATGTTTCTCGTATATGGAGGTGACAAAGAGCTAGTCGTAAATGGTTACGCTGATGTAAGCTTTGACACTCGATCCGGACGATTCTAAATCGCAAACCGGATACGTGTTTTTATTAAACGGTGGAGATGTAAGTTGGTGCAGTTCTAAACAAAGCGTCGTGGCGGGATCTACACGTGAAGCGAGTACATAGCTGCTTCGAAGCAAAGAAATGAAGGAGTCTCGACGAAGGAGTTCATTTCCGATCTAGGTGTCATACCTAGTGCATCGACCAATGAAGATCTTCTATGACAATATTGGTGCAATTGCCTTGGCAAAGGAATCCAGATTTCACAGAGGACCAAGCACATCAAGAGATGCTTCAATTCCATCCAGACCAAGTCCGTGGGAGACATAGAGATTTGCAAGATACATACGGATCTGAATGTTGCGATCCGCTGACTAAGCCTCTTCCACGAGCAAAACATGATCAGCACCAAGACTCCATGGGTGTTAGAATCATTACCGTGTAATCTAGATTATTGACTCTAGTGCAAGTGGGAGATCAAGGAAATATGCCCTAGAGGCAATAATAAAGTTATTATTTATTTCCTCATATCATGATAAATGTTTATTATTCATGCTAGAATTGTATTAACCGGAAACATAATACATGTGTGAATACATAGACCAACATAACGTCACTAGTATGCCTCTACTTGACTAGCTCATTAATCAAAGATGGTTATGTTTCCTAACCATAGACATGTGTTGTCATTTGATTAATGGGATCACATCATTAGGAGAATGATGTGATTGACATGACCCATCCGTAGCCTAGCACTTGATCGCTTAGTATACCGCTATTGCTTTCTTCATGACTTATACAAAGTTCCTGCAACTATGAGATTATGCAACTCCGTTTACGGAGGAACACTTTGGTGCTACCAAACGTCACAACGAATCGGTGATTATAAAGGAGCACTACAGGTGTCTCCAAAGGTACATGTTGGGTTGGCGATTTTGAGATTAGGTTTTGTCACTCGATTGTCGGAGAGGTATCTCTCGGCCCTCTCGGTAATACTCATCAACTAAGCCTTGCAAGCATTGTAACTAATGAGTTAGTTATAAGATGATGTATTACGAGCGAGTAAAGAGACTTGCCGAACGAGATTGAACTAGGTATTGGATACCGACGATCAAATCTCGCAAGTAACATACCGATGACAAAGGAACAACGTATGTTGTTATGCGGTTTGACCGATAAAGATCTTCAGAGAATATGTAGGAACCAATATGGGCATCCGTGTCCCGCTATTGGTTATTGACCGAGAATGGTTCTAGGTCATGTCTACATAGTTCTCGAACCCGTAGGGTCCGCACGCTTAACATTACGATGACAGTTTTATTATGAGTTTATAAGTTTTGATGTACCAAGATTGTTCGAGTCCGGATGTGATCACGGACATGACGAGGAGTCTCGAAATGGTCGAGACATAAAGATTGATATATTGTAAGCCTATATTTGGATATCGGAATGGTTCGGGTGAAATCGGATTTTACCGAACACCGGGATTACCGAACCCTCCGGGGTTAATGGGCCTTAGTGGGCCATGAGGGAGAAGAGGAGGGCGGGCGAGGCAGGCTCGCGCCCTCCCCTAGTCCGAATAGGACAAGGAAGGGGGGCGCCCCTTGTCGGTGTCAAACCGCGGATCTCGGGTAGGGGTCCCAATGTGCGTCTAGGCGGATGGTAACAGGAGACAAGGGACACGATGTTTTACCTGTGTTCGGCCCTCTTGATGGAGGTAAAACCCTCGTCCCGCTTGATTAATATTGATGATATGGGTAGTACAAGAGTGGATCTACCACGAGATCAAGGAGGCTAAACCCTAAAGCTAGCCTATGGTATGATTGTTGTAATGTATGTTGTGTCCTACGGACTAAAGCCCTCTGGTTTATATAGACACCGGAGAAGGCTAGGGTTACACAGAGTCGGTTACAATGGTAGGAGATCTACATATCCGTATTGCCAAGCTTGCCTTCCACGCCAAGGAAAGTCCCATCCGGACACGGGACGGAGTCTTCAATCTTGTATCTTCGTAGTCTTTGAGTCCGGCAGACGATAATAGCCCGGCTGTCCGGACACCCCCTAGTCCAGGACTCCCTCAGTAGCCCCTGAACCAGGCTTCATTGACGATAAGTCCGGCGTGCATAATGTTCGGCATTGCAAGGCGGGTTCCTCCTTTGAATAATCCAGAGAAGATCATGAACACCAGGATAGTGTCCGGCTCTGCAAAACAAATTCCACATTCCACCGTAGAGAGAATAAAATGTACACAAGTCCAATCTGTTGACGTATTTTGCGGCATGTCGTCATGCCACTACCAAGCCTTTACTTGAATCGTTTTTTATTGTACCACCTCAGCACATTTAGCGAAGCGGTTTCCTTGGCACGTCTTGTCGAAGCAGAGATCGTGTTCCCCTTATTCTGGGATTCTCATCAATACGGACGTGGGTAACCCAACCGCGCCATTGATGGTGGCGCTTGGGAGATAAGCAAGTTTTACTAGGCTGGTGGGGGACGCATAGTCTTCGCCCGCCTATATATAAGGGATAAGGATTCACCTTTTCACCCACGCCTTCTTCCTCCTTTGCTTATCCACCTCCGCGCACTCAAGCTCCAACGCCTAAGCTCACAAGATCTCATCTTAACCTTCCCCGACCATGTGCGGAGGGGAGGCAAATGGTTGGCTTCCACCGTTAAGGAGGAGCACATCACCAAGCTGCGCAGCGCGGATACCTTTCGGCGATATCACAGCCCGCCTGCCGACGAGGCAGCTCATCCCTACCCCCGGGCACCATGAGAGGGTCGTTTTCCTTCCCCACTTCTTCCGCGGACTCGGCTTTCCACTTCACCCCTTTGTCCGGGGGCTCATGTTCTACTACGGCCTGGATTTGCATGATCCGGCACCAACTTCATCCTCAACATCTCGGCGTTTATCGTGGGTATGCGAGGCCCTCCTCGCATGCGGCCCCACTTCGCTTAGGCTCAAGACCTTCAACGCTGTCAAGGTAGTGAAGGGCACGCAGCGGAGTCTTGAGCGCCATGTTGGGCAAGATGCCCAATGTCCTCTCGGTTCAAGGGCCTTCGTGGACTCCGTCAAGGGGTGGCAATCGGGTGGTTCTATATCACCGAGCCGCATGACCCTACGTGGCGGCGGCCCCGAGTTTAGATCAGATCCCTACACAGCTCACCTCCGGAAAGAGAAGGGCTTGCTGTGGGGTAATCCAAAGGAGCTGACGGGACTCCGAGCCTATATCCAGAAGCTGGTGAACAAGAAGCTCAGGCTCGTCGACATGGTCCAAGTCATGCTCGTCCGCCGGATCCTCCCATGCCAAGAACGGACATTCAATCTATAGGAGTTCGATCCGGAATAGCACCAGGCGCTGAGCAGGCTCTTCGACACGACGTACAAAGGCGCCTGGAGGGTGCTGTTTAAGGGCGCCGAAGCCCCCGCATCCGCGATGGAAGATCGTGGATTTCATCGCAGCATCCGGCTGATGAGGTAAGTGATTCTACCCCTTTACGGGACACTTGTTGTGAATAGATTGATTCTAAGAGGGTTTCAATCTCCCTTTTCCTTTGACAGGAATGGATGAAGAAGGCCGAGCAGCTCATCTGCCTAGCTCCCATGCCAGAAGACCCAGTGGATGCCCGTCTAGCGGGGCTGCTGGTTCCGGCACCGCACGTGGTGCCGGAGAAGAAGGCCAAGAAGGTGGCCACGGGCACTCGAAAGAGTTCCCGCAATCAGGCGTCCGACGACAAGGCGGACTCCTCCCCCGAAGACGAGGAGGAGGAAGAAGACTCTCTCCCGGAGGGGGGAGAGAGGAAGAGGAAGGCTTCCCCAACAGGGGAGGCCGAAGGGTCCAAGAGGGGGAGAACTATTCCCCCGGACAGCTCCGCCAACATCGACGCTGGCGACGAGGAGTGGCCTTCAAGGGCCAGGCCTCCGGCGAGATCGTAAGTATCCGGATCCCTGATATGCAATTTCTTTCATGTCACATAGTGTCCCACTAATGCCGCATACTGCCCGCAGGCCGTCCGATGATGATTTCCCCGCTTCATCGAGCGGGTCGTTGGCCCCGTCGGATGTGGATTCACTTCCGACTGCCTCTACCCCCCGCGCCGATGAGGACGCCGAGGTGGGATCCCAAAAAGGGACCCATCAGGAGGAGGCTCCGGAGGCGCCGCAAGGCAGCCTCCCGGACTTTGCGCTGGACTCTAAGTCAGAACCTGCAGTGGATCCAGAGTCCGGCAGGCGGCCCCTTCGAAAGAAGGGCAAGACTGTGACACCGGCGGCCTCCATCCAACCGGAGGCGCCGGACTACTTGCTGGAGGCGCTCAAAGGCGCTTCCATCGAGGAAGAACACCGCACTATTATGAGTGCAGTGATTCAGAAGGTTCAGCTCGCCAAGAGCGGGCTGACCGAAGCCTGCAGTAGCCTTCTAACATGCTTTGAGGTAAGAAGTTAAAATTATGTAATGTAATACCGCATAGACGAGAGTCACGATGCTCGGTTCGGTGTTCGGAAAGAAAAGCCGGACCGAGGATCTAAAAAGATATTCGCAGTTGCTAATAAATTATGTCAATATGGGTTTGCAGTCAGTGCCGCCGACCTCCGCCAGACCGATCGCGGAGGTTGGTACATTGAAGCAAGATCTCGAGCGGTCCGAGCGAGAGCTCGGCCATGCCAAGAGGCAGCTCGAGGACAAAGAAGGTGAGTAGCACCACTTTGAATTTTTACCTTACAGAAAAGGATTTTGGTCGCAATAAAATTAACAAGGATAATATGGGTATTGCAGGGACCACAAACGAGGTGGCAGCCCTGAAGGAGGCTGTGTCCGCGGCTAAACGCAGTGCGGCCGCGGAACGGCAGAGCGAGAAAAGCAGGAGGCACAGGTGGCGGCAGTGCGGCAAGAGCTCCAGGCCCTCATGGAGAAGCATGAGAGCTTGGAGCGCGACTCCAAGACTCGAGAGTCCGAGCTCGCCTCGGCTCTCGAAAGCGCCAAGTCCGCCAAGGCCGAGGCCCGTAAGGCCCTTCAGGAGGTTGAAGATGTGAAGAAGATAGCAGCGGGTAAGGCATTTTTCATGCAAAGCAAGCATGTTAATGTAAACTACCTGACACTTACCCGCATTCGGAGCTCTCCAGGGGTGTTTGCAGATCTGCCGCGTAGTTTGTCCGATGCTGCCGCATTCTACCGTGGCGAGGAGGGAGCTCAACGGAGAAGGTCTTCGTCTCAAGACGCCGAGGCCGCCATCCGGTGCCCCAAGCGACCAATGAAGCAGCTGGTCGAACTCCACAAGGTAGCCGAGGAGGCCATGAAGGGCCTTATAGTCCGGTTGTGGCTCGGACAGGCCATGCCTGGAGCTACTTCCGCCTCGTCTGGCGGCCGGTGGATCGTGCCCTCGGGTGGAGGTCATCAAGCGCTCCGCCTGTATTGAAGGTGCTCGTCGGGCCCTTGCCCGCACAAAGGTGCACTGGGGCAGGCTGGATGCGGAGAGGCTTCTTACTGATCCGCCGCCACCGGGCAAGGAGTATCGTACGCCCGAAATGTATTATAAAACTGACCTGAAGGGAGCCCGCGATATTGCGGATGAATGCCCTAGAGATGTAATTTTTGAGTAAACTCGCTATGTATTATCCTGTGCGCTGAAAACTTTGTTCATGTGCGCTTTAAGCAACGCTTGTTTAATTTAAAATATTACCTTCTGTGTGGCCATTTTATGAAATCTGAGAGATGGCAAGTCGTTGGCTTCAGCCCCCAAGCCGCAAGTGCTGGGGTGTTCGGGATAACTTGAGCACTCTTGTTCCCATTTTTGGGTCCATCTAGGGAGGCGCTCAACACAACGAACAAGGCAACCGGACTTATAATGCTTGAACACTCTCACTTAGCCATAGAATTCTATAATTTTAAATTTTGGCGAAGCCCCTAGTATTTGGAAGACCGAATTTGGGGCGCTATCCACGCCTTCGCTCGGACATTGTCCGAACTTCGTCAAGCGGTGTGAGTCTTTATGACCCAAAAGACCTCTCGAACAGCGACAGCCTCTCGCCTTATCATGCCGGGCCGTTTTAGCTTTCCACTTTGGGCGCCGCCCAGCTCAACCGGGCGCAATCGCAGTGGTTCTCCCAAAGCCACCTTAGCCGACGGAACGGAACGTAAGGCACCAAAAGGTGGGAGCCGGGCAAACCCAACTATTGACCCAAGACATGATTCGGAGCCGATTCATATAATGCTATAAGTTCGGAGTGCCGCACTTGTGAAAGTGTTCGGACTTATCACACCATAATGTGGGAAACATAAGCCCCTGGTGTATTAGGCTGTACCAAAATATACGGGTGCAAGATGTCATGTAATGAACATATATATGTAATAACAGGCAAAAAGGTGCTGCATCATTTATTAAAGGAAGTCTGCTATGAGTGCGGACTGATACAAATAGTGCGGTAAGCAAGGGTTTTGGACTAGTTAAACATGTCCCCCTCCAGGGATGGGCTGCGGACTTGGTGTACATAATCAAATTTAATGCTCGTAATTAAGACCACCTGAGTATTCGTCGTCGCATTCTCTCTTCCCTGGCTGTTGCATCATGAGTTCGGCAGGTTCACCGCCGGACAGGGCCTCTGGCTAATGGAGTCCTGTGTATACAAAGAAGGAAAATAATAATAAGAAAGAGTGGCACACTTGCGAGCCCCTGGTCTGGTCGAGCCGCACTCTGGGTCTATTGTGGTCGTGCCCCTTCCCCTACGCCCATGGTATCTCCAAAGCGTAATGATGTACGAGGAGGGTTGTTCTTGCGATCATGCGAGGGCGGGGGTTAGGGCCGCATTGCTACGCGTGCTCGGATCATGCCAGGTGGTCTTGGTTGGTGTTGCTTGGTAGCGTTTGGCAGATCCGCCGCTTAACGGCCGGACTCAAAATTGCCTTAAAAGGCTGCTCAGCATTTCGCCAGAGAGCTGCTGTATGTTCCTCCGCTTGGAGGAGCGCCCGTATTTCCGCTGACCGTGATGACTCCACGAGGGCCTGGCATCTTGAGCTTGAGGTATGCATAATGCGGCACCGCATTGAACTTTGCTAACGCGGTTCGTCCGAGCAGAGCGTGATAGCCGCTGCGGAATGGGACTATGTCAAAGATTAACTCCTCGCTCCGGAAATTATCCGGGGATCCGAAGACCACTTCCAGTGTGACTGAGCCTGTACAATTGGCCTCCACACCTGGTATGACGCCTTTAAAGGTTGTCTTTGTAGGTTTAATCCTTGAGGGGTCTATGCCCATCTTGCACAATCGTATCCCGATAAAGCAGGTTCAGCTACGCCGCCGTCCATCGACTCTCGTGAGGTGAAATCCATCGACGATTGGGTCTAAAACCAATGCGCGAATCCGCCATGGCGGATGCTGGTCGGATGGTCTCTTCGATCGAAAGTGATCGGACAAGAGGACCATGGATTGAACTTGGGCGATCGCTCCATCGCGTACACGCCCCTTAGTGCACGCTTCGCTCCCTCTTGGGTATATGGGTTGCGTAAATCATGTTCACCGTCCGCACTTGTGGGGGAAACCTTCGTCCTCTATTGTTCGGGCGGTCGGGTCTCTTCCTCGTCGTCATTGTTTAGCCCCTTGTCATTGTTTTCGCAATTAACTTGCTCGCTCGCTTGAACACCCAGCAATCTCTGTTGGTGTGATTAGCTGGCTTTTCAGGTGCCATGTATCCGCATAAACGGTCGAGTATTCGGTCCAAATTGACGGACCGGAGTGGTTCTTTTGAATGGCTTCTTCCACGACCGGTTTAGAGCCTCGAATCCGGCGCTGACCGTCAGATCCTCTTTGTCGCCGCCAACGCGGCGCTTATTTTGCTTCGACGCGACCGCCATTGTGGTCCTTAGTATCCGGACCGCCAGAATTTTCTTGAGGTTGTTGCTGCGAGCTAGCCAGCTATCCTCTCCCGTGCAAAAGCGGGTCATTAATGATGTGAGGGCTGCCATGGATTTCGGCTTTTCCTATCCCAGGTGCTGGGCTAGCCACTCTTCGCGGATGTTATGTTTGAAGGCTGCGAGGGCCTCTACGTCCGGACAGTCGACGATTTGGTTTTTCTTTGTCAAGAACCGTGTCCAGAATTGTCTGGCCGATTCGTCTGGATGCTGAATTATGTGGCTTAGGTCATCGGCGTCTGGCGGCCGCACATACGTGCCCTGGAAGTTGTCGAGGAATGCGGCTTCCAGGTCCTCCCAACACCCAATTGACTCTGCGGGCAAGCTGTTAAGCCAATGCCGAGCTGGTCCTTTAAGCTTGAGTGGGAGATACTTGATGGCATGGAGATCGTTGCGCGGGCCATATGGATGTGAAGGAGATAATCTTGATCCAAACCGCGGGTCTATTGTGCCATCGTAGGATTCAATGTTTATGGGTTTAAACCCTTCAGGATTTGGTGATCCATTACTTCGTCGCTGAAGCATAGCGGTGTGCGGCGCCTCTATATTGAGCAATATCACGACGTAGCTCGAGAGAGCGTTGTCTGCTGTGTTCGGCCCGGCCGGAGTTATTGTATCTGGCGCGACGGTATTCGTCGTGGGTCGTGGGGCGCCCTCGTGATCCGTAGATGGATCTGGATTGCCTTGCTTTGTCCTCCAATATGTCTCGCAAGTCCGGCGCGTTCCCTCTTGGCTTCGTACTTTTGGAGCGATGCCGGGGTACGGTCTTGGTGGAGGGCCTGGATGCCTCTCTGTCTCGACCATGGGGTGGTCGGTCGGCCGTATCGTGCGCTGGTGATGAAGGTATGTATGCTTCCTCCTCTAATCGGGGGAGCAACTTGCGTCTTGGTTAGCTTTTGGAGGGGCGTTCGAGTTTATATTCTTCGACGCGAGGACCTCGGTCCATCGATCACCAAAGAGGTCCCGATTAGCTTGAAGCTGCTGCTGCTTTTTCTTTAGGCTGTTTGCCGTGGCGATAAGCCTGCGCTTAAAACGCCTTGTTCGACGGGATCCTCGGCACAACGAATTGCTGTCGTTGAGGCTTGCCTCGCCTTCGGAGGGAGGTATATAGTTATAGTCCTCGACCTCTTCGCTCGCCGCCTCTCGTGAGAGATTGCTTCGCATCCTCCCGCTACCGAGTCTTGCCGAGGGATTATCTTCGCACTCTCTCGGGTATTATTATCTCCTGTGCGGAATCTCCATTCTTGCTGTGGGCGGGATTTAGAGCGGCGCCACGACGCCGGGCGCTTGGGCTGTTTCTTTAAGGAATCTGCCTCACGCTTCTTCGCCGTCCCCATCTTTTGGGGTGTCCACCATGTATATGTCGATGATGAGGTGGTCTTCCGCGCTCGTAGGCGCTGGTTCTGTTAAATCTCCGCATCGCCGTCCATAGCGCCGATGTCTTGAAGTCGTAGTCTAGCATGTCGGTTAGATCGCCGACGTGGCTACAAAGTGGGTGGTGGGTGGGCTCAATTTCTTCGTCATCAGATCCCAACCATCCTCGCCATAATCCGCCAGACTCTCCTGGATAGCGAGAGATGCTTTAGCGATTTAGGATGTCGCCAAAGGGCGAGTGTTGGAATATGTCCGCGCGGTGAATTCCATAACCGCGCCCAATCGATTCGGCAGGGCGTGGGAGGTCCGGAGTCCTGCAAGGAGTCCGGCACCTCGGAGTCACGAGCTTCGTGAAGGACAAGGTTAGTGTTCGGCTCCATCGGCGTAGAAGTTGCAGCCCCTGAGGCGGTGTCCAGCCACCGGTCCTCGATCTGGACGATCGGCTCCGGACTAAGGGCCGGAGCAGATTCTTGTGCGGCCACCAAGGCACTGTTCGGCGGCAGGGCTAGATCATGCCCATCGTAACAGTGCGGCACGCTTGGCTGTGGCTCGAACTCGTCGAAGATCAAGTCTCCGCGGATGTCGGCCGTGAAGTTTAGGCTTCCGAATCTGACCTGACGGCCAGGGGCGTAGCTTTCGATCTGCTCCAGATGGCCAAGTGAATTAGCCCGCAGTGCGAAGCCGCCAAATACGAAGATCTGTCCGGGGAGAAAAGTCTCACCATGGACAGCGTTGTTGATTGAAGAAGCCATCGAGCCTATCGGTGACGACACAGAGGAACTCTCAATGAAAGCACCAATGTCGGTGTCAAAACCGGCGGATCTCGGGTAGGGGGTCCCGAACTGTGCGTCTAGGCGGATGGTAACAGGAGACAAGGGACACGATGTCTTACCCAGGTTCGGGCCCTCTTGATGGAGGTAAAACCCTACGTCCTGCATGATTAATATTGATGATATGGGTAGTGCAAGAGTGGATCTACCACGAGATCAAGGAGGCTAAACCCTAAAGCTTGCCTATGGTATGATTATTGTAATGTATGTTGTGTCCTACAGACTAAAGCCCTCCGGTTTATATAGACACCGGAGAAGGCTAGGGTTACACAGAGTCGGTTACAATGGTAGGAGATCTACATATCCGTATCGCCAAGCTTGCCTTCCACGCCAAGGAAAGTCCCATCCGGACACGGGACGGAGACTTCAATCTTGTATCTTCGTAGTCTTGGAGTCCGGCGGACGATAATAGTCCGGCTGTTCGGACACCCCCTAGTCCAGGACTCCCTCACCCCCCTTTCCTCTTTCCCCTCTCCCTTTCCTTCTCTACCAAGGCAAGAGGGGGGAGCCCTACTCCCGGTGGGAGTAGGACTCCTTCAGGCGCACCCCTAGGGGGCCGGCCGAACCTCCCCCTCCCTCCTTTATATACGGGGGCAGGGGGCACCCTAGAACACACAAGTTGATCTTCAAGATCGTTCCTTAGCCGTGTGCGGTGCCCCCCTCCACCGTATTCCACCTCGGTCATATTGTCGCGGAGTTTAGGCGAAGCCCTGCACCGGTAGAACATCATCATCGTCACCACGCCGTCATGCTGATGGAACTCATCCCCGACACTTTGCTGGATTGGAGTCCGGGGATCGTCATTGAGCTGAACGTGTGCTGAACTCGGAGGTGTCGTACGTTTGGTACTTGGATCGGTCGGATCGTGAAGACGTACGACTACATCAACCGCGTTGTCATAACGCTTCCGCTTACGGTCTACGAGGGTACGTGGACAATACTCTCCCCTCTCGTTGCTATGCATCACCATGATCTTGCATGTGCATAGGAAATATTTGAAATTACTACGTTCCCCAACATAGATATCATCACCTGCTCTGGATCAATGGGAATCTGGCTCGGGTTAAACTCCTCCCCTTTCCTCGCCTTCCCCTTGACTTGCTTGTAAGAGGCAGTGTGGGCCATGGCATACAGGTCGTACCCCTCTGGCACCTTATCCATCTTATTGTAGCATGCCTGAAAGAGAGAAACAAAGTAAATTAGTAATTTAAGGGCTCAAGCTAGCATGATGAATGAATTGCATTAATCATGAAGCAAACCACATACCCAATTCCGCCCGAACTGATACGGGCCAACAACTGTATTGGGCTGCCGTCATACCAAACACACTGAACCCATCCGTGCTGATGCCGACTCGAGGATGCCTCGGATCTGCCGCTTTGTCAGCATGTAATTCATCAAACTTTTTCCATGCAACACCATCCGATGTGTGTACCATCATCAGATTCCCATCTGCATCTAGTTCGGTTCTTTTGCCTGTTTTGTGCCATGTCATCTGTCTGGCCGTCTCTTCGACCATGAAAAGACGTTGAAGTCTTGGTACGATTGGCATATACCGAAGAACACTAACGGGGATTTTGGTCTGTGTCTTCTCACCCATACCATTGTCTACCACAATATACCTGGAAGACTTGCAAATGGGACAATAGTTCAAGTCCGCATAGTCAAGCCTAAATAAGGCACATCCATTCTCACATGCATGTATCTTCTCATAGGGCATCTTCAGTGCACGGAGGATTTTGTCCGACTGGTACAGGTTTGCAGGCATTACATGGCCTTTGGGTAGAAAGCGTCCAAATATTGTCATAATTGCGTCATAGCATTCTCCGCCCAAGTTGAACTGAGCCTTCAGAGCCATTACTTGTGAGATGGCATCCAACTGACAAAGCTCAGTGTGCTCGTGGAGCGGACGTTTTGAAGACTCCAACATTTCATTGAAGGCCTTTGTAGATTCCTCCATCTCCTCGTCCGAATCCTGAGCACCATCATAGTCTTGCACTATGTTTTCCATCCCGGTACCATGCTTGTCGGTGCAAGGACGATCCACCTCAGCTCGGTCACGTTGGGCAGACTCACCATGAAATGTTCACACCGTATAATCGGGCGTAAAACCATTCTTCTGCAGGTGTTTGCCCATTTCAGCCTCTGTCCTCTTTTCCCAATTACCGCACCGGAAACAGGGGCACCAGTTTTTCCTCTGGCCATTTGCAAATGCGGCTTGCACAAACCCCTTGGTTTTTGTGAACCATTCAGCACTCCATTTGTTCTGACCAGCGTGACCGGTATACATTCACGCACGATCACTCATCTTGACTTTTATAGCTACTGGACACACAACAATTATATATATAATTCACCATGTATATATTCATCAGTTGATCTACTTTGTCAATTTTATTACGTCCATGCAACCTACACTCTAATAGGTAATGATAGGTCCTAATCCCACCCGAGTATGTGTAGATTGGGTTCATTTTCCCATGCTATGCTCCGGATCCGACGCAAAATTTCGCCAGCACCGCCCCGCTGTTCTCCTGATACACGTCTCTGCCATAAACAGAGAGGATGTGTACCCGGAGAACAACAAGGGAGGCACTGACGAAATTTATGCGTCGGATCCGGAGCAAAGCATATGGGAATATGAACCCAATCTACACATACTCGGGCTGTCCATGGATAGCGTTGGACAATTCGGAAGAATCAAGATTATAAATATGCAAATGCATGCATATTTATAACTATGACGCTTTCGAATAGGAGACACATATTGGTTACGCATACTGATGATTCAAGACACATATATAGCTAGCTATCAAATTTCATCGGCACAAACACCGGAACAGAGCAAATAATTAATGGGGGAGGAGGACATGTCATTTGTGCTCACCCACAAATGAAGGGGCAGAGCTCGTCAAACGCACGGCGAGGTCATCGAACACCAAACCTCGTAGCGGTGAAACAACTGCACATTTAAATCAACCCGATCAACACAAATATATATGATGTTTTTCATAACAAAATCGAAAAATATATGACATAACTAATGATTCACAAATATAAGAACCCGTCGGCCTCGGGGTCGTCGGTGTCGGGTGTCGTGTGTCGGTCGGGTCGGGTGTGGTGTCGGGTCGGGTGTCGGGTCAGGTCGGGGTCGGGGTGTCGGTCGGGGTCGGGGGTGGGGTGTGGTGCCGGGTCGAGGTCGGGTGTTTCCTTCTATCCTTCTTCTTCTTTCTTTCTCTTCTTCTTCTTCTTTCATCTTTTTCCTACTTTTTTACTTCTTTTCGTTTCTTCTTTTTTTCTTCTTCTTCTTCTTCTTTTTTCATCTTTCTACTACTTCTACTTCTTCTACTACTTCTAATTCTTTTCTAACACTAACACTAACACAATCTAGCACTAACAATAAAACAGCAAAAAAATGAAAAAACAGAAAAAAAAGTAGTAGTCCCTCACCGAGCAATGGGACGGTCGTGGGGGGGCACCAGGGGCGGGCAAGCCGCCGCGGCGGTGGCGGGGTGACGGGCGTCGGCCGGTGGGGTGGGGCGGAGGTGTTGGGGAACGAGTAATTTCAAAAATTTCCTACGCACACGCAAGATCATGGTGATGCATAGCAACGAGAGGGAGAGTGTTGTCTACGCACCCTCGTGAGACCGAAGCGAAGCGCTGACGCAACGTAGAGGAAGTAGTCGTCGTCCTCCGGTCCAACCGATCCAAGCACCGCACTCCGGCACCTCCGAGTTCTTGACACGCGTCAGCTCGATGACGCACCTCGATCTCCAATCCAAAGAGAGGCTCGAGGGGAGTTCCACAAGACGACGGTGTGGTGACGATCTTGATGTTCTCTGTCGCAGGCTTCGCCTAAGCACCGCTACAATATGATCGAGGTGTAATATCGTGGAGGGGGCACCGACACGCTAAGGAATGATCAATGATCAACTTGTGTGTCCTAGGGTGCCCCCTACCCCGTATATAAAGGAGGGAGGGAGGAGGTGGCGGCCCAAGGGGGCACGCTATAGGGAGGGGAAACCTACTCCAAGTAGGTTTCCCCCTTTCCTTATCTTATTTGGAGGGAAGGAAGGAGTACTAGTATTAGGAAGTAGTACTAGTAGTAGGAAGGAAGAGAGGGGAAGGAGAAAGGAAAGGGGGGGCCGACCCCCTTCCCCAATTCGGATTGGGCTTGTGGGGCGCCCCCCTTGTTCCTTCTCTCTTCCTCCTACATGGGCCCAATAAGGCCCATATACCTCCGGGGTTCCAGAACCTCCCGAGCTCCAAACTTCTCCGGAACCTTTCCGTGTCCAAATATATCCGTCCAATATATCAATCTTTATGTCTTGACCATTTCGAGACTCCTCGTCATGTCCGTGATCATATCCGGACTCGAACAACCTTCGTACATCAAAATACATAAACTCATAATATAACCATCATCGAAACCTTAAGCGTGCGGACCCTACGGTTCGAGAATAATGTAGACATGACCGAGACATGTTTCGGACAATAACCAATAGCGGGACCTGGATGCCCATATTGGTTCCTACATATTCTACGAAGATCTTTATCGGTCAAACCGCATAACAACATACGTTGTTCCTTTGTCATCGGTATGTTACTTGCCCGAGATTCGATCGTCGGTATCCAATACCTAGTTCAATCTCGTTATCGGCAAGTCTCTTTACTCGCTCCGTAATACATCATCTCACAACTAACTCATTAGTTGAAATGCTTGCAAGGCTTAAGTGATGTGTATTACCGAGAGGGCCCAGAGATACCTCTCCGACATTCGGAGTGACAAATCCTAATCTCAAATACGCCAACTCAACAAGTACCTTCGGAGACACCAGAGAGCACCTTTATAATCACCCGATTCACACGTGACGTTTGGTAGCACACAAAGTGTTCCTCCGGTAAACAGGAGTTGCATAATCTCATAGTCATAGGAACATGTATAAGTCATGAAGGAAGCAATAGCAACATACTAAACGATCGTGTGCTAAGCTAACGGAATGGGTCATGTCAATCAGATCATTCAACTAATGATGTGACCTTGTTAATCAAATAACAACTCCTTGTTCATGGTTAGGAAACATAACCATCTTTGATTAACAAGCTAGTCAAGTAGAGGCATACTAGTGACACTTTGTTTGTCCATATATTCACACATGTATTATGTTTCCGGTTAATACAATTCTAGCATGAATAATAAACATTTATCATGAAATAAGGAAATAAATAATAACTTTATTATTGCCTCTAGGGCATATTTCCTTCAGTCTCCCACTTGCACTAGAGTCAATAATCTAGATCACATCACCATGTGATTAACATCGATAGTTCACATCATCATGTGATTAACACCCATAGTTCACATCGCCATGTGACCAACACCCAAAGGGTTTACTAGATTCAGTAATCTAGTTCACATCGCTATGTGATTAACACCCAAAGAGTACTAAGGTGTGATCATGTTTTGCTTGTGAGAGAATCTTAGTCAATGTGTCTTTCACATTCAGATCCGTTATGTATTTTGCAATTTTCTATGTCTACAATGCTCGCACGGAGCTACTCTAGCTAATTGCTCCCACTTTCAATATGTATCTAGATCGAGACTTAGAGTCATCCAGATTAGGCGTCAAAACTTGCATCGACGTAACCCTTTACAACTAACCTTTTGTCACTTCCATAATCGAGAAACATATCCTTATTCCACTAAGGATAATTTTGACCGCTGTCGATGATCTACTCCTAGATCACTATTGTACTCCTTGCCAAACTCAAGGTCAGGGTATACAATAGATCTGGTACACAACATGGCATACTTTATAGAACCTATGACCGAGGCATAGGAAATGACTTTTCATTCTCTTTCTATTTTCTCGCTATGGTCGGGTCTTGAGTCTTACTCAACTTCACACCTTGTAACACGTGCAAGAACTCTTTCTTTGATGCTCCATTTTGAACTACTTCAAAATCTTGTCAAGGTATGTACTCATTGAAAAACTTATCAAGCGTCTTGATCTATCTCTATAGATCTTGATGCTCAATATGCAAGCAGCTTCACCGAGGTCTTTCTTTAAAAACTCCTTTCAAACACTCCTTTATGCTTTGCGAATAATTCTACATTATTTTCGATCTACAATATGTCATTCACATATACTTATCGAAATGTCAGTAGTGCTCCCACTCACTTTCTAGTAAATACAGCTTCATCGCAAGTCTCAGATAAACTATATGCTTTGATCAACTTATCAAAGCGTATATTCCAACTCCGAGATGCTTGCACCATCCATAGATGCACATTTTGTTAACACCTTTAGGATCGACAAAACCTCTTGGTTGCATCACATACAACTCTTCTTTAATAACTCCATTAAGGAATGCAGTTTTGTTTATCCATTTGCCGATTTCATAAAATGCGGCAATTGCTAATATGATTCGGACGACTTTTAAGCATCGATAGGAGTGAGAAAATCTCATTGTATTCAACATCTTGAACTTTGTCAAAACCTTTTTCGACAAGTCTAGCTTTGTAGATAGTAACACTACTATCAGCGTCGGTCTTCCTCTTGAAGATCCATTTATTTTCTATGGCTTGCCGATCATCGAGCAACTCCACCAAAGTCCACACTTTGTTCTCATACATGGATCTCATCTCGATTTCATGGCCTCAAGCCATTTCGCGAATCTGGGCTCATCATCACTTCCTCATAGTTCATAGGTTCATCATGGTCTAGATACATGACTTCGAACAGGATTACCATACCACTCAGTGCGGATCTCACTGGTTTACCTCTGAGATTCAGTAGTAACTTGATCTGAAGTTACATGATCATCATCATTAGCTTCCTCACTAATTGGTGTAGTAGTCACAGAACAGATTTACGTGATGAACTACTTTCCAATAAGGAGAAGGTACAATTACCTCATCAAGTTCTACTTTCCTCCCACTCACTTCTTTCGAGAGAAACTCCTTCTCTAGAAAGGGTCCATTTATTAGCAACGAATGTTTTGCCTTCGGATCTGTGATAGAAGGTGTACCCAACAATTTCCTTTGGGTATTCTATGAAGACGCACTTCTCCGATTTGGGTTTGAGCTTATCAGGATGAAACTTTTTCACATAAGCATCGCAGCCCCAAACTTTAAGAAATGACAACTTTGGTTTCTTGCTAAACCACAGTTCATATAGTGTCGTCTCAACAGATTTAGATGGTGCCCTTTTTAACGTGAATGCAGCTGTCTCTAATGCATGATCCCAAAACGATATTGGTAAATCGGTAAGAAACATCATAGATTGTACTATATCCAATAAAGTACGGTTATGACGTTCGGACACACCATTATGATGCGGTGTTCCAGCTGGCATGAATTTGTGAAACTATTCCACATTGTTTTAATTGAAGACCAAACTCGTAACTCAAATATTTGTCTCCGCGATTAGATCGTAGAAACCTTATTTTCTTGTCACGATGATTTTTCCACTTCACTCAGAAATTCTTTGAACCTTTCAACTATTTCATACTTATGTTTCATCAAGTAGATATACCCATATCTGCTCAAATCATCTGTGAAGGTCGAAAATAACGATACCCACCGAGCCTTAACACTCATTGGATCACATACATCAAGATGTATTATTTCCAATAAGTCGGTTGCTCGCTCCATTGTTCGGAGAATGGAGTCTTAGTCATCTTGCCCATGAGTCATGGTTCGCAAGCATCAAGTGATTCACAATCAAGTGATTCCAAAATCCCATCAAGATGGAGTTTCTTCATGCGCTTTACACCGATATGACCTAAATAGCGATTGCCACAAATAAGTTGCACTATCATTATTAACTTTGCATCTTTTGGTTTCAATATTATGAATATGTGTATCACTACGATCGAGATCCAATGAACCATTTTCATTGGGTGTGTAACCATATAAGGTTTTATTCATGTAAATGAACAACAGTTTATTCTCTTACTTAAATGAATAACCGTATTGCAATAAACACGATCAAATCATATTCATGCTCAACGCAAACACCAAATAACATTTATTTAGGTTCAACACTAATCCCGAAAGTATAGGGAGTGTGCGATGATGATCATATCAATCTTGAAACTACTTTCAACACACACCATCACTTCACCCTTAACTAGTTTCTGTTTATTCCGCAACTCCCGTTTCGAGTTACTACTCTTAGCAACTGAACCAGTACCAAATACCGAGGGGTTGCTATAAACATTAGTAAAGCACACATCAAACACCAGATATCAAATATACCCTTTTCACTTTGCCATCCTTCTTATCCACCAAATATTTAGGGCAGTTCCGCTTCGGTGACCATTTCCTTTGCAGTGTAAGCACTCGGTTTGTGCTTTGGTTCAGCTTTGGGCTTCTTCGTGGGAGTGACAACTTGCTTGTCAATCTACTTGAAGTTCCCTTTCTTTCCTTTGCCCTTTTCTTGAAACTAGTGATCTTGTCAACCATCAACACTTGATGCTCTTTCTTGATTTCTACCTTCACGATTTCATCATCATGAAAAACTCGAATCATTTTCATCATCCCTTGCATACTATAGTTCATCACGAAGTTCTACTAACTTGGTGATGGTGACTAGAGAATTCTGTCAATCACTATTTTATCCGGAAGATTAACTCCCACTTGATTCAAGCGATTGTTGTACCTGCATAATCGAGCACATGCTCACTAGTTGAGCGATTCTCCTCCATCTTTTAGCTATAGAACTTGTTGGAGACTTCATATCTCTCAACTCGGTATTTGCTTGAAATATTAACTTCAATTCTGGAACATCTCATATGGTCCATGATGTTCAAAACATCTTTGAAGTCCCGATTCTAAGCCATAAAGCATGGTGCACAAAACTATCAAGTAGTCATCATATTGAGCTAGCCAAGCGCTCATAACGTCCTGATATGCTCCTGCAATAGGTCTGTCACCTAGCGGTGCATCAAGGACATAATTCTTCTCATGCAAAGAATGAGGATAAACCTCGATCACGGATCCAATCCGCATCATTGCTACTAACATTTTTCAACACAATTTTCTAGGAACATATCAAAAATAAACATATGAAAGCAACAACGCAAGCTATTGATCTTACAACATAATTTGCAAAATACTACCAGACTAAGTTCATGATAAATTTAAGTTCAATTAATCATATTACTTAAGAACTCCCACTTAGACAGCATCTCTCTAGTCATCTAAGTGATCACGTGATCCAAACCAACTAAACCATAACCGATCATCACGTGAGATGGAGTAGTTTTCAATGGTGAACATCTCATGTTGATCATATCTACTATATGACTCACGCCGACCTTTCGGTCTCCGTGTTCGAGGCCATATCTGCATATGCTAGGCTCGTCAAGTTTAACTCGAGTATTCGCGTGTGCAAAACTGGCTTGCACCCGTTGTAGATGGACGAGAGCTTATCACACCCGATCATCACGTGGTGTGCAGGCACGATGAACTTTGGCAACGGTGCATACTCGGGAGAACACTTCTTGATAATTAGTGAGAGATCATCTTAAAATGCTACCGTCAATCAAAGCAAGAATAAGATGTATAATAGATAAACATCATATGCAATCAAAATATGTGACATGATATGGCCATGATCATCTTGCGCCTTTGATCTCCATCTCCAAAGTACTATCATGATCTCTATCGTCACCGGCACGACACCATGATCTTCATCATCTTGATCTATATCAATGTGTCATCACATGGTTGTCTCACCAACTATTGCTCTTGCAACTATTGCTATCGTATAGCGATAAAGTAAAGCAATTATTTGGCACTTGCATCTTATGCAACAAAGAGACATCCGTAGGGCTTCGCCAGCTTGCCGATAACTTCAACAAAACATGATCATCTCATACAACAACTTATATCTTATCACGTCTTGACCATATCACATCACAACATGCCCTGCAAAAACAAGTTAGACGTCCTCTACTTTGTTGTTGCAAGTTTTACGTGGCTGCTACGGGCTTAAGCAAGAACCAATCTCACCTACGCATCAAAACCACAACGATAGTTTGTCAAGTTAGTGCTGTTTTAACCTTCGCAAGGACCGGGCGTAGCCACACTCGGTTCAACTAAAGTTGGAGAAACTGACACCCGCTAGTCACATGTGTGCAAAGCACGGCAGTAAAACCAGTCTCGCGTAAGCGTACGCGTAATGTCGGTCCGGGCCGCTTCATCCAACAATACCGCCAACCAAAGTATGACATGTTTGGTAAGCGGTATGACTTATATCGCCCACAACTCACTTGTGTTCTACTCGTGCATATAACATCAAACCATAAAACCTAGGCTCGGATGCCATTGTTGGGGAACGTAGTAATTTCAAAAATTCCTACGCACACGCAAGATCATGGTGATGCATAGCAACGAGAGGGAGAGTGTTGTCTACGCACCCTCGTGACCGAAGCGAAGCGTTGACGCAACGTAGAGGAAGTAGTCGACGTCCTCCGGTCCAACCGATCCAAGCACCGTTATCTCGGCACCTCCGAGTTCTTGACACGCGTCAGCTCGATGACGCACCTCGATCTCCAATCCAAGAGAGGCTCGAGGGGAGTTCCGTCAAGACGACGGCGTGGTGACGATCTTGATGTTCTCCTATCGCAGGCTTCGCCTAAGCACCGCTACAATATGATCGAGGTGTATTATCGTGGAGGGGCACCGCACACGGCTAAGGAACGATCAATGATCAACTTGTGTGTCCTAGGGTGCCCCTACCCCGTATATAAAGGAGGGAGGGAGGAGGTGGCCGGCCCAAGGGGGGCGCGCCATAGGGGAGGGGGAAACCTACTCCAAGTAGGTTTCCCCCCTTTTTCCTTATCTCATTTGGAGGGGGAAGGAAGGAGTACTAGTATTAGGAAGTAGTACTAGTAGTAGGAAGGAAGAGAGGGGGAAGGAGAAAGGAAAGGGGGGGCCGGCCCCCTTCCCCAATTCGGATTGGGCTTGGGGGGGCGCGCCCCCCTCCCTTGTTCCTTCTCTCTTCCTCCTACATGAGCCCAATAAGGCCCATATACCTCCCGGGGGGTTCTGGTAACCTCCCGGAGCTCCAAACTTCTCCGGAACCTTTCCGGTGTCCAAATATATCCGTCCAATATATCAATCTTTATGTCTCGACCATTTCGAGACTCCTCGTCATGTCCGTGATCATATCCGGGACTCCGAACAACCTTCGTACATCAAAATACATAAACTCATAATATAACTGTCATCGAAACCTTAAGCGTGCGGACCCTACGGTTCGAGAATAATGTAGACATGACCGAGACATGTTTCGGTCAATAACCAATAGCGGGACCTGGATGCCCATATTGGTTCCTACATATTCTATGAAGATCTTTATCGGTCGAACCGCATAACAACATACGTTGTTCCTTTGTCATCGGTATGTTACTTGCCGAGATTCGATCGTCGGTATCCAATACCTAGTTCAATCTCATTACCGCAAGTCTCTTTACTCGTTCCGTAATACATCATCTCACAACTAACTCATTAGTTGAAATGCTTGCAAGGCTTAAGTGATGTGTATTACCGAGAGGGCCAGAGATACCTCTCCGACATTCGGAGTGACAAATCCTAATCTCGAAATACGGCAACTCAACAAGTACCTTCGAGACACCAGAGAGCACCTTTATAATCACCCGATTACGTTGTGACGCTTGGTAGCACACAAAGTGTTCCTCCGTAAGCGGAGTTGCATAATCTCATAGTCATAGGAACATGTATAAGTCATGAAGGAAGCAATAGCAACATACTAAACGATCGTGTGCTAAGCTAACGGAATGGGTCATGTCAATCAGATTATTCAACTAATGATGTGACCTTGTTAATCAAATGACAACTCCTTGTTCATGGTTAGGAAACATAACCATCTTTGATTAACAAGCTAGTCAAGTAGAGGCATACTAGTGACACTCTGTTTGTCTATATATTCACACATGTATTATGTTTCCGGTTAATACAATTCTAGCATGAATAATAAACATTTATCATGAAATAAGGAAATAAATAATAACTTTATTATTGCCTCTAGGGAGCTCCACATCTCCGTGAGTGAGTTCCAAGGGGAGCTCCACATCTCCATGAGTGAGTTCTAAATAGTAGCCATGCTGCACATGAACAAAGTCGTAAGAACAGAGAAGCATGATAGGTGAAAGAGGAGATGCAGGATGGTCTGCATGTTGCATTTAAACCAGTGGTGCATTGCTGTTAGCCACCCACTGTGTATAGATGAACGGCTCTTGCCAGCCTGATCGGCCATGGTCACTTCAAACTGTGAAATGCACAATACCCAACGAGTTATATGAATACGACATGCATCACACACAACAGACGGGTGTGATACCAGCCTCGCGTGGCACCATGTCCACTGACGATTTATCATACTCCTATTGTAACTGATGCTCGAGCAACACCACACCTGTTTTTTTAGATCGAACGCCACACCTGCCTTTTGCTTTTAGATCGAACACCACACCTGCTAGCAAACCAACTGTGCATTGCATGCAAATTGCCAGCAGCGAACAGCCACCTACCTGCAAACTACGCACAGCAAAACGCTGCGAGATCAGGCTTGAAAACGTGACGGCGTCCCTCCCACAGCAACGTCAAAAGCGGTCGCACCGAGAAGGAGAAGCCAAGCCACCTCGCACCAGTCAGTCCAACTCCAACGCGCCGCACCCGAGTGAGAGCCCAAGCCCCTCTTCCATGGCGGCGCCAGTGCCGCCGGGGCCGGAGGTGTTCGACGTCGTCATCTTCGGGGCCTCGGGCTTCACCGGCAAGTACGTCATCCGCGAGGCGCTCAAGTTCCTGCCCCCCAACGCCTCCCCGCTGCGCTCCCTCGCCCTCGCCGGCCGCAGCCGGGACCGCGTCGCCGCCGCGCTCCGCTGGGCCGCCGCGCCGGGGCCCGCCCCCGACGTCCCCATCCTCGTCGCCGACGCCTCCGACCCGGCCTCCCTCGCCGCGGTCGCCGCGCGGGCGCGCGTCCTGCTCTCCTGCGCGGGGCCCTTCCGCCTCCACGGCCGCCAGGTGGCCGCGGCCTGCGCCGAGGCGGGGGCCGACTGCCTCGACATCTCCGGCGAGCCCGAGTTCATGGAGCGCGTCGAGGCCGACCTCCACGAGGTCGCCGCCAAGAACGGCTCGCTGATTGTCTCCGCCTGCGGGTTTGACTCCATCCCCGCGGAGCTCGGGTTCCTGTTCAACTCCAGGCAGTGGACGCCGCCCTCCGCGCCGCTGAGCGTGGTCGCCTACGTCAACCTGGAGTCGGACAGGAAGATCGTCGGGAACTTCGGCACGTTTCAGTCGGCCGTTCTCGGCGTGGCCAACGCCAGCGAGCTGCAGGCGCTGCGCCGGTCCAGGCCAAGGCCGGCGAAGCCCAGGGTGAGTTACTAAAATTCTTGCATTGCAGTTTCGGAATTGATTTACTTATGGGTTATTTCATCACATCAATCTGCTTGGATGGTGATTAATGAGGGGATTAACAGTACCCCATCATAGAGGATTTTATGTCTTTCCTGATCTTGACTTTCATTATACTTGCGCATACCGTAAAACTGCTAATTGCTAGCTTTATTGGGCCAGATCCCTGATCCTTGTCTTTGCACCTATGAACCTAAACTTCTGTTGAAATTATACGTAATTAAATAGTCGGTGTGTAGCTTAGCTTTGAGTTAGAGTAGGCAGAAACCAGGCGTGTTAGAGTGTTGATGTTGTTAGTTACGAAAATCCTATTTCTACATACTAGTTATTTTTGAATTGTAACTACCCCACGATTATAGCTAACCATCGGCAGATTGAACCAGAACGTAATGTTTTTTGTAGAATCTGTGTAGGAATAGCATTGCTCTGTTAGTTATCACAAAACTGGCACTTTCTTTATTATGAATTCCAGTTATCTGTCTCTCGGAATATTTGGATTTTCTTTCTAAGTGCCCATTTCGGATAACTTACAAAGATGTATGTACTATGTGTGCTGGTATGGTGTACTACTGGGTACTAGCACTAGAAAATCCAATCTAAAGTCATTGACGCAGGTTGAGAACTTGAGATAGGACGGAATATGTGTGGCATAGTTTCTTATTATATAACTAACAAGGCGGACGGTCATAGACTAGACAGAGACTTGCAGATGATAGGGAAGACATAAACCTTGTTACTTGTCTTCTATGATTGAGAATATACACCACTGCTGATGCCTGTGGTACATATGGTCTACGGGCGACAAACCTTGTATAGTTACTTTTGGTTTTCTATTTTCTTGCGAGGAAACTATTGCCTACTCCTGACCATCGCCTTACTGCCGATGTCTGGGTTATATATGGTGTATGCGTACTTGTGTATAACCTGGTATAGTTCTGTTTCTTTAGTTTCTTAGAAATTTTAGATTCCCTACCCCTGACCATCACCATTGTCTGAAGGCGTCAAACTTTTGTATGTAAATCTTTTGTTCGGCGTGTATCTTGTGCTAACTGCCTTATCCAAGGACTATAAAATCAAGCTGACATATATCGTGGACCAACTACCAACTACTGAATAATCCTTAAGCTCAGATTAACATTGGTCCTCGCACATGTGAATGGTGTCTGCCATGCCTTTTGTTGTGTAAATGTATGTGCTACACTGCTACTCCCTCCGTTCCGAATTACTTGTCGCACGTATGGATGTATCTAGATGTATTTTAGTTCTAGATACATCCATTTCAGTGACGAGTAATTTGGGACGGAGGGAGTACTTCATGAAGAATGGGTATTTCTAAGTGGCTAATATTACCCCTTTGCCATTTTGTTGGTAGTACACTCCACTTTTGCCTTGCTTGTCCTTAATAATGAATTCATTCTTTCATTTGGGGCCCGTTTGGATTGGATGTAAATTTTGTGTGGTTGATCTAAATACCGATGCCACACAACTTTATAAAAACAAAGCAAAATGGGTTGCCTTCGGCAATGCCACAATCTGAATTCGACTTAGGTCTGGTATTTCTAGCTGCCCCGATCTTTGTTGTGATAGATTGGACATGCCATATAGAATCTTCAATATTTTTAAATGTTTTGTAGTGAGTCATAATATAAAGATCCTAGCGAAAATGTCCACCACATTTTTTATAGCCTTCGAATCTGTTAATCCAATGTGTGCGATGATGAATTGGTGAAACTATGATGGAATCAAATTTTTATTAGAGACCGATCACATTTGATGCTAAGGTTTCTCCTTCTGGGTAGATTCCGGGCCCCGCACCTCCCAAAGGATCACTGATTGAGCATGGCAATGCACTAGGATTGTGGGCGGTCAAGTTACCTTCTGCTGACACAGTGGTTGTGAAGAGAACCCTAGCAAAAGTGACGGAGCATCCCGAGGGCCTTGCTGGTGTGGATGAAACCTCAGAATTTGTGGAGCACAGGAAGAAATTCTGGTCCTCCATCAAACCTGCACATTTCGGTGTGAAGATCGGCACCCGTTCCATCCTAGGCCTTGTGTGGTGGCTTTGTGCTGGACTTTTCATCGGCATCCTTGGGGGTTTCTCCTTGGGTAGGTCTCTCTTGCTAAAATTCCCGGAGTTCTTCTCCCTTGGGTTGTGTAGAAAGACTGGACCAACAGAAGAGGAGGTGAACAACGCCTCATTCCAACTGTGGTTCGTCGGCCATGGGTACAGCGATTTGGCCCGTGCATCAGAGCGTGGAACCAAGCCAGACATGGAGATGGTCACCAGAGTTTCAGGGCCAGAGATCGGGTACATCACCACTCCGATCGTCCTCGTCCAGTGCGCCCTCATCCTGCTGAGCCAGCGAGCCAATCTGCCGAAAGGCGGGGTGTACACGCCGGGCGTCGTCTTCGGCCCCACAGATCTCCAGAAGCATCTCGAGGAGAACGGCGTGTCGTTCGACCTCATCTCGACGAGGACCCTCCCTTCAGATTAACAAAGAGGCCCGTGCTTCCTGAACCTGATATGTGGTGTTCTTGGACAATCAGCCTGCTTTCTTTCATCATTAAACCAGCTATCACCTGAGTGTCGTATGTGAAATAAGACAAGACAGTATTACTACCGCACCTGAAAGAAAGAATAGGATGTGCTTGTGTAATGTGAATCGTATGGGTAAAATATATAACAAGTGTCTATGAAATCCCATTGTTCGCTTTCCTCTTCCTTGTGTTAGCGGCAAGGTTCTCCCCCACCCCCATCATCAGAAGCTGCCCTGATCTTTGTTGTGATATAATCTTGAATATTGTTAAATGTTTTATACTAGTAACTAATAAGTCGTGGAATAAAGATCCTAGCGAAAATGTCCACCACATTTGTTATAGCCTTTGAATCCCTGTATCCAATGCCTGCGATGATGAGTTGGTGAAATTATGATGGAATCATTTTTTAATTGTATAGTGATCACATTCGATGCTAAGGTTTCTTCTCCCTTTGTGCAGATTCCGGGGCCTCCGCCTCCCAAAGGACCACTGATCGAGCATGACAAGGCACTAGGACTGTGGGTGATGAAGCTACCTTCTGCCGACACAGTGGTTGTGAAGAGAACCCTAGCAAAAGTGACAGAGCATCCCGAGGGCCTTCCTGGTGCGGACGAAACCCCAGAATTTGCAGAGCATAGGAAGAAATTCTGGTCCTCTGTCAAACCTGCACATTTCGGTGTGAAGATCAGCAGCCGTTCGATCCTGGGCCTTTTCTTGTGGCTGTGCACTGGACTTTTCATCGGCATCCTGGGGGGTTTCTCCTTCGGCAGGTCCCTCTTGCTGAAATTCCCTGAGTTCTTCTCCATCGGGCTGTTCAGAAAGACCGGGCCAACAGAAGAGGAGGTCCGCAGCGCCTCATTCAAAATGTGGTTCATCGGCCGCGGGTACAGCGATTCGGCCCGCGCATCAGAGCGTGGGAGCAAGCCAGACAAGGAGATCGTGACCAGAGTTTCGGGGCCTGAGATCGGGTACATCACCACCCCGATCGTCCTCGTCCAGTGCGCCCTCGTCCTGCTGAGCCAGCGGGCCAATCTGCCGAAGGGCGGGGTGTACACGCCCGGCGCCGTCTTCGGCCCCACAGATCTCCAGAAGCGCCTCGAGGAGAACGGCCTGTCGTTCGAGCTGATCTCCACGAGGACCCTCCCTTGAGATTAACAGGCTCGTGCTTCCTACACCTGATCTCATCGTTAAACCAGTTATCTGCCGCTGCTTGCCTACCATCTGTCACCTGAGTGTCTAGCAGGCTCAATGGCCTTATACTATTTGTGAAGAAATATAGTGTCCTGGATGCCGTGTTTATGTGAAGTAAACCGTATTACTATTATTACTAGCGCGCGTGGATGAGAGAAAGAAAGAATAGGATGTGGTCGTGTAATGTGAATCGTATGGGTGAAATATACGTATAATAAGCGTGCAAGTGAAGTCCTGTAAAAGGGAAGAAATGATGTATCGTGAGTTCAAAATGTCGTGCAAGTGCAAGTCCTGTGGAACCTGCATGCCTATCTCATTCTCATCCTGTTTGTGCTGCCTGCTGGGATTCTGGAACCAACACTCTCACTCGCTGCATGGTCAGATTTGCACCCAAAAAGTTTGATCCAGGGGTGATGGCTCACCATCGGATGAGTATCGGACGTACAACAGTTCTCGGAAACTCGTCTCGCCTGTGTGTACGTACAAGGGGTGGTAGTGCAAGTCTGGACGACACGACGGAGCCAACACGCGCGAGCGGCGCCTTCCCGCCCACAAGGTTTCCGCGCGCGCTCGGCAGTCGGCACGGCAGCAGCCTTCCTGGACCGGGGGAAAACAAAACGAAACGGAAAGGTTTGGGCACTTGCGTGGAGGAAGCGTGTTGCCCGCCGGGCAGTGAGACCGTGCGTGTGTTGAGAGAGCGGCGACTCACCTCACCACACCACACCACTGGCGCACCAGGCCAGCCGTGCACGCCTCGTCTCGTCTCGTCCCGTTCCAGTAGTGCAGTGTCTCCTACGGATCCGATTCGCCATGATGGAAGACGGCGGTCGCGTCCTGTATCATGATGGTTCGTGAGCTTTCTGTTGATACCGCGCTTTTGCCCCTGACCCCCATGGCCATGGATCGAGCACCGACCGACGCATGTGTGCGGCGCGCTTTACCAACTGCTTTGTAAAAGACTTGGACGGCGTGTTTCCATGCTAGTACTACCATGTGCGTCGCGAACACAGCCGTCCATCGCGATCTTTGACCGCTTGCCGCCTTTGGTCTCCATGAACAGCGGCCACGGTGGACTCATGGTCCAAGACAGCGACCGCCCGATCGCACCAAGCCAAACAAAACCAGGAGGTTGTTGCGCACGCACACGGTCAAGTTGCATTGCCACTACACAACTCCATGTGTATTACTCCCCTCCTTCCTAAATACTAGTCTTTCTAGAGATTTCAACAAGTGACTACATACGGCGCAAAATGAGTGAATCTACACTTTAAAATATGTCTACATACATTCGTATGTTGAGTCCATTTGAAATGCCTAGAAAGACAAGTATTTGGGAACGGAGGGAGTATATCGGTTTTTGCTGTTTACTGGGTACCTGAATTTTTTTGTTGGGTTGGTCACTTTTTTCTTCACGAGCGCGCGAGATGAGGAGGCCGCACCTCACCGGAGAACCAACCACATTATCTGTTTTATGCAAAGCTATAGCTTCATTTTCTAGGTGGAAGCAACAACCCTATTATCTATCTATCTTAGGGCGGGAGGTGCGGGGGGTCGCCAAAGTTGTTCATCGCTTGAGGGATGGTTGGGCGTGACGGCCAATAAAGTTGCGCGTGGAGGTCGAGGCGACCAGGCAGCGATAACCGCCATGAGGAAGGAGGATGAAGAACCAAGAGGTAGGGGATAATTGTTAAAAAAAGACGTAGGTGTAAACTATCGATGGGAAGCGTATCTCCACCCGTAGGTGGCCGCGTTGTATATATTGAACGAGGCAACAGCCAGCCGTGGCGTACAAGTCAGGGACGATTTTTGTTGATGAGCATGTGGGCATGATACATGATGTTCTATGCCTATAGCTCGAAAGAAAGAGTTGAGTTTCTCATACTCCCCTCCCCAGTCACTTTGGACTGCAAGAATTTTTCTGTCAATTGTCGCTCAACAAGTTTTTGGAATTCTTGAAAAATAGAGAAAACTTCAGATTTGAACTTGAGCAGTATATCCAAGTGAATTTACTAAAATCATCGATAAAACTAACATAGTATTTCTTTCTTCCAAAAGAATCTCTTGCATGACCCCATACATCACTAAAAATAAGCTCTAAAGGAGCATGAGACACACTAGTTGACTTAGGATAAGGGAGTTGATGACTCTTGGCACATTGGCAAGCATCACAAACAGACTCTTCACTTTGACAATGAGACAACATAAGATTGCCTTTATTCACTACTTGCTTAACTATGATCGATGACGGATGTCCTAATCTTTGATGCCATCTTGCCAACGAGGGCTTGACAACGGAGTAGACTTGACGATGATGAAGACGACTAAGGGCTCTCGACGTGATGGGGTAGAGACCTCCAATGCATCTACCGTGATGGATGAGCTCCCTCGTTGCCCGATCCTTAATGAAAAAATATTTAGGATGAGTTTCAAAGAAGACATTGTTATCAGCAGTTAGGCGAGACATAGATGCAAGATTTTTGTCGGCTTGGGGAACATGAAGGACATCATTCAAGAAAAGATCATGTTTGCAAGTAGGGAAATTAATAATGGCTCGACCAATGTGATGTATATCCATACCTCCACTGCTTGGGTGTGAATTTGATCGCCACCGTAGTACTTCTCACAAACAGCAAGCTTCTCAAGCTCGCTAGTAATATGATCTGTCGCACCGAATCGCGCGTGCGCACCACGCCGCATCTTCTTGCTGTTCCGGATCTCCGCGGCTACATGACGCTCATCGTGGACGGTTCTCATCAAACTGTGCGGCCAGTCCATTACCTCATGCCCGGCTTCTTACAAAGCCGGCAACGAGATCGACGAGTGTTGGAGGAGGAAGCGCCGCGCTGCATGTCGACCATAGCCGCTGCCTCCACTTGTATTCGACCATAGCCGCCGCCGCTGCGTCTTGGCCATAGCCACCGCCTCCCGCACTGAACTTGGGCGAGCATCTTTGCGCGCGCCACCGCCACTCTTCTTTGCGGCGCGCCGCACCAGTGACCGCGCCCTCGGCCACCTGTTGCGCGCCCGCGAGATGTAGCATAAGCCGAAGGCTGTCTCGGGTTCATGCCGTGAAGCATATTGATGCGGGCATCGAAGGAGAGGAGTTGGCTGTAGAGCTCTTGGGCCGTTACTGGTTCCACACGGGCAGCAAGGGCGGATACAACGGGGTTGTAGTCGAGGTCGAGGCCGGCAAGGATGTGGGACGTGATCTCGCCATCGGAGAGGGCTGGTCCAGCGCAGGCGATCTCATCTGTGAGAGACTTGATGTTGGCGAGGTAGTCCGCCATGCTTGAGTTACCCTTCTTCAGGTTATGCAGCGCAATTCGAGTACTGATCGATTGAGCTTGGGTTTGAGCAGCGAACGTGGCGTTGATGGCTGCCCAGACCTCGGCCGATGTCTGGAGGATGACAACCTGGGCGAGGATTTCTCGGGAGAGGGACCCCATGAGGTACCCTTGCAGCTGCTGTTGCTGCGCATACCAGAGAACACACGCCATATTGACGCATTTCTCTTCTTTCCCCTCCTTGGTGACGGTGATGGTGGGCGGCGGCACGGGGCTCACCGGATCAAGGAAGTGCTGCATCTGTGCGCCCTTGATTTGCGGCAACACGATGGCCTTACATAGGAGAAAGTTGCTCCTGGTTAGCTTCTCTTGTGGTGGAGATCCAATGGATGGGGCGTGGGTAGTGCTGGATGATGGGGCGAAGATGGAGGCGGATGAATCGGTGGTAAGGGCACTCATGGTGCTGGCGATGGCGGAGGAGGTAGTTCCGGTCATGGCTTTCGCTAGGGCTAGATGGATTTTCGATCTAGGAGGAAGAGGCTCTGATGACCATGTAAACTATCGATGGGAAGCGTATCTCCACCCGTAGGTGGCCGCGTTGTATATATTGAACGAGGCAACAACCAGCCGTGGCGTACAAGTCAGGGACGATCGCAAGGATTCGTTCCAGGAGAGTTACAGGAGATTGAGATGGAGAAGTTACAGAAGAAAGGATAGAAGTTTGAACATGACTCTATCTCTACCAATCTATCTAACAGTAGGGAAGATAAACAACGACTGCACGCTTCTGGCCGTTGGATATCAAGGCCTAAAGCATAATAGCATCTCCAATAGCAACGGTAAATATCGCGAGCGTGGGGGAAACCCGTGTTTTAGCGCGCACGGAGCGGTTTCAGCGCTCCGTGGCGCGGGAGATTCGGCGCGCGGAAAGCGGCCCGCGCTTTATAAACGCTACGCGCCGAGCCGCCAACCGCCACGCCGCCTTTTTCTCCCCCCCCCCCCGCCACCCTTTCTTCCACGCATCCAGTGCCCCGCCGCCCACCGCCACGCCCTTCTCCCGCCGCCTTCTCCGCCGCCGCCGACATGCCGTCGCGCGCCCGGAGCAAAGACCGACTACATGGGCGTCGCGTTCGCCCCTCCGGCATGTTCTACGCGGAGATCCGCTCCGGTGGCGTGCTTCTCGGTCTCGGGACGTTCGAGACCGCGCACGAGGCCGCCAGCCGTACGACGCGGCGGCGTGGCGCCTCTCGAGGCCACTCTCGCAGATGAACTTTGACGACGCGTGGACGTGCCAGCAGGCGCAGGACCTCGCGCCTCCGCCGCGTCTAGTAACCAACGTGGACCGTCACGAACACCGTAAGCGGCAGCGCCGCCTCCTCATCGCCAAGGCGGACGAGCAAGCCATGGCGGAGTTGCGTGAGCGCTACCCGCAGGACGTCGCCAACGAGAACGCATATACGTAGAGGGCGCGCGGCGCGCGCGAACGGCGGACATGCGCCAATGAAGGCATCGCAATATCGCGGTCTGAATCGGACATCGTCGTTCTTTGACGACAACGATCCTCGGTGGGGTGATGCGTTTCTATCGATCTCAGGCGACACCACCGAGAAGGAGGACGACTCGGAGTAGTTTCTAGTTTATTTGCACTGCAACATCATTTTTATCTATTTTTATTTGTATCGTAAGACGAGCTTGTGGTGTTGGGTTAAACAATGCTATTTGTATCGTTGAATTTTATCTATATGTTGTTTCTCAGATATTGATCATATATGCTTTTGTTGCTCGCGCGCGTCATTTTTTTGCAGCGCCCGTTGGACGCACGCAATATTTTGCAGCGGGCGCAAAACATGCAATTTCAGCGCTGTAAAATTTGTTTTAGCGCTCGTGTGGAGATGCTCTAAGTGACTGACCGAGTTTTTTCACGCATCTGACCGTTGATATCGAGGCCTAAAGCATAAGTGACTGACGCGAGTTTGTTCACCGTATTGCATTGTGCGCTACCAAAACTTTGCTTCTTTATCTTTGCTCCTACCTACACTAGTAGTATGCCCGTGCGTTGCTACGGGCAATAATGTAGGCAAATGAGTCAAAAGTCATGCTTTAGCAGTACCGTCAATAAATTAGTGCACAATTTTAGTTGATATATCACAATGTTGTAATTTCTCCTTCACATGAAGGTACACAGGAAAAGGAATGATGGTCTCCTCCATTTTGTCAGCACTAAAGTTAGAACTGAGCATAGTATCCCATTTTCAAAGCACAAACTTGACATGTTCTCTATTTTTTTAATCCATGCAACGCATCTCTATGAGAAAGAACTATCTTCTGGAACAAAATTTTAAAATGAGGAATGGTAAAATCACGAAAAATGTCAAGTCCGCACCTCAAGGGCAATTAACTCAATACAACGGGTAATCGAGAGTTTGGGCGGCACTGCTACTTGTTCCGGCAACATGAGGGGTTAAGTCCACCTAAGAGGTGATCAAGCATGGAATCGCCTCGGGATTAATGTGTGATTGGTAATAATTCAGAAACTGAAGATAAAAAATGGTAGTTAAAATAGTACTCCCTTCGTCCCATAATATAAGAATGGTTTTTACACTATTATAGTGTAAAAAATGTTCTTATATTATGGGACGGAGGGAGTAGGTTGCAAGGTTTCACGTAGCTCACATTACCACCACATCCACTGCTATTGTATGTGATATCAGCACCATTGTACAACATTAAGAAATGCTACATTGTGGCAATGCTGGAGAGAGTGCCAGACACTTACCCAGATAAACCCTCATGCATTTATAATACTATGATATAGTGAAACTATGAACTTCTGTAAGACATATAATAATAACAATCATATTATGAGATTCTCTATGCAGACATGCAATATGGACTTATAAAACCAAATCAACAACAGAAAATTCTCTAGGCAGACACGCAGACAAGCAACATTGACCTCCAAGCACTCTTTGCCCATGTCACCCACCACCTCCTTATCGTCGTCCGCAGCTGTGGGAAGCGGATGTGGTGACCTGCAGCAGCGGATCTTTCAGCCTTTGAGATGATAACGAACCAGCCCTTACCGGCTACACATACATTCAAACCGATGCATCTCCTGCTGCACTTTGCCCTCGGCCTCCCCACCTAGCCCACTTTCTACAAAGCTCAAGAGAGAAAGAGGAGAAGTAAACCGAGATACTTACCGAGCCGGCAGCGAAAAAGATGACAAGAGACTCGCAGAAGCAGCTACCGTGACATCGATGTGGACGAGCTTGAGTAGGGTCAAGACCATATCTCTGTATCACCACTATGAAAGCGTCATCAACACATACAACATGTACTGTTTTCAGGAAGGTGAAAAGGGAGCATAAATCATGCTTATTTTTCATACACTAACTACTAACCAGTACAACTCTGCATAAAGCACAACTGGCAGGTCATGTTATTGTAAAAATATAGGAAATGCACCTGTATAAGTTGCTGGGTAGTGTAGTAGTTTGTTCTCGCCTTCAACTCATCAATCTTGGCCTGCATTTCAGCACAAAGCATTAATAGTTTACAGAAAGTACACAAGCTTCTCATCCAACCGATGGTGATATCCTTCCAATGGTTCAAGCCAATCAACATTGCTCAAAACAAAATAAATCGAAGGCACGGAAGACCTCAGTGAGCTATGTACTGTCCAAGACGCTCTATCATACTTTACATTTTTTTGTGGAAGAGCTATGCACCGAACCCCAAGTCATATTCATATCATCTAAGTCCAAGTGTCAAACGACAATAGCAAGCTACAAAGCAAACATTCAGAAGGCATAAACAAGCATCAACAACAAGTTATGAAGCAATCTATGAAATTTGATGGACTCTTGGACTCCAGGGGCAAAACTAAATAACGACAACTAACCAGTTACGATCCATCAACAAAATAGTATGCTTCTCAATGACAATTAACTCCATGGGAAAAACTAATAATTAAATCAAATGCATCTTCAATGAACCTCTATGATTATTTTCACCTAGCATCAAGTATATTTTGACTGGCCATGAAGATTTTCATAACCAGATCACTTGCATACCATGTTTGCCTTCAGATATGTGCAGGGGTATAACTCCAGGTGACAAGATGAGTAGCTAACTATACAATGGCTGCTGAAAACATGGCATGCAGGTCCAAATCAAAAAATGACACTCTGATAACCATATAATGTCCTGAAATTTACCTAAGAAAATTATTACGTGTGGTACTGAAATCAGCTATCCTAAAAAAAGTGTAAGCAGACATTCCAAAGATATATAATATATATATATATATATATATATATATATATATATATATATATATATATATATATATATATATATATATATATATATGTAAACTCTTCTGATCATATATAGGCAAAGGAAATTTGGCATCAAATTATGAGATGCTAATTGGCATTAGTAACAATTATATTTAGTGAGAGTTTGGACTATCACATAGCTTCATACTCTGCTTACTTGAACTTTTTTTTCGAGAAAACGCAGAAGGCCTTTGCGTTTCATTTCATTGAAAAATTGGAAGACCTCCTACAAGGTGGTTGGTACATAGTTATGTGTTCAAACAGGATATGCTACACACAGATTGAAAGAACCAGGCCACTTAAATCAAATTGCTACCCATGGGTTCAAAGAACATAGCAGCTTACAAGATCTGCCTTGAGGGAAAAAGTGTAAGCAGACATTCCAAAGATATATATATATATATATAAGAAATGGGTGTAACTACACCCGGTAGTAGGATGCATTTTCCCTATATAGGACAAATTTTGCCTACTACCGGGTGTAGTTACTCCCACTTTTGTTTCATACGTTATACGTAGTATATACCATATCGAAGAGTATGTACGCGTAGTATGTAGTATATAATAATGTTTAGGTAGTATATATACTACTTTTTTGGTAGTATGTATCATATTTTGTGCATACTCTATTTCACGTACAAATATGTACGTATTTCACAAATACAATAAAATCATGAGCTCACTTGCAATTTTTTCATATAACTCACTTTGGAGTATCTTAAATATAGTATATGAACATACTAAAAATAATAAAGTAGAGTATATACTACCACATGGTAGTATATAAGAAATGGGTGTAACTACACCCGGTAGTAGGATGCATTTTCCTATATATATATATATATATATATATATATATATATATATATATAAACTGTTCTGATCATATATAGGCAAAGGAAATTTGGCATCAAATTATGAGATGCTAATTGGCATTAGTAACAATTATATTTAGTGAGAGTTTGGACTATCACATAGCTTCATACTCTGCTTACTTGAACTTTTTTTGAGAAAGCATAAAAGGCCTTTGCGTTTCATTTCATTGAAAATTTGGAAGACCTCCTACAAGGTGGTTGGTACATAGTTATGTGTTCAAACAGGATATGCTACACACAGATTGAAAGAACCAGGCCACTTAAATCAAATTGCTACCCATGGGTTCAAAGAACATAGCAGCTTACAAGATCTGCCTTGAGGGAAAAAATAGCAAACACATATCCTGCAATTTGATTACACAAAATTTTAAATTTTAATCAATTTAAGCCAAATAAAAATTTGGAACTTGTGAAGAAGCATGGCAAAATGAAACATAAAATGTCGAGTTCATTAAGTATTGGTGTTCGAAATCTTGGCCAAACACATGCTGAATCAAATCACTATTTTTCAGGATGGTAGATTTGTTGCTTCTGAAGCACAGTGTTGTAAGTTCTTACTATGGACAATTACAAAGGCCGCTGGAGAGCACAAATGACATGTAGTAGAATAAAGAGTTTTTATTGATTGTTGTGATTTAATCAATGTATTCTTTGAACTCTGTTCCCACATGTTAGAAAATTTAGGGAGATTCAATTTCAATAGTTGGTTCGAGGAGTTGCAAAATTCCTAATAGAAAATTCAGTCCTAAATACATTAAATTGCAATGGTAGCCTATGTTGTGTATCTCTAAATTAAATTGCAATGTACTTCCTCCATTCCTAAATATAAGTCTTTGTACAAAATTTCACTATGAACCACATACGGATGTATATAGATGCATTTTAAGTGTAGATTCATTCATTTTGCTCCGTATGTAGTCCTTCTAGTAAAATCTCTACAAAGACTTATATTTAGGAACGGAGGGAGTACTTGTTATCATCATATGTTTGTGCACTTTTTCATTGCATCATGGTAAACCTTTTCCTCTCTCCCTCAACCCCCACCCCCTCTCTCTCCCTGCCTCCCTCTCTATCTCCCATCCGCTCTCTCCCTCCACCCACCCCTCTCTCCCTTCCTATCTCTTTCTCTCTTCCTTCGCCTGGGCCCTGCGGCATGCTATGAGATAACATGCCATGCCAAGATATGGGCAACCAAGATTTACTGAATATGCTCTCAAAACTTGGCTGAGCACATCCGCAAAAATCTGGCGGATACATCCAGCCACCCCACTCTCGTTCCTTCGAAGACGTACCTGGTCCAGCACCAGTAGCAGATCATTATTGCTGCTGCGCTCGGCCTCCAACACTTCCTCTAGCAGCCTCCGCACCTTCCCGACCTCGACCAGTATATGAGAGACTTCCCCAATATTAATATATCTGAATCAGTGCCCAACAGAGAATGCAATTTTCATCAGATAATCTACAACGGTGATATAGTTTCAGAAAATAGACATCAGACTGGCCAAATTATATTAAGAAATAAACTTCACCTTATGCTTGGAAAGAGCATTTCCAATCATCTTTTTTGGTCGTATGGCTCTAGTAAGGAAGAATCTATCCAGATGTCTCTCACGTCTAACAGCAGATTGTGACAGAAAATCAACAACCAACACTATGTTAAACACTGAGGTGTTGGCATATGATTCCAAAAAATACATCCACACAATTGCTGAACTGAATGAGCAACCTGTCTGCACCTCGATCGCTGACTTGACAATCTCGTCCTTCTTGGCTTCTCTGTGACGCCCAGAAATTGCATGGTCAGAGATGCATCATAAAAAGAGTACATATGATCCACTCACTTATAAATCCTCTGCAACTGTATACTCCAAATAGAAAAAGGGAGGCGTGTGAAACTACAGGGCGTCAAACTACGACGATAAAATCCACGACTATTTAACCCGTAACCGCATCAACGGATAGAGCAACGGTGCGGTGTGGCAGCAACCACGGGGGCGCATTTCGGGGAAATTCGAACTCAGGAGCAAAAAACAAACTCAGAAAATTCAACAACTTGCACAGTATGTCAAAGAATAAAGCAACAGTAACATGTGACACAAATAACCTCACGGAAATAAAGGATGAGTCACCTCCATGGTTAACTTGAACCTGAACTCCAGAAACAGCCAGAAGCACCCAGATCCAAACTGAAATCACAAAGATGAACATAATTTTGACAGTTTGCAGAACTGTAGAACACACATACTCCTTTTATTTATTATGATTAAATATAAGCATAGATGCCCCATAACTGAGTGCAAAAATGGTAGAGCCGTGCCCAGATTCATTTATTAATTAGTTGCTTATAAGCAGAAAAGGAAGAGTGGGGCATTTTGGAGACCGAGCTCCATGGAGCCCTTTATTTAAAAAAATTCAAAATTCATAAATTTCAGTTTCGAAAAAAATCTGAAAAAAGATACACATGTATGCAAGGATGTAATACCTTGAATTGCAAGCTGCACAAAAAAACAAAATCATGGACTTTGAAGATGAACAATATATATGCTAAAAAGCCCCAGATTTGTCTTTTTTGTGTAGCTCACATTCTAATGTATTTCCACCTAAAAAATTGCACACATGCACATTATGTATCTAGGTATATGTGTATTTATTTATAGAATTTTTTGCATATGAAAAGTTTAAATTTTGAGTTTTCAAATAAAGGCCTCCATTGAGATCGGTCTCCGTTTTGCATTTTCGGAAAAGGAAGCCTATCTTCATGGCCTACATTATGAGCTAAACCATATCCAATAGAGGATTAACATGCATGAACATCTGGATGTATGTGATTCAAGCTGAGCTCGTGCCCACAAAGGAAAAAAAGACATGTGCAAGTGAATCAAGCCGAGCTCCCGCCCCACGCAGTCGAACCCCTGGATGCTTGCGTTAATGGAGCAGAAGCTGTGCGCTCACCTGAACGCTGCTGGAGGGGCTCGATGGGAATGGTAGCTTCCAGAACCAGAGCGCGGCAGGTCCAAAACTCAAGGGGCCAACACGGGCGATGTCGCTGACACCAGCACCTTGCCCCCGAGTTGTGGTCACCGTCTCCGGCGCCGGCACGAACATCGGCATCTCGCCCTCATTGCAGTCACTGTCGTCGGTGCGATGCCCCGCCCTTGGCTGCTGTAGAACTGAATAAATTACATGTAATTTTTTGAGGGAATAAGTTACATGTAATTTGAATTAGTAGAGACAGAGACAAGATGATGTCCGTCCCAGCCCGTACTGCACTGGTGTTCGAACCACCCTGCCCTGGGGTTTTGCGTAGACCTCCAGGCCCAGAAAACACAATGATCAGAAGGATTGGTAGATTCCAACACAGTAACCAGCATCTGAATCGACCTTGACAACCACCAGAGCGAAACACAGCAACAGTAAACTATTTCTGAAGACACAATTCAGGAGTTTCTCCACTTTACTTGAAAAAACATACAAACAGAGCACCTCCGCCATGAGCATGTCCACAAAGTTCAAGAAAGACATATCCTAGCTCTACCTTTATAACATGGTAATATAGCACAATCCCTGTCATATAAAATGATATGTATAGGCTGCTAGGCGAAAGCAAATATATCAGTTCCGACCTAACAAACCTCTTTCCAACTTGCTCAAATTCTTATTATTGAGTCTGACTAACTATGAAGAAACGAGATCAAAAGAAGAAGAAAATACTGCCAAATTTTGACTGTCTGAACTATGTCCAACACGCTGTTTTTCACGCAAAAATAGGAAGCACTTTGTACGCAGAACATTACTGAATCACCTTGAATTGAACAGAACCATCAAAACTGAAACCACACCCTTTCCAAAGCAGCAAGGTTCAGAACACGGTACCAATATCAACAGAACATACAAGGAGAAATCACCGAGACTAAGACCTCGACATCGACGGAAGGAGCACCTGAAATGAATCAAACGAAGAACAGTGAATCAGGGGCGCGAGATTGGAACCGATTACGAATACAATACCTGCGACTTACCCGACAACGAGAGGTGGAAGAGAGGAGAGGAGAGGATCCAGCCAAGGAGCCGCCGGTCTTGGCAGGGGAAGGCCACGCCGACGCCATCGACGCAGATGAGCAGCGCGCGGCTTGCTCCACGGGTCCCGATGCAAAAGATGCCGACGGGAACAGGGACCTCGCCGACTCAACTCCATCATCCCGGACACGGCGTGCCCAGATGGCCGCCGGGTGGCGTGGTGGGGCATGGCTTCCACAACAGCGATTCATGTAGAGATGGAAGACGGGGCGCGGCAGCGGAGCTGGGAGAGATAGAAGCCCGCGGGGCGACCGGGGGAGGGAATGCGGCGGTGGCCTGTGATGCCGAAAGAGGAAACGTGAGGTTGGATGCCTTGATGTACGGGAAGAGACACCTCGCACACCGTGGGTGGGTTCCTCGTCGGCGCCGTGCTCCCGGCGCTGTACATCCTCGACGGCCTCCGGTCCGGGGACACCACGGGGATCGCCGCCATGGCCCCGCACGCGTTCCTGCTCTCCGCGCAGGTCTTCACCGAGGGGCTCACCACCGCGTTCCCGTGGCGGTCATGTACAACACGAGAAGGATGTTCGCGGCAGGGGAGTGGCTCCGACAGAAGATGGAGGGGGCGACTACGGCGATGGGAAGGGGGCGGAGCGGCAGGAGAGTGGGCTGGTCGAGGAGTTCCCCGGCGGCGGCGATGGCGTAGGAAACCCTAGAGGGCAGGAGTCGTCCCCTGTGGGCGTAGGAGGCGCCGGCGGTGGTGGTGTGGGATCTGGGATCTTGAGGGGATGGATAGACGATGGCGGCGCAGCGATCTTGAGGGCATCGAGAGACGACGGCGGCGGCATTTAATCGAGGAGATCGGGAGCCAACGGCGGCGCCGCTTACTCGAGGGGATCGAGAGGATGGTGGAGGCGACAGGAGGGGATCGAGAGGACGACGGCGGCGACGGGAGGGGATCGAGAGGAAGGGCATTCCTCCTGCGGGTGGTTTTCTTGGGGGTGCGTGCGGGGGTGGGAGGTGACAAAAAAACCAGCGAAAAAAACCAGACGAAAAAAAACCGGACGAAAGTGGTGGAACGAAAATAAAATCCGGAACGCGACCTACCAACTGAGACATTAGGAGTTTAGATACATGAATGGACGCCCAGCTGAACTAAACAACCGTATTTTTGTACACAAAGAATAAATTTGTTTCTGTACCCTTCAACGCCTATGTCAGAGAACTTGTTTGTTCGCCGTCGCTGTGTCCTGAGCTCATGCAGTATGCACAGCCCGCGTCGCCGTTCGCGGCGCCGGCAATGTCCAGCAGCGCGGCGAGGACAACCGGCATGTCCGGCCGCTCGTGCGGCGCGTCGGCCGTGCACCGCATGCCCAGCTCGAGCAGCTCCCAGAACACCCTGCCGGTCGTCTGTTGATCCTCCGTTTGCTGCTTCCGGCCCTCCTTCGCGGTGCGCCGGGCCCAGTCGACGAGGCACTCCTCGCCGCCGTCGACCGCGCGCCGGCCCGTGGCGAGCTCCATGAGGAGCACGCCGTAGCTGTACACGTCGCCCTTCGTCGTGGCGCGCCACGTCTGCGCGTACTCCGGCGCCACGTACCCGACCGTGCCGGCCACCACCGTGCTCACGTGGGTGTCGCCGGGGCGGACCACCCTGGCCAGCCCGAAGTCCGTCACCTTGGCGCGCCCGTCGCCGTCCAGGAGCACGTTGCTGGCCTTCACGTCGCGGTGCACCACGGCGGGCACGCACTCGTGGTGCAGGAACGCCAGCGCCCGCGCCACGCCCACGGCCGCGTCCAGCCGCGCCGCCCGCCCGAACGCGCCCGTGTCGCAGATCAGCGCCTCCAGGCTCCCGCCGTCGAGCCGCTCGTAGACCAGTATCTTGGCGCCGCCGGAGAGGCACCACCCGTAGAGCGTGACGAGGTTCGGGTGCGGCCACGTGAACCCCATCCGGTCGGCGAGCACCTCCATCTCGGCGCGGAACTCGCGCTCGCCGTCGCCGTCCACGCCGTCCCGCGGCCTGGAGAGCTTCTTCACCGCCACGGCGCGGCCGTCGGGGAGCACGCCGCGGTACACCACGCCGGAGCCGCCGCGCCCGATCACCCGGTCGTCGGAGAAGTTGCCCGTGGCCGCCACGATGTCACGGTAGGTGAACGCCGTCTTGTCCAGCCGGAACACCTTCACTCCCTCCGTCGAGGAGGAGCACCCAGTGGCAGACGACGAGCCGGACGGCGGCGACGACGATATTCCGAACGCGCACTTGCCCTTGGGGTGCTGATGCTCGCAGGAGAATGAGTCCGGCTCCGGCTCCTGGTCCACCGGGAACCGGGCTCGTAGGCTGGTGATCGCGAACACGACGGTGCCGGCGGTGAAGGCGATGACGAGGGAGAAAAGCAACCACATGACGATGTTTCTTGACATGCCGCGTGTCCTAACAGCAGGAGCATCGGCAGCTTCCGGTCGTGGTTGCTGCTTACCGGCAGCTCCTCCCTGATGCAATGAAATGAGCGGGTTGCCGAGGAAGGACTGCTCGTCGAAGGTGCCGAACTGGCCGGTGGTGGAGACATTGCCGGAGAGGAGTGGGTTGTATGACACGTTGAACATGGATAGCTCGGTGAGCTTGAACAGGCTCGCCGGGAGCTCGCCGGAGAGGTTGTTGAAGGACAGGTCCATCCTCTCGATGCACAGAATGTCGCCGATCTCCGACGGAATCGGGCCCGAGAGGTTGTTCCTCGAGACGTTCAGCATGACGAGCGGGAGCCGGCCAATCTCCGGTGGCAGCTGGCCTGTGAGACGGTTGCCGTCGAGGTGGAGCAAGCTGAGGTTCCGCATTGCACCGATCTGTGGCGGTATATCGCCGGAAAGCAGGTTCCCTGACAGTTGCACGTACCCGGAGACCGTGTTGGACCTCGCCCGGGACGACGAGTTGGTGCAAATTGGGACGATTCCGTAGCCCTTGAGGATGCGGTCCCATATGCTGCGGCAGTTCTCCCGAGTCATCACGGAGTAGACGAAGCTGAACGGGGGATAGCTCGCAGGGATCCACCGTTTCATGGCCTGGCACTCGCCGGAGCCGGCGAGCACGCTTGTATCGTTACGGTTCTTGGCGAAGGTTGGGCCGGGATTCCTCCCTATCTCTGTCATCTCCGGTGGAATCTTGCCAGTCAACTGGTTGTCGGCCAGGTTCAGCCAGAGCAAGCTGGTGCAGTTGCCGATTTCAGGTGGTATCTGGCCGGAGAGCTGGTTCCCGGCGAGCATCAGCCAGAGGAGCGACGTGAGGTTCCCTATGCTCGCTGGGATCCCACCTGTGAGCGTGTTGTTAGACAGGTCCAGCGCCTGGAGCTCGGCGAGACGGCCGTACACCGGCGGTATGGTGCCGGAGAAGTTGTTCTCGGCGAGCATCAGGTACTTGAGGCTCTTCATGTCGGCCACCTCTGGAGGGAGTTCGCCGGTGAACTGGTTGAAGCTGAGGTCGAGCCTGGCGAGCAGCGGTAGCCGGAGTACGCCGGAGGCCACGATGCCGCCGGTGTAATTGTTGTGATGAAGCACAAGATACTTCAAGCTCGTAAAGTTGCCGAAAATCTGTTGCACGTCGCCTCTAAACTTGTTGGTACTCATGTCCAAGAACTGAAGTCTCCCGCAGTTCGTCAGCTCTGGCGGTATCTGCCGATCGAACCCGTTGTTCCCAAGAATCAGCGTGTCGAGGACGGCGAGCTTCCCGATTCCGGCAGGGATCATCCCAGAGAAACTATTCCCCCACAGCGACATGTAGGTCAAATTCGCGCAATTGGAGATGGAATCCGGGAAGTCCCCGACCAGCTGGTTCGCGGAGAGGTCCAGGGACTGGAGCCTGCAGCCATGTGGAAACGTGCTCCACGGGACGCTCCCGGTGAGGTTGTTCTCGGCGGCGCTGAATTCCCTGAATTTCGCGATGCCGGGCCATAGCTCGCCGGTGAAGTTGTTGGAGCTAAGGTCGACCTTGTCCAGCCTGGGGCAGCCGTCGAACAGGCCGGTGATGTTGTCCGTGAGATTGTTGGTGGACAGGTCGAGCAAGGTGAGGTCGGCGCATATCGCCGGGAAGTTGACGGCGACGGCGCCCTCGAGCCGGTTCCCCGACACGTCGAGCACCTGGAGCCTGGTCAGCCCAGAGAGGTTGAGCGGCCCGGTGATGAGGTTGTGGGAGAGGTTGAGGTGCAGGAGGCCGCGGCATTGGTTGAGGTCGGCGGCGGGGAGCGGGCCGGTGATGGAGTTGTCGGAGAGGTCGAGCAACGTGAGCGCCGGGAGCCGCGAGAAGCCGCCGAACGCCGGGCCAGAGATGGCCGAGCGCGTCAGGTTCAGCGACGCGACGCGGCCGCCCCCGTCGCAGGTGACGCCGTTCCACTGGCACGGCGACGGGTCCGACTCCGCCCACGCGTCGTAGCTGCCGCGGTTGAACCTGTTGTTGGCAACCAGGAAGCGCTTGAGCTCCACCAGCACCTCCCTGTCGCCGCCGCCGCCGGCGGCGCTCTGCGCGCCTGTCAGCACCACCTCACCTTGAAGAGCAATCGACCCCCTCAAATTAGACCGACTCCACGCGCAATTCAGCTCTCCCACCCCAAGAAGAGAAGAAGATAACAGAGCAAGAAAGTAGAAAGGGAGTACCTGCGAGGAGGAGGCAGAGGAACCGGAGGAGCAGGGGAGACATGGCCTGCCCTCCTGAATAATCATGGAAGAATCGAATCCTAGACGAAAGGTGTGCCTCTCCTCATGCGCGAGCCGCCTATGCTTCTTCTTGGCTCGGCCCCTCTCTGCTCGGTGTTCGCTTGGCTTGCTTGCCCCTCAATCCGAAGACGAGGACGACGAGAGGTGTGAAGTAAGCAAGGAAGGACAAAACGAAAGTCTGAGGTTGTTTAGGGCTTAATCCACATGTGGGTGCAGAGACTAGTATGCCGAGGGGCGTCGCTGTCCCCCGTCTGGACCTGTGAATTCCCGCTGTTCCATGTTTGTTAATTCGGCGCTGACTGCACGGGGAGCCAAAAGGACACGAGTCTGACCGACTCACTGGTTTGGTTGTGGCCTCTGAATTCCCTTCCTTGGCTTTCCCTCCAAGGCCTTGATTTGTCGCCGTTTTTAACTGGCGATTTTTAAGTTTGGGAGAACGCACGTCAGCAATGTCGGGAATAAATACTACTCCTACGTACTACGAGAAGAATAATAAGAGATCCACAATTTTTAACAGCTCCCACGACATCTCAAGCTACCATATGGCCGCATGACGACATCTCAAGATCCCTAATCTTAGCGTAGGGCCCGCCGAAATTCCACCGGAAGCTTCGTTGGATGTTTTTTTTTCTCTTGATCTACTAGTAACATTTTCATTTTTCCCTCAAAGAAAAACTGGTAGTACTGTGATGTTTTTGGCTTGGACTGTTGGTCCAGGGAATAGCGGCCGCCGTTGTTGACAGGCGAAAGGACGGCAACGGTTTGGGTCAGCCTGCCGCGGGAGTTATGATGGGGCCGAAGCGAACGGCCTGCGCACGGGTGACCCGTGCGCCTGGTGGGCGCGCGCGCGTGCAGACGTGAAGCTTCCAAAACGCACAACGCAGTAATGATGCGCTCTACTCTACGCGTGTGAAGAGTTAGAGCATGTATACAGCCGGACTTGCGAATCCGGGAATTGGATCCTTTGACATGCCCAAGGGATGTTAAAGAAGGTACAATATCCTAACTCTCCTTCTGTTAATCCATATAATTAAGACTAAAATAACTTAAATTAATCTTTAAATTACACATCTAGTATTAAATACAATAAGCGTCGCGTTAAGGACGCTCATTTGCGTGGTACACCTGTCCGATTTTATTGTGCATGTTTACGAACGAAACAATACTCGTTCGTGAGCGCTCGACTCGGCAACGGGCCGCTTCCTCCCCTCACGCTAAGCGCCCCTCTCCTCCCACTCCCACAGCTAGGGTTAGCGCCACCGCCACCCTCCCAGCGCTCGCGCCCAGAGCTTCTGCGCCGCCATGTCCCCTCGCCCAAGCCGGCCTCGCCGCAGAAGAGGGTCGTCCATGGAGCCCGCATCCCCGTCGTCGAGCGCACGCGAAAGGTCGCTGCTGCCGGCCGAGGTCGCCCAGGTCGACAGAGCGCCCACCGGCCTGCAGCTCATCCTGGAGCCTTGAACTCAAGGTTAGCGGCGGAGATGGGCGTCCCTACTGGTGGCTCGCGGAGAAGTACCCGATGGTGATGGTGGACGTGGTGGAGGAGGAGCACGTCGAGATCGAGGGTGTCAAGGTATGTACGGTCGCTTGCTCCTCCTGTCCTCCCCCTATCGATCTCGAGATGTATTGATGAATGATGATTGGGTTGTTCAATTTGGTGCTTCCCAGCGAGGAAGACTGCAGCATGGGATGTCCTGAGTAAAATTTGTGCTTGTCGATTGATGCCCATGTGGAGCTATGCATTTATCCCAAGGGGAAATTTTCTGGCTTGCTTCACGGGCCATAGCTCCTCCTCACCAGCCCCACTTTGTCTCCCCTGTGATTTGGTTGTTCCTGATCTTGGTGGCTGACATGTCTCCAATTCTCATTGGCAAGGCTACTAATGCAAAGGAGCAAACTGGAAACTCCACCTGCATATTTTAGGTAATTATATCATGTTTTTAAACCCTTTGTGTGCATATGGTAGGCATGAACTTGTCTCTGCAGCTCATGATAAGAGTAGGACCTTAAATCCCCTAGAATGAGTTCTTATAGCCTTTTGTCATTATGGTGTGTATTTTCAATGGAAATAATCCAAGGGCAATCTTAGCTTATTCGTTTATCAGTTCTGAACCATGGTTCATACATCTATGGTTGCAGTTGCCAATTAGAACAGTGTGATACAACAATACGAGTTCATCTCATCTCACCTTCTTGGCAGAGTGTTCAATTAAAATCATATTTATTACTGGGTTGGAGCAAATGGATTGATTTCTACATGCAAAGTAATGCATCAGGTTGAGTTGATCGTGTGGTACTTTGCACCTTTGGTTATATATATATATATATCTTATTAGTATGACTATTTATTAGCATGATGGTTATGATAGAATGTTGTAATACAACAAGGAACACATGTACTTATACTTAACTAAATGATAACTCACTAACCCTTTTTACTAGAGTTTGCATTAGGCCAATCGACATGCTGCTATTAGATCCAAGTACACTCTACAACTCATGAGTATTTCTTTAGTATCTCACTTCTAATATGGTGTCTGCTGTGTTCGAGGTTATGTGTCCTCACCAGCGGTAGCAGCAACTTTGCCATCATCCTTTTCTTTTGCATTCACATTTATTTAATCATGTGTCGTTTAGATAAAATTTGGTGGTTTAGATGAAATTTTATCGCAGGGTTTCCCCATCATTAACTTTGTGGTGCTAATTTGTTCTTAATTTCTTATGTTTCTAGGTGTCCGCATTTTCTCTTGTAAACGTATTTTACTTGTCTATCTCCCTACTGGTATACATGTCTTTAATGGATAGTTTGTTATACAGAGTTTTCTTTCATAATTTTTAAAAAAATTCTCGATGAATGATGGGTAGTGTCCTACTAGAATATTGGGAAAATGAAAATGCAATTTGGTTATTCACTTAATCAAGCATGATCACTATCACACTGAGTTTTTCTGCATGTTGTGACACCAATATACTTGTAATATTAGTATTGGGTTCTTCTAAAGGATGATTTTCTTCTCATACTACCGCTGGAATGATCAAAATATGTGATCTGAAAGTCACTCTTCTTCATGCTTATCATTATATTGTTGTCATTGGACGTTATATAGAGACCAAGACTGCATATGGAAGTCATTTTATAAGCTTTAGAGTTCCAGCAATAAGAAATAAAATTTGCGATATCATGTTTAGTAGGTCTATAGTTTTCTTACTCCTGTATTGGGTGTTGCATAATGAACTAATTGATATTGGATATTATGTAGAGTCTTAATTATCTTAATTGCAGTATCACATTATTTGACTCCGTTAATTCATTGTGCTTGCCATTAGTATTGTGAAAACATCTGCCTTCTTTGCAGTAATTTTGAGATATGTTTTATGTGGGTCATTTTCTAAACTATGTGAAGGATGAAGCACGCATTGTCCGAGACATCCCTGACTGGTTCGTGGAAAAGATCAGCTCTTCACCAGTATAAAGTAGGTTATATACTTTATTTTACTCCTTGACTCAAGTGTTAGGGTGTTGTAATGTGTAATTTCTGATTAGGTAATTCAAGTTGCAGTCTTAAGAAAAGGACAATACCTAGTTGGATTCATTCACTTTGGCAGTTTTTCAGTAAGTAGTTGTGTAAATTCTGATCTCTTTTTAATTTATATAATTCAAGTTATGACCAAGTAATATATCTTAGTTTTAAAATGATTACAGGAGCTTGACAATGCAATAAAAGAAATGGATGTGGTGAAAGATATGATGCTGGGAGGTGTTATGTTGTTGAGATTCTAGACTCTTCGATTGATTAGATGTGCGTAGACAACATAGAAATGCACAAGACAGCTGCGGGAGGTGCGCCATTGGAAAGTTTGGCCACCATTTACGTTTCTAGGCATGCAGTGCTATTCTTCCTTCTCTTGTGTTTATATGATTGGATATTTGCATATGCCCAAATACCTTTACCAAAAGCCATGACGATAGGATGGTTTCAGCAATCAAGTTGACTTGCAACCCAATTTTATTTATTGTTCATTCTCTTCTGTTACAGGGTATTTTGTGTAGTGGCGTACTGTCATTGGTAACCTTGCATAGTTATTTGTGTTTCAAGTGAAAATTCAAATGGTATCAATGATGGGCGTGGGGCTCAGTGGTACAGTTCCCTGACCTTCCAGTCAGGTAAGACATTAAACACTAGATTTATACATTGTCCTTGATCTCATGATGTTTAATCATACATTCATGTCACACGGTGCCCGGAGAAGCTGAGAAACATATCTCTGCTGAAGAAAATAAGTGAATCTGTGAATTGGAGGATATGTTCTCACCTTCTTAATGCTCACATCCTCTTACCTTTAATTTGAATGCTACTTAACGAGTTTCCATTGCCAGCAAATGAAACAGTCTCTGGAGCATTCGATTATTTTAGGTCATTAGATAGTGTCAAATTGATTTAAAGGCAAATCTTATCAAGCAAAACTAAACCATCTTTCTATTATGTTAACTCTAGATTTTGTAGATATGAAAAACATGATGCCAATCGCACATATTACATTTGAGTTCTCAAGGCTCACAAGAACAATGGACAAGTTTCTGCGGGTGCTTATTTAGTATTTTATTTTATTCTTCTCCGCACTATCGAAAACCAGCATACCCCAGACATGTAAAGAAAGGAAGTTACAGGGTATGATACATTATATATCATCATATTTCTGTAACTTTTACCTTGCGGTCTTCAGTACTTGTGGTTAGCTGATATTTTTCCTGATTCTACTGATTCCTTTGAGCATGGCTATCTGTTGCAATGTTAATGCTGGCCTGAAGCTTTTGTAGAAGTATTTGTGTGTTGTCAAGTTTAGGAGTTACAAGGAGCAATGCTAGAATTTGGCAATCTGCTCTGGTTTTGCACTTCCGCTTGCCTTCTTCCATAGAATGATCTTAGCTTAGTTACTTAGCTTGACGTCTTTTTTCTAGGACGATCCTTGGCTTAGTTAGCTTGACGTATTTTTTCTAGGATGATCCTTAGCTTAGTTACTTAACTTGATGTCTTTTTTCTAGGATAGGTTTGGAGCTTGGGTCCACTTATGCCTAAGTTGGAGCCTTGTCTCCAAACAATTTATAATATTCATCTCAGTTATTTATAAATTTAGCATCTAATTCTTCTCATTCAATGATAATTAAGCCTGTTCCGTATGCCGCTTCATTTGGCTATCCGCTAATCTGGTTAAAGATTTCATTATTCATTACATTTTTATGCTTGGAGCTTTTTTTATTTTCTGTTGGAGGCATTTGAATTAGCCTTATTACTATCCCAAACTATGCAGATGTTCCACGAGATGGTCCAATGGTGGAATATGAGAAGAGAATTGCATCAGGAGATATTGAAGATGGTGATAGCTTCCAGGTTATTGCATTGGACCTGATCAATGCTTTTCTTGCATGATCTCATTCATATTTGGTTCTTGATGCATGGTTTCCATCTGCCCTTGATAGTGCGCACATGCACACCAGGACTGAAAATCGTCAATGAGCATTCTAAATCAGCTGCTGTGCGTTGGCAGTGCTACGCCTGCTGAAGACACCGCAGCATAGCCGCGTCGACCTCGATGGCAGGTGATGTTTGCTTGAACGACGTCGATATTTCGCCAAAGAGGAAGGTATGGCGGAGCACAACAACGGTAGGTAGGTTATCGAACCAGTAGGAGAACCAAGCAACACTACGTAAACGGTACCTGCACACAAAGAACAAATACTTGCAACCCGATATGTTAAAGGGGTTGTTAATCCCTTTCGGGCAACGACGCCAGAAATTGGCACCTGGATGGGAGAAAGTTGTAATAAATTGATAGATGCAAATAAAAGCAAATAAAATTCAGTGATGTATTTTTGTGTTTTTGGATTAATAGATCTGAAAATAAAAGCGAATAAAAATAGATCTCGAAGGCAAATATGATTAGAAGAGACCCCGGGGCCGTAGATTTCACTAGTGGCTTCTCTCGAGAAAAATAGCATACGGTGGGTAAACAGATTACTGTTGGGAAATTGATAGAACTTCAAATAATCATGACAATATCCAAGCAATGATCATTATATAGGCATCACGTCCAAGATTAGAAGACCGACTTCTGCCTGCATCTACTACTATTACTCCACACATCGACCGCTATCCAACATGCATCTAGTGTATTAAGTTCATGGAGAAACGGAGTAATGCAATAAGAACGATGACATGATGTAGACAAGATCTATTTATATAGAAATAGACCCCATCTTTTTATCCTTAATGGCAACGATACATATGTATCGGTTCCCCTTTGTCACTGGGATCAAGTACCGTAAGATCGAACCCATCACAAAGCACCTCTTCCCATGGCAAGAAAAATCGATCTAGTTGGCCTAACTAAACCAAAGATTCGAAGAAGAAATACGAGGCTATAAGTAATCATGCATATAAGAGATCAAAAGACTCAAATAACTTTCATAGATAAAAACATAGATCTGATCATAAACTCAAAGTTCATCAGATCCCAACAAACACACCGCAAAAAGAGTTACATCAAATAGATCTCCAAGAGACCATTGTATTGAGAATTAAGAGAGAGATAGAGATAGATAGATAGATAGATAGAGAGAGAGAGAGAGAGAGAGAGAGGAAGCCATCTAATTACTAACTACGGACCCGTAGGTCTACAATGAACTACTCACGCATCATCAGAGAGGCACCAATGAGGATGATGAACCCCTCCGTGATGGTGTTTAGATTGGATCTGGTGGTTCTGGAACTTGCGGCGGCTAGAATTGATTTTCGTCGACTCCCCTAGGGTTTCTGGAATATTGGGGTATTTATAGAGCAAAGAGGCGGTGTGGGAGGCCACCGAGGTGGGCACAACCCATCAGGGCGAGCCTGGGCCTCCAGGCGCGATCTGGTGTCTTGTGCTCACCTCAGGCCCCCTCTTCGATACTTCTTTGACCCACTGGATGTCTTCTGGTCCAAAATAATCCATAAAAGGTTTCGCTGGATTTGGACTCCGTTTGATATTGATTTCTTGCGATGTAAAAAACAAGCAGAAGACAACAACTGGAACTTGGCACTATGTCAATAGGTTAGTCCCAAAAAATGATATAAAGTTGCTATAAAATGATTGTAAAACATCCAAGAATGATAATATAACAGCTTGGAACAATAAAAAATTATAGATACGCTGGAGACGTATAAGCAGGCACAATGACTGGCTGCACTATGGCGAGCAGGAATTCTCAATTTACAAGTGACCAGTGTTCCAGTTCCACACCCCCCTCGAGCCGGCAAAGCTGATGGCGAGCGTTAGCTCGCTGGGGCAGCAGAGGGCAATGGGGATGCCGGGGTTGACGTGAAGGTGGACACATTCATTGTGAAGTAATACATGTAGATGAACAACAGCGGCAAGTCTCAGGGCTACGATCAAGAGGAGCAACCGGTAGATACATTGCTTGTTTATTTGTTGAAATTGATTCACTTTTAGACAAGCCATAGTATGTAATGCATCTTCTAACCAGGTTACCACTCCCCTCTAATGGATTCGGTCCGCGGTATTGTCATTCATTTAAGTATTTAACAACTGTACATGTATGCATGCGATCAATCAACACTACAAACCGATGGAAAGTGCGGCTGCCTACCTGGCACCGCACAACTGCCTTTCAGGCGGCGTGCCATGGGCACGCCCCATCAACTAGTGCACATTCTTAGTAATTTCATACAAACAAGTTGATGTTGAGATAAAATTAATTTTGGATTTTTATATCTACAGTAATTACCAAAAATAAATAACCAGCTAATAGTCCCTAACATTCCTTCTTCATTTTACACTAGACTAGCACTGTAGCACAGTGACTTTTTTACTCTAAGCTAGAGGATACGGCTCCACAAATCCGACTTCTCAAACGCCCGCAAACGTACCTGACAAATCCGATCTCGCAAACCCCCGCGAACGTACCTGACAAATCCGATCTCTCAAATGCCCGCGGACGCGTCCGGACACGTCCGCGGAGAGTGACCTACCACATCTCAAATAATGCATTCCACATCCGGATACCTCAAATTAGAAATCTCAAATCCATATTATTACATGCAACGGCTCCGCCGTGTGCCCATGTCCGGCGCCCGGCTACGTCCCTCAAAGTGTTGTTCCGGTCGCCGGCAAGGTAGAGTAGGGCATGGGACACGAGCCGACTCAAGGCGCTGCCGTCTCCCATGCCCTACTCTTCCTCGTCGGTGCCCGGAACCTGAACAGTGCAGGTGGATGTCAGATTGATGATGGATCCGTCCTGGGAAGAGTCAGCGATGTCCACCACGATGCGGTTGTGGCGCCCGGACTACTGCACCATACGGGACGCAGGAGAATGCGACTCCGCCTCGCCGACGTCCATCGCCGCCTCCCGTGCCCGCTGCCTCGCACGGCTGGCACGCCGTGCCATGTTCTCGTCGGACGAGGCCCATGGTGTGTCCCGATGCTCGGCACGCCAATGGAGGGGTTGCGTGTCCGCCACTGTGTTTGGACGCAAGACAGACCGCACCGCCTTCGACGAGGTAGCGATAGTACACCTAACGCCAAATCTATGCGCCATTTGGGCGGATGCAATTGATTCCCGACGGAAGGAGTCCAAGCATTGTTGGGCACGGGCCTCCTCCCGGGAGCGGCGGAGCGACCATCTCCTTCTCGGGGCCGCGTGTGATGAGCCCGAGGTCAATGGATTTGGATGTGAAGGACTCGGATGCGAAGCCCTCCATGCCGGAGACGGTTGGAGACCGCTGGACGGGAGCTCGTGTGGCAGAAGGGAGTGCAGTGAAGTGGCTAGGGTTTGGTCCGATGAGCGGATGGGGAGGAATATATGTGGGGTCGGGTAGGCCAGCGTGGGTCGGGTCAGATGTGGCGGACGCGCCTGGGTGCCCCCATATCCGCCCCATATTTGGGATGAATATGAAGGGTGTCAGTCAGCCCGAGCATTTGAAGCCCGTTTGAGGCGTCCGTCTAGATCGAAATTTCGTGACCAGTCAGTGCCCGGGCGTATGAGACGGGTTTGCAGCGTCCGGCTGTAGATGCTCTTAGTGATCCTACATCTACGAACAGACTAAAAGGATCGAGATGAACCTAGAGGGGGGGGGGGGTGAATAGGTACAATTACAAATTTTAATTGTCACTTGGCAATTTTAGGCAATAATGCGGAATATGAAAGTGAGCCTAACAATTTCAAGTATGATGCTAATAGCTAAGCAAGGTAAACAAGTACCGCAAGTATATGAGAAGCAAGCACAATATGAGTAAGTAAAGACTAATAGACAAGTAACCACAAGTAGGGAGCCAGGGTTAGTAATAACCACAACTCCGAGAGACGAGGATGTATGCCGATGTTCACTTCCTTGGAGGGAAGCTACGTCACCGTCTAGAGAGGTGGCTGTTACCACAAAGGCACACCCACGCCACGAAGGCTCACCCCATTCTCTCTTTTAGATATCACCACAAAGGCGATTCCCAACCACTAGTGGTAGACCTTGGGGTTGTCTCCAAACCCTCACAAACTTTTCGGGGGTTGAGGGAGTCCTGGACTAGGGGGTGTCCGGACAGCCGGACTATCATCGTCCGCCGGACTCCAAGACTACGAAGATACAAGATTGAAGACTCCGTCCTGTGTCCGGATGGGACTTTCCTTGGCGTGGAAGGCAAGCTTGGCGATACGGATATGTAGATCTCCTACCATTTTAACCGACTACTGTAACCCTAGCCCTCTCCGGTGTCTATATAAACCGGAGGGTTTTAATCCATAGGACACAACAACCATTACAACAATCATACCATAGGCTAGCTTCTAGGGTTTAGCCTCCTTGATCTCGTGGTAGATCCACTCTTGCAATACCTATATCATCAATATCAATCAAGCGGAGTAGGGTTTTACCTCCATCGAGAGGGCCCGAACACAGGTAAAAACATCGTGTCCCTTATCTCCTGTTACCATCCGCCTAGACGCACGCGATTCGGGACCCCTACCGAGATCCGCGGTTTTGACACCGACATTGGTGCTTTCATTGAGAGCTCCTCGTGTCGCCACCGATAGGCTTGATGGCTTCTTCAATCAACAACAACGCCGTCGGTGAGACTTTTCTCCCGGACAGATCTTCGATTCGGCGGCCGCGCTGCGGGCTAATTCACTTGGCCATCTGGAGCGGATCGAAGTGCGCCCACCGCCGTCGGTCGATTTGGAAGCCTAAACTTTACTGGCGGATATCCACGGAGACTTGATCTTGATGGATCCGAACCCTGGCCGTCGTGCCGCCTTTATCACGATGGGCATGATCTAACTCGTCGGCGGACAAGACACCTTGAGCCGCTGCGAATCCGCTCCGACCCATAGTCCGGAGCCGATCGCGTAGATCGAGGATGGATAGTTGGACACCTCCTCGGGAGCTGCGACTTCCACGGCGATGGAGCCGAACACTGGCCTTATCCCTTATAAAGCTCATGACTCCGAGGTGCGGACTCCCACGGACTCGAACCTCCTGCGCGCCGCCAATCGAATCCGATTGGGTGCCGATCATGGAGTTCACCGCGCGGACATCTTTCAAAGACTCACCCTTTGGAGACATCTTAAATTAGCTAAAGCATCTCTCGCTATCCGGAGAGCCTGGCGGATTACAGCCAGGATGGTTGGGATGCGGACGACGAAGAAATTCAAAGCCCACCCACCTCCCACTTTGTAGCCACTGTCGACGATCTAACCGACATGCTAGACTATGACTCCGAAGACATCGATGGTATGGACGACGATGCCGGAGACGAACAAGAACCAGCGCCTACTGAGGCAATTGGAAGACCACCTCGTCATATGACATATACATGGTGGACACCCCAAAAGATGGGGATGGCGAAGAAGCGGTGGCGATTCCTAAAAGAAATGCAATAGCGCCGGCGTCGTGGCGCCGCTCTAAATCCCGCCACAAAGAAGAATTGAGATTCCGCACAGGAGATAATAACACCCCGAAAGTGCAAAGACAATCCCTCCAAAGAAGATTCAGCGCAGGAGGATGCGTACAAGCCCTCGTGAGAGAGCGGCGACGAAGAGGTCGAGGATGATAATTACATACCTCCCTCCGGAGACGAGGCAAGCCTCGACGACGATTTAATTCGTCGTGCCCGAGGATCCCGTCGACCAAGAGCGTTTCAAGCGCAGGCTAATGGCCACAAAAATAGCCTAAAGAAAAAGCAGCATAGCTTCAAGTGATCAAGACCTGGCCGGCCGACAGATGGATCGAGGTCCTCGCGGCGAAGAGTATGAATTGAACGCCCTCAAAAGCTACCCAAAACGCAAGTTGCTCCCCTATTAGAGGAGGAAGCATACATACCTTCATCACCGGCGCTGTCGGCCGACCGACCACCCGTGGTCGCGACAGAGAGGCATCGAGGCCTTCCATCAAGACCGTACCCCGGCATCGCTTGAAAAGTATGAAGCCACGAGGGAACGCGTCGGACTTGCGGGACATATTGGAGGATAAGGCAAGACAATCCAGATCTATCTATGGATCACGTGGGCGCCCACGACCCACGCGAATACCGTCGAGCGGATACAACAACTCGGTGGGCGAACACAGCAGATAACGCTCCCTTGAGCTACGTCGTGATATTGCTCAATCTGAGGCGCCGCACACCCGCTATGCTTCATCGACGAAGTAATGGATCATCAAATCCTGAAGGGTTTAAACCCGTAAACATTGAATCCTCGATGGCACGGCGGACCCGCGGTTTGGATCGAAGATTATCTCCTTCACATCCATATGGCCCGTGGCGGCAATCTCCACGCCATCAAATACCTCCGCTCACGCTTAAAGGACCAGCTCGGCATTGGCTTAACAGCCTGCCCGCAGAGTCAATTGGGTGTTGGGAGGACACAGGCCGCATTCTCGACAACTTCCGGGCACATATGTGCGCCACCGACGCCGATGACCTAAGCCACATAATCCAAAGAACAGCATTTAATCGACCGGCAATTCTAGACACGGTTCTTAACAAAGAAAAATCAAATCGTCGACATTCCGGATGCGAGAGGCCCTCGCAGCCTTCAAACATAACATCCGCGACGAATGGCTAGCCCGGCACCTAGGACAGAAAAGCGAAATCCATGGCAGCCCTCACATCATTAATGACCCTTCTCTGCGGGAGAGGATAGGCAGCTAGCTCAAGCAGAACAACCTCGGCAAAAATCTTGGTAGTCCGGATACTAAGGACCACAATGGCGGTCGCGTCGAAGCAAAATAAGCGCCGCGTTAACGGCGGCGACAAGGAGGATCTGGCGGTCGCCGGATTACGAGGCTCTAAACCCGGTCGTGGAAGAAGCCATTCAAAAGAACCACTCCGGTCCGTCAATTTGGATGAATACTCGACCGCTCATGCGGATACATGGCACCCCAAAAGCCAGCTAACCACACCAAGAGAGATTGTTGGGTATTTAGCGGCGAGCAAGTTAATTGCGAAAACAACGACAAGGGGCTGCACAATGACGACGAGGAAGAGACCCGACCGCCCGAACAGCGAGAGATGAAGGGTTTCCCCCACAAGTGCGGACGGTGAACATGATATCGCAACCCATATACCCAAGAGGGAGCGGAAGCATGCACTAAGGGACGTATATGCGATGGAGCGATCGCCCTAAGTTCAATCCATGGTCCTCTTGCCGATCACTTTTGATCGAAGAGACCATCCGACCGATATCCGCCATGGCGGATTCGCGCATGGTTTTAGACCCAATCGTCGATGGATTTCACCTCACGAGAGTCCCGATGGGCGGCGGCGTGCTGAACTCGCTTTATCGGGATACGGTCGCAAGATGGGCATAGACCCTCAAGGATTAAACCTACAAAGACGACCTTCAAAGCGTCATACCGTGTTGAGGCCAATTATGCAGCTCGGTCACACTGAAGTGGTCTTCGGATCCCGGACAATTTCGGGCGAGGAGTTAATCTTGACATAGTCCCGTTCGCGGCGGCTATCATGCTCGCTTTCGGACGAACCGCGTTCGCAAAGTTCAACGCGGTGCCGCATTATGCATACCTCAAGCTCAAGATGCGGGCCCTCGTGGAGTCATCACGGTCAACGGAAATACGGGCGCGCCCTCGAACGGAGGAACATCTGGCCAGCTCTCACGGCGGAAATGCAGAGCAGCCTTCTAAGGCAATTTCGAGTCCGGCCATTAAACGGTGGACACGCCAAACACGCCCAAGCAACATCAACCAAGACAACTCGCACGTTAGAGCACGCAGCAGAGTAATGCGGCTAACCCCACCCTTGCATAATTGCAAGACCAACCCTCCGCGTACATCATTACGCTCTCGAGATACCATGGGCCTAGGGGAGGGGCATGACCACAACAGACCCAGTGCGGCTCGACCACACGAGGGCTCACAAGTGTGTCGCTCTTTTTATTATTTTCCTTCTTTGTATACAGGGACTCTGTTCACGGAGGCCTGTCCGGGCGAACCCGCCGAACTCACGATGCAACAACCAGGGAGAGAAAAAGGCTGCGACGAACACTCAGGTGGTCTCCATTACGAGCATTAAATTTGATTATATACACCAGTCCGCAGCCCACCCCAGGAGGACATGTTTAATTAGTCAATCCCTTGCTTACGGCACTATTTGTATCATTCCGCACTCATAGCGAAATTCCTTGAATAAATAATGCAAGACTTTTTGCTGTTATTGCATTACTTTACATATATGTTCACTAATGACATCTTGCACCCGTATATTTTGGTACGGACGAATACACTAGGGGCTTATGTTCCCCGCATTATGGTGTGATAAGTCCGAACACTTTCACAAGTGCGGCACCTCGAACTTATAGCATTATATGAATCGGCTCCGAATCATGTCTTGGGTAAATAGTTGCGTTTGCCCGGCTCCCGCGTTTTGGTACCTTACGTTCCGTTCTGTTGGCTAAGGTGGCACTAGGAGAACCACTGCGATTGCGCCCCGGTTGAGCTGGGCGAGCGCCTAAGTGGAGAAAGCAAAAACTGACTGTCATGATAAGGCGAGAGACTGATCGCTATTCGAGAGGTCTTTTCGAGTCCTTAAAGACTTATGCCACTTCAAGCGAAGAACCGGATAATGTCCGGCCAAGGCGTGGATAGCGCCCCGAACTCGGTCTTCCGAATACTAGGGGCTTCTCCGAAATTTAAAATTATAGAATTCTATGGCTAAGTGAGAGTGTTCAAGCATTATAAGTCCGGTTGCCTTGTTTGTTGTGTTGAGCGCCTCCCTAGATGGACCCAAAAATGGGAACAAGAGTGCTCAAGTTTATCCCGAACATCCCAGCACTCGTGGCTTGGGGGCTGAAGCCGACGACTTGCCATCTCTCAGATTTTATAAACGGCCGCAAAGAAGGTAATATTTTAAATCAAACAAGCGTTGCTTAGCGCATATGAACAAATATTTCAGCGCACATGATAATACATAGCGAGTCTACTCAATAATTACATCTCTGGGGCACTCATCCGCAATCTTGCGGGCACCCTTCAGGACAGTCTTATAGTACATCTCAGGCGTACGGTACTCCTTGCCCGTGGCGGCGCGTCGATAATAAGCTTCTCGCATCCAAATGCCCATGCACCTTTTGCGCGGCAAGGGCCCGACGAGCACCTTCAATACTGGTAGGGAGCGCTGACGACCTCCAACAAGGGCACGCATCCACCGGCCACAGACGAGGCGAATTAGCTCCTGTGCATGGCCTCTCCAGCCACAATGGACTATGAGGCCCTTCATGGCTGCTTTCGACTACCTTGTGGAGCTCGACCACCGCTTCACCGGGTCGCTAGAAAGGCACCGGAAGGCCGGCCTCGGCGTCTTGAGACCAAAGACCTTCTCCATTGAGCTCCCTCCTCCCACGGTAGAATGCGGTGGCATCGGATACTGCCGCAAGGCGGATCTGCAAACGCATACAGAGCTCGAATTCGGGTAAGTGTCGGGTAGTTTACATTAACATGCTTGCTTTGCATGAAAAATGCCTTACCCGCCGCTATTTTATTCACATCCTCAACCTCTGAAGGGCCTTATGGGCCCGGCCTTGGCGGCTTTGGCACTTCGAGAGCCGAGGCAAGCTCGGACTCTCGAGTCTTTGAGTCGCGCCCAAACTCTCATGCTTTTCCATGAGAGCACGGAGCTCTTGCCGCACTTCCGCCACCCGCGCCTCCTGCTTCTCTCGCTCTGCCCATTCCATGGCTGCATTGCGTTCGACGCGACACCTGCCCTCCTTCGAGGTTGCCACCTCATTCGTGGCCCTGCAGTACCCACGTTATCCTTGTTATTTTTATTGCAACCTAAATCCTTTTACGTAAGGTAACTATTCACGGTGGTGTTACTCACCTTCTTTGTCCTCGAGCTGCTTCTTGGCACGGCCGAGCTCTTGCTCGGACCGCTCGAGGTCTGCTTCAAAGCACCGACCTCCTTGATCGGTCAAGCGAGAGGTCGGCAGCGACCTCAAACCCATATTGACATAATTTTTAGTAACCTGCGTATATCTTTTTAGATCCTCGGTCCGCTTTTCTTTCCCAACACCGAACCGAGCATCGGGGCTCTTGTCTATGCGGTATTACATTACATAATTTTAACTTCTTACCTCAAAGTCTCATTAGAAGGTCGCTGCGAAGCTTGGTCGCCCGCTCTTGGCGAAATGAACCTTGAATAACCGCACTCATGATAGTGCAGTGTTCTTCCTCGATGGAAGCACATTTGAGCGCCTCCACCAAGTTGTCCGGCGCCTCCGGTTGGACGGGGGCCGCCGGTGTCACGGTCTTGCCCTTCTTGCGAAGGGGCCGCCTGCCGGACTCCGGAACCACTGCGTGTTCCGGTGTGTAGTCCGGCGCAAAGTCCGGGAGGCTGCCTTGCGGCGCCTCCGGAGCCTCCTCCTGATGGGTCCCTTCCTAGGATCCCACCTCGGCGTCCTCAGCGGCGCGAGGGGTGGAGGCAGTCGGAATGGAATCCACATCCGACGGAGCCAACGACCCGCTTGACGAAGCGGGGAGATCATCGTCGGCAGGCTGCAGGCGAGATATCGGCATTAGAAGGACACTATGTGACACAAAAGAAATTGCGATCATTGAGTCGGATACTTACGATCTTGCGGAGGCTGGCCCTCGAGGGCCACTCTTCTTCGCCAACGTTGGCGTTGGCGGAGCTCTGAGGAATAGTTCTTCCCTCTTGGACCCTTCGGCCTCCCCTATTGGGAGGCCTTCCTCTTCTCTCTCCTCTGCAGGAGAGAGTCTTCTTCCTCCTCCTCATCTTGGGGAGAATCCGCCTCAGTCGTCGGACACTGGCAGGGAACTCTTTCGAGTACTCGTGGCCACCTTCTTGTTTTTCTTCTCGGCACCACATGTGGTGCCGAACCAAAGACCCCGCTAGACGCAGGCGTCCACCGGGTTTTCGGCATGGGGCCCGGCGGATGAGCTGCTCGGCCTTCTTCATCCATCCTATCAAAGGAAAAGGGAGATTAAAACCGCTTAGGGTCGAACTATTAACAACAAGTGTCCGTAAAGGGTAGAATCACTTGCCTCGTCGGTGGACGATCACGAGTGAAATCGCGATCTTCCGTCATGCGGATGCGGGGCTTTGACGCCCTTAAACAGCACCCTCCAGCGCCGTGCGTCGTGTCGAAGAGCCCGCTCAACGCTGGTCTTTGTCTTGGATCAAACTCCCACAGTTGAATGCCCGTTCTTGGCATGGGAGAATCCGGACGACGAGCATGACTTGGACCACATTAACAAGCTGAGCTTCTTGTTCACCACTTGGATACGAGCTTGGAGTCCCGTCGGCTCCTTCGAACTACCCCATAGCAAGCCCTTCTCTTTCCGGAGGTGAGCGCAGGGATACCAGATCTGAACTCGGGGCTGCCGCCCGCGTAGGGTCGCATGGCTCGGTGATGTAGAACCACCCGACTACCACCCTTGACGGACTCCACGAAGGCCCTTCGAACCAGAGGGCGTTGGGCATCTTGCCCAACATGGCGCCTCCGCACTCCGCTGCGTGCCCTTCACTACCTTCGGCTTGACATTGAAGGTCTTGAGCCTGGCGAAGTGGGGCTGGATGCGAGGAAGGCCTCGCTCACGACGATGAACGCCGAGATGTTGAGGATGAAGTTGGCGCCAGATCATGGAAATCGGTGCCGTAGTAGAACATGAGCCCCGGACAAAGGGGTGAAGTGGAAAGCCCGATCCAGGAGGAAGTGGGGAGAAATCGACCCTCTCATGGGGCTGGGGTGGGGATGAGCTGCCTTGTCGGGCGCCGGTCTGCGATGTCGCCGGAAAGGTATCCGATCTTTGCATAGATTTGGCGATGTGCTCCTCCTTAACGGTGGAGGCCAACCATTTACCTCCTGCTCCGGACATGGTCGGAGAAGGTTGAGACGAGATCTTGCGAACTTGGGCGCTGGAGCTCGAGTGCGCGGAGATGGATAAGCAAAGGAGGAAGAAGGCGTAGGTAAAAAGGCGGATCCTTATCCCCTTATATATAGGCGGACAAAGACTATACGTCCCCACCGCCCGGTAAAACTCGCTTATCTCCCAAGCGCCACCATCAATGGCGCGGTTGGGTTACCCACGTCCGTATTGATGGGAATCCGGAATAAGGGAACACGATCTCGCTCGACAAGGCGTGCTAAGGAAACCGCCGCTAAACGCTACCGAGGTGGTATAATAAAAAACAATTCAAGTAAAGACTTGGTAGTGGCGTGACATCACGCTACAAGATACGTCAGCAGATTGAACTTGTGTACTGTAGGATCGAAAGTATGTCTAGAGGGGGGGTGATTAGACTACTTGTCAATATAAAAATTCTGCCTTTTGACAAAGAACAGTTTTTGGCAGATTCACAATTATGATCAAGTCAAGCATCACCCTACACATGCAATTCTAGAGTATAGGCAGCGGAAAGTAAATTGCACATGTAGTAAAGAGAGGTGGAGAAGAGCAAACGCAATTTTGGAGACGCGGTGATTTTTCCGTGGTTCCGATAGGTGGCGCTATCGTACATCCACGTTGATGGAGACTTCAACCCACGGAGGGTAACGGCTGCAGCGTCCACGGAGGGCTCCACCCACGAAGGGTCCACGAAGAAGCAACCTTGTCTATTCCATCATGGCCTACGCCCACGGAGGGCTAGCCTTACTCGGGGTAGATCTTCACGAACTAGGTGATCTCCTTGCCCTTACAAACTTCTTGGTTCAACTCCACATCTCGACGACGGAGGCTCCCAAGCGACACCTAACCAATCTAGGAGGCACCACCCTCCAAAAGGTAATAGATGTTGTAGATGATGATGAACTCCTTGCTCTTGTGCTTCAAATGATAATCTCCCCAACACTCAACTCTCCTCACTGATTTGGCTGTGGTGGAAGAAAGGATTGAGTGGAAAGCAACTTGAGAAGGCTAGAGATCAAGCTTCATATGGTGGGAGTGGAGCAACTTGATCTCAACACAAGGGTAGGTAGTTCTCTTCTCGAAATGTGAGGTAGGAGTGGTAGTTCTTTCGATGGCTCTCTCCACGAATGAAGAGGGGTGGAGGGTATAAATAGCCTCCACACAAAATCCAACCGTTACACACATTTGAGCAATCTCGGTGGGACCGAAGTGGACAACTCGGTGAGACCGATAGTTCAAATAATGTGAGCGTTGGGATTTTCGTGGGACCGAATATACAATCTCGGTTAGTCCGATTAGATGCAATGACACGAGCATGCCGCTTTGGTGGGACCGACTTCATCATCTCGGTGACACCGATTTGATGACGAAGTTTCTGAAACTTGGCAACTCATGTTTCGGTGAGACCGAGTTCGAATCGGAAAATTCGAGTTTACTAGGGTTTGGCTTATGGTGAGGTGGTTCATCTCGGTGTGGTGAGTTTGGAATATCGGTGGGACGAGACTACTTATGAGTGTATATGGCGGTGAAAGTTCTTGATAGTTTAGGAGATGTATCACTAAGCACTTGAGCAACGGATCATCATCATAACCTCATCCCCTTTAATAGTATTGGCTTTTCCTATGGACTCAATGTGATCTTGGATCACTAAACCAAAAATGGAGTCTTGAGCTTTTGCCAATGCTTGCCTTAGCATTTTGGGGGTCCACTTCTTGATCCTTGCCATACCCATATCACTGAACTCTCTGAAATGATTCTCAAGTAACTATTAGTTCAATGATATATATGTTGTTATTAATTACCAAAACCACCCGGGATTAGTTGCACTTTCAATCTCCCCTTTTGGTAATTGATGACAACATATAGATCAAAGCTTCGACAAAGGATATAATCAATGAATAATATAAATAAGCTTTGAGAAGTATGTGATAAGCAAGAGCTCCCCCTAAATTTGTGCATTATTTAAGATTTGTGTTTGAATGCAAATGCACAATCGATTAGGATCATGGGTCACTCTTCCATGTCACATACATCTTGGTGGAGCGCACAAAATGATAAGAATGAACAGCATGCACCCAATCACCAAGACATGAGTAAATGGTCATACGAGATAGGAATGGCATATGATAAGCATTAAGCACACATTAAAGCATAGTACGACCAAGCACTCATTAAGGTAGAATCAAGCGGAGTATCAAACACACTGAATGTCTCGAAAACCAAAAGTATCTCAAAGAAACCGCAAAAGAACGAAAGAGCAAAAGCGCAAAGACAACAACACTCTCTCTCTCGGCCCTATGATCTATACAATTTCTCCCCTTTGGCAACAAGTTACCAAAAGTTCAAAAAGCATAGAGCTAAGCGTCACTGTGGACTCTCTTTGGCGGCTCCGTCTGGGTTGATGTCGGAGTGGATATGACAACATCGGCGAAGACTTGGTGATGTCATCTTTGGAGGAGTGGACACTTTGGAGCTGGAGCTGGAGCAACTTCTTTGGAACTGTGGGAGGTCTTTGAAGGCTGTAGTCTGGTGTCGATCCTTTGGAATAGCGGTGATCGGGATCCTTTGGGAACCGGAGCGATCTGTCGATGAGAATCTGGACTAAGTCATCCTGCAACTCACGCATAAGCTCGCCTTGTCTGCTTTGCTTCCTCAATGTCTCGCCTCGAGCTTGTTGGCGGTCACTTGTACTTGATCGACTTCACGTCCGGGCGTGGATCTTCTCGTCAACAATCCTCTCTAAGCTCTCCGAGACTGTTCAATGATGGCGAGCGTTGTTCAATCCTTTGAGTAGCTTCAAGAATTTGCTCTCGAAACTCTTTGGTTTAGCTGCTATCGCTTCTTCTTTGCTTCCTTGTCGACTTTGGCTTCGAGGAGGAGGTGGGGTGCTTCCTCATCCTCATCCTCTCTTCTTTGCATCTGCATGAGGATCAATATACATATCTGCTCTAGCTCTGACACATGCACTATCCTCTTTCTCTTTGTGGTTTTCTTCACTTTGCTTGCAAATGCCTCTCCCAAATTCAGCTTCTTAGCAGTTGGTTGCTTGACTTTCTTTGGTGCCCTTCTTAGATTGTTGATCTTGTTGCTCTTTGGCAACAACCTTCCTTTAGGCTTTGAGGTCACCTCTTCCTCAACAACAAAATCTGAATCCTCATCATCTGAATTCCTCTTCTTTCTAGCTCGGTGGCTGCAGGAGGCATGCCACCGGTGTACTCCTCTCACCATCATCGGATGAGCTACTAGGATCGGGACTAGTGCACCGCCTCTGGAATGTCTGCAATGGGTGTCTCGACTGTTCTCACTTGCCACTGGCATCGACATGGTGACAACCCGTGAATAGATAAGGTGTAGGCAGAGAAGAAGAGTCTTCACAAAATGCGAAGTTTTTGCAAAAAAAATGAGTTCAAATTCTAGTATTAAGTTTTCACGAGAAGACATTTCGGTCGGACCGAGTTTAAGGTTCGTGAATCCGAAGTGTTAAGCAGAGCTTGGCACACCACTTTCGGTTTGACGAAGTGGGTTTCGATCTGCCGAAAACACTAGGGTTTCACAGAATCTTCATTTCGGTCACACCGATTTTGCACAACTCGGTTGGACCGAAGGGTGCGATGCATTGGCCATAGGCCAAATCGGTCATACCGAAAATATAAAATCGGTCTCACCTAGATGTGTTCATGAAACCTAACCCTAAAACTTTTACTCGAATCTAGTTCAAACGAACCAATCTGGTGTCAGGAGGATTTCAATCGTGGCAAGATACTAGGCAATCAAGCGTGCATTGAATCGGAGATGGGAGCACGAGGGATCAAAACTCACCCTAACTTGGTGGAGTTTTTCTCTGGGCGGCAACGGCGGAGGAGATGGCCGTTGGCGGCGGCGGAGACTGCGGCGCGGCGCCTGAGCGATGGCGGCGACGATCCGGAGACCAAGGCGGCGGCGGCAAGGGGTGGGGGCGAAAGCGTTTGAAGGAGGAATCAGCGCGCCCTCGGAATATATACCCCTTGACTGTCGGTGGGACGAGTTGTAAAACTTCGGTGGCACTGAGATGGATAACTGCTAGGCGATTATGCACTTGATCACGCCGAAAATCACAACTTCGGTTTCACCGAGATGAAAACCTAGATCAGTCCAAATGCTTTCGGTTCGACCGAGTTTGAGTGAGTTAGTCCGACCAAATCAATTAGAAGGTTTTGGAAATTAGCCCTTGACGGATCGGTGGCTCAAAGTGCTCCTCACCCGAGGGTTCGAAAATGACTTGTTCAAAATTTGTGATGTAAGCATGAATAGAATTTGAGACAAGAAAGCATAGATAGCTAGGGAGGTACTTAGGCATTCTTGTCCATCCATTTGGTCGAAAAACTCAAAACGACCAAAACAACAAATGGATGTCCTCAAATGGATAAAATCATGCATCCAACATGCTCACACAATAAGATAGCAAATGAAATATGTGTCAAACATGCACAACCAAAACTCTAGCAACTAACACACAATTTGTCGATGACTAGGTCATCTTTATATGAGTATATTGACTTAGGAGCCAAATGAGAACATTTGATCATAGGTCATACTCATCGTTTAAGCACAAGTGGGGTTACCACTTTTACATAAAGCATTGATGTGTTCACATCATTTGAAGATGCTTTAGCTCAATTTTTAGAGCAAAGCTCCCCTAGATGTGAGAACCCTTTTAAAGGGTCAAACTAACCTTGGGTTGTCGTAGAAGACTTCATGTAGATGTTGAAGATGTGGATGCTCAATGTTGATGGAGATCATCAAGAGTTGGGAGCTATCCTTTGGATTCGGGCACTTTCAATACCTACATGGGTTAGTCCCACAAGGAACAAACAAGGATATCCATGGACATAGATTTAAGTTCACAATAGATGATGTCCATGAAAGCAATGATTACCTTGTCCCTTGACTTACCAACAAGAGGGTTTGTGACTCCATGAACTAGTGCACGATGTGGAAGTTGATTGCACAAGTTTTTGCCAAAATGAATGTGAGTGAAGTATGTTGGCGGAGTCACCCTCAAGAACTTTCTAGTTCTTCTTCTTGGGATCCACATCATCTTGATGGGAATCCTTGGGGTTATAGTTGAGCTTGACGAAGTAGAACTTGACGTTTCCTTGGGAACCCACTTGACCATGGCTTGAGGTGCTTCAACAAATGCATCAATCTCCTCTTGAAGCTTGTCCTTGCCTTTTAGCTTGTGGTCTTGTGGTGGAAGGTCATCTTGAGCTTGTTCCACATTGGAAGAAGTAGGATCATACTTCTCCTTTTGAGGAACAAACTGTGGAGTTGGATATTGACCTTCTTCCCTCAACGCCTTGGCGTTGAACTTTCGCTCAAAACCAATTCCTTGATTCTTCCGGTGCCTTCCTTGCTTGCGAACAATTTCCTCAAAGTTCTTGCTTCCGCAAGGCTCTTGTAGACACCTTTCTCTATGATCCCTTTCAATAAACTATTCTCTTGCTCAAGTGTAACTTGGCTTGAAACATTGTTAGTGGAATCAAGAGAACTACTAGAAGCAACAACATTGGATTTAGCATGGTTATTATTCTTTGCTAGAGGAAGAATTTTTCTTATGCTTGTCATGCTTAGTCTTAATGGGTGGCAAGAAATTAGACAAGAGAAGTCGTTTGGCAAGATATGAAGAACTCTTCTTTCAAGATCGTCATTGATTGCTTTTAGAAACTCATGTTCTTGCTCTAGAGTGAGCTTCTCGAGCGTAGCTTCTCATGAGATCTTAGGAGCTCTCTATGATCTTCTTGAGTTGTTTCATGAGCTAACTTAAGAGTGTTTAGTTCTTTAGTTAGACGCTCAATCTCCTTCATAGCATTGTCATTCGACTCTTCTCGACTATAAAGACTACTAGCATGTTCATCGTTACTAGGCTCCTTTGGATTTATCATGCAAGAGCTCATCTTCACCAAGCAAGTCATCCTCATCACTATCGAAGTCAATGAATTCAGGGTGTGATACCTTGGGGCCTTTAGCCATGAAGCATCTTCCAATTCCCTCATTTGGTGAATCAAATAAGTCGTAGGAGTTGGAGTTGGAGGATCGAGAGCAAGACCGCAACACCTTCATCTTGGTTGTAGTCGGAGTCGGAGTGATAGCTTCCTTCGGATTGATTGTCGGAGTCGGGCCGGAGACCCATTCACCTACATGAGCTTGATGTTTTCTTCTTGTGTAGCTCCTTGATGACTTGTCTTTCCTCTCCGAATCCTTGCTTCTCCGAGAGGGTCTTCGTTCATAACGATCATCTCTCTCCTTCTCTCTTTCCGAGGTGACTCATCTCTTGAGCTTCTTCTTCTTGGAATTCTTCTCTTCTCTTGTGGGGAGCCGTACACTCATTTGAGTAGTGTCCGGTCTTCCACAATTGTAGCAGCTCGATCACGACTAGAAGATCTCTTTTCATCATATGATCTAGACTTTGAGCTTCTCTCTTTGCCTCTATTCTTGTAGAATTTGTTGAAGTTCTTGACCATTAGGCTTATCTCTTCATTGGAAACTAACTTGTCACTTGAGGTTGTGGGAGCATCACTTGTAGCTTTGTAAGCACCACTTGACTTGTTGTGAAGCTCTTCCTTATCCTTAAGTGTCATCTCATGAGCAACAATTCTTCCAATGACTTGGTTGGCTTGAGAGTCTTGTAGTTTGGCATCATTTGGATCAAAGTGCACACGGTGTCATACTTTCCATCCAAAGCTCTGAGAATCTTCTTGATGATGAATCGGTCGGTCATTTCTTCGCTTCCTAAGCCGGCAATCTCATTTGTGATGAGAGCAAGCCTAGAGTACATTTCAGCGACTCCTTCACCATCCTTCATCTTGAACTTGTCAAGTTAACCTTGAAGAATATCTAGCTTTGATTCCTTCACGGACTCGATACCTTCGTGCATTTCAACCAAAGTATCCCAAATCTCTTTTGCATTCTCAAGACGGCTGATTTTGTTGAACTCCTCGGGACACAAGGCATTGAAGAGAATGTCACAAGCTTGAGCATTGTTTTGCAACATCCGCAATTCTTCCGATGTAGCTTCACGATCCGGAACTTTTCCTTCCTCGAAGAATTCACTTTGCATACCAACACAAATAATGCCCCATGCGGCTGGGTTATGACCAAGAATATGCATTTTCATTTTATGCTTCCAACTAGCAAAATTTGTACCATCAAAGTAAGGACCTCTACGAAAATTACCCTCACTAGGCGCCATACTCTCCTAGGTTGTGAAACCAAGCTTATGGAGTCAATGCAATGAAACCAATACAATGGAGACCAAAGCTCGATACCACTTGTAGGATCGAAAGTATGTCTAGAGGGGGTGATTAGACTACTTGTCAATATAAAAATTCTGCCTTTTGACAAAGAACAGTTTTGGCGATTCACAATTATGATCAAGTCAAGCATCACCCTACACATGCAATTCTAGAGTATAGGCAGCGGAAAGTAAATTGCACATGTAGTAAAGAGAGGTGGAGAAGAGCAAGCGCAATTTTGGAGACGCGGTGATTTTTCCGTGGTTCCGATAGGTGGCGCTATCGTACATCCACGTTGATGGAGACTTCAACCCACGGAGGGTAGCGGCTGCATGAGTCCACGGAGGCTCCACCCACGAAGGGTCCACGAAGAAGCAACCTTGTCTATTCCATCATGGCCTCGCCCACGGAGGCTAGCCTTACTCGGGTAGATCTTCACAGTAGGCGATCTCCTTGCCCTTACAAACTTCTTGGTTCAACTCCACATCTCGACGACGGAGGCTCCCAAGCGACACCTAACCAATCTAGGAGGCACCACCCTCCAAAAGGTAATAGATGTTGTAGATGATGATGAACTCCTTGCTCTTGTGCTTCAAATGATAATCTCCCCAACACTCAACTCTCCTCACCGATTTGGCTGTGGTGGAAGAAAGGATTGAGTGGAAAGCAACTTGGGAAGGCTAGAGATCAAGCTTCATATGGTGGGAGTGGAGCAACTTGATCTCAACACAAGGGTAGGTAGTTCTCTTCTCGAAATGTAAGGTAGGAGTGGTAGTTCTTTCGATGGCTCTCTCCACGAATGAAGAGGGGTGGAGGGGTATAAATAGCCTCCACACAAAATCCAACCGTTACACACATTTGAGCAATCTCGGTGGGACCGAAGTGGACAACTCGGTGAGACCGATAGTTCAAATAATGTGAGCGTTAGGATTTTCGGTGGGACCGAATATACAATCTCGGTTAGTCCGATTAGATGCAATGACAAGAGCATGCCGCTTCGGTGGGACCGACTTCATCATCTCGGTGACACCGATTTGATGACGTATGTTTCTGAAACTTGGCAACTCATGTTTCGGTGAGACCGAGTTCGAATCGGAAAATTCGAGTTTACTAGGGTTTGGCTTATGGTGAGGTGGTTCATCTTGGTGTGGTGAGTTTGGAATATCGGTGGGACCGAGACTACTTATGAGTGTATATGGCGGTGAAAGTTGCCGATAGTTTAGGAGATGTATCACTAAGCACTTGAGCAACGGATCATCATCATAACCTCATCCCTTTTAATAGTATTGGCTTTTCCTATGGACTCAATGTGATCTTGGATCACTAAACCAAAAATGGAGTCTTGAGCTTTTGCCAATGCTTGCCTTAGCATTTTGGGGGGGTCCACTTCTTCAGTCCTTGCCATACCCATATCATTGAACTCTCTGAAATGATTCTCAAGTAACTATTAGTTCAATGATATATATGTTGTTATTAATTACCAAAACCACCCGGGGATTAGTTGCACTTTCATGTACATAATATTCTCTCTACGGTGGAGTGTGGAATTTATTTTGCAGAGCCGGACACTATCCTGGTGTTCACAATCTTCTATGGATTATTCGGAGAAGGAACCCGCCTTGCAATGCGAACATTATCTTGCGTCGGACTCATCGTCATTGAAGCCGAGTTCAAGGGCTCTTGAGGAGTCCTCGACTAGGGGTGTCCGGACAATGGGACTATCATCGTCCACGGACTCCAAGACTACTGAAGATACAAGATTGAAGACTCCGTCCGTGTCCGGATGGGACTTTCCTTGGCGTGGAAGGCAAGCTTGGCGATCTGGATATGTAGATCTCCTACCATTGTGAGCGACTACATGTAACCCTAGCCCTCTCTGTTGTCTATATAAAACCCGGAGGGTTTTAGTCCGTAGGACACAACAACCATTACAACAATCATACCATAGGCTAGCTTCTAGGGTTTAGCCTCCTTGATCTCGTGGTAGATCCACTCTTGCAATACCTATATCATCAATATCAATCAAGCGAGAGTAGGGTTTTACCTCCATCGAGAGGGCCGAACACAGGTAAAAACATCGTGTCCCTTGTCTCCTGTTACCATCCGCCTAGACGCACAGTTCGGGACCCCTACCCGAGATCCGCCGGTTTTGACACCGACAGGGGTAATCACAATGGTCGATTCCTCGTCGTAGTACTCCTACCGCCTAGGAGTCTCCAACCTCCAAGAGTAACAAGATACAAGGGGAAAAGCTCAAGACTTGCCCAAATCACGATTTGCTTTGGTCACAAGAAGGGCAGGGAGAAGATCTTTCTTTTGATTAGAACAACTCTCTCAAATTCACAAGAATCAAACTGGGATCTAGGATCTTGTGGGGGAGCAAGAGAGAGTGAGCACTGGTGTTCTTCGGGCGTGTTAGAGTGTAGTGGTTAACCTGATCCCGAAGGGGTAATGAGCTATTTATACTCACAATAGATTAGAGCTGTTTGAAGCAGAAGTTGACATTCTCGGATGATCCGGATGATCTGGGCAGCATCCGGACGATCTGTATGTAAGCCCAGATGAATGTGGTAAAATTAGAGTAGCGAGAAGGCCGGATGGTCCGGAGGACAGTCTGGATGAACTAGGCAAAGCCCGGATGATCTGGGTGCCATTCTGGATGATCCAACTTCATCCAGCGGTGTTCTGTGGAGAAAGGGTTGTATTACCCGGATGATCCAGGCCAGGTCCGGACGATCCGACTACAACCAGCGTCGGACAGATGGTCCGTGGATGCAGTACACGGATGATCTGGAAACAGGTCCGGATGATCCAGGCTTAGCCCGGATGATCAGTCTAGGAGCATGTATGTGGAGACAAAGTGGAGTAGGTTTTGGCTAAGTAGTTTTCCTAGGGATTTTTGGTATTTGTGAAAACATCTCGTGAAATAGACTGTGAGCAAGCCTTGAAGACACACCTCGGATACCCTCTTAATAGTGCGGGATCCCTATTACTCAAGAAATGTATAAAAGAAACAAACGCTTCTTTTTTGCTTCTTTTCTTGTTGGTTATCTGCTTGAGCAATATCTCATTTGATGTGTCCATGATCCACATTTTAATGCCAAGGGAACTAATGATCTGTGTATATACTCAGCAAACATAATTAGTCCCCTATTAATTTGTCATCAACATCAAAATACACTTGAGAGCAAGATTGCATTTTCACAGACTACGAGAACTTATGTAAGCTTCCTAAGAGCATCTACAACAGGATTTGGCAAATTCGGACCCTCAAAAGCCGCGGGCGCATCCGCGGGCACTGACTGGTCAGTCGTCAAATCGCGGCGTCCATATCCGTGTATCTCATATCCGATCCCCTATATCCATACTACACCATGCAATGTGGATAAAACTACGTAGATCATGCAACGAACATAGAATTAAACATAGAAATGCACAGTCCGTTCACGAAAAGATCACCAACGGATCTTCAACAGACCCCACATATTGGTTGTATCCTTCACCCCCTTCTCTCTTCTCCCCTGTGGATCCTCTCCCCCCTCGTATCTGGCTCCATGTCACTGCTTGTGTTGAAAATATGCCCTAGAGGCATTAATAAATGTTATTATTTTTTCCATGATTGTAATTGTTTATGCCGTTAGCCACTAGGAAGCCACAGACGCCGAAGACGGGTAAGGCTGGTGTTGTCGTGACTGGTCCTTCCTCCATGCCGGCGCCTCCGCAGCCAACCTTCAACCCGACCTCGCAGGAGAACTTCGCAGATATTTCGTTGGCCTTCCCCAAGGATGATGACGACTTTGACATGTACAACGCCATTGAAGCGTATGAAGAAACGAATGAAAGGTAAAAAAGAATAGGTTTTCATTTGTTTCATTTGTACGACGTAAAATCATAATTTTACATGAAAATTTGTATTGCTCATTACTTTCGTAATTACGATAATGTAGTTGGCAATCATATATGAAGATGATTTACTAGGCGGTAGGCATAGATGATATGTCTTTGTCCACTCCGTTTGAGGATGACGATGATTTTGCTTCGAAAACAAAGAAGAGGGGGAGCAACTTCTCCTCGGAGGAGGATAAAGCGTTGATCTGGCATGGCAGAGTGTAAGCCTTGATCCGATAGCAGGGACCAATGAAAGCATGAAGACCTATTGAAGGCACATTGCAGATCACTATCAGCGCAATGTGTTTGTTTAAGTTGAGTACCCCATTACTCAATGTTAAGTACTGCAAGAAACTATAATGGCCAATATACGTGTTTAGTTTTCATTCTTTGTGCAGATTGTATTAATATTCATGCAAGTCAAGTCATATTACTTATGTCATGTCACTAGTGTATCCATAACAATTTTTTCATCTTGAGTTTGCATATACACTATGAAAAAGTTACTTAATGTATGTACTATGTACCATCATATTCAGAGGACAACGCTCGGGATATCATCTACTCCCTCCGTTCCGAATTACTCGTCGCTGAAATGGATGTATCTAGATGTACTACAATTTCCTGATGATCAGTAGCTCCCTGTTGGATGGTCCTCCATTCATCAACCACTAACACAAACACCTATTGAGCACAAATGCAACTCATCTTCATTTGCTCTATAAGTACTAGTAACATGAATTTATTCCGGATTTTCTTCAATCAGCAGACTAGCTAGTATACGCATGAAGTACGAAGTGAGGATGATGCATGGCTGAGGCCCAGCCTGCCCACTGGAAATTGATCCGAGCAGCAAAACGGAGGCCCGCGGGTGCAGATACCTGCCACTTCTGCAGACGCGACCGAGGTCAGAGCCGGCGACGGGTGTCGTTGTCACTTGTGGCTGGACCGGCCAAGCGCGGGAGCAGGTCGAGAAGGGGCCTCGGAGTCCTGGGGAGCGGGGGAGAGCAGGGGTCTGTGACAGGGGAAACGGCGGCGAGGCGACCACGGCCAGATCCACCGGAGACGGACTATGGCAGTGGAGCCTGACTTGGGTGGCGACGGCCATGGCAACGGATCCACGCACTGCTGGAGGGGAGCGACGATGGCGACTCGGAGAAGATGCGGTTGGGACGACGTCGCTGGGGCTGGAGCTGAGATGCATCGGAGGTCCGGGGGCGGGGCGGCCATGGGCGCGGGGGAGCGGCAATGGTGGGTACAGTGGCGTGGAGGGGGCGGTTGGTACAGGGGAGCGGTGGCGGCGGGACGCAGGCGGATATGGTAGGCGCGGCGGCGCCTGGGACCGGCAACAGCGCACGAGGTCGTCCCGGCGGCGGAAGGTTGGGGACGAAGGTTTCTTTCGGCCTCAGGGACTCACAGCCTAAGGGCATCTCCAGCCCGCCCCCCCGGGGGCGTCTAAAAGCGCCGTCTGAAATGGCCGGCCGAAAAAAAGGTCGCAGGGTGAGTCGTCGCCCCGTCGTCGACCCAGGGCCGCTAAACAAGCGGCAAAAAAAAAAATAGGGAGGCCCGTTAATGAAGATATGACGAAGAACGGTTAAATTACGTCCGAACATAGCGAATTTCGGCCAAATCGCCCATTTTCGATTACATTATTTAAAGGTAAGCTAATCTAAAAAAGAAATCTGCTGAAGTCGTCGGCGCCGTCATTTCATCGTCGTCGTCGGCCTTCTCCTCCTTAGCGTGGGCGCCCATTTGACCCGACGTCGCCATAGTGGATCGGCGGGCGTCGTCGTCGTCGTCATTGTCGCCTGAGACAACGACTCCGCCTCGTCGCGGCAGCGTCGTCGCTCCGCCAGCGCCTTGATTCAGCCTTGGCGCTCGCCGCCTTCTCCGTGCGCCTTCTCTCCATCGCAATGGAGTCTGGCGCGCCCATTCGAGACAGCGTAAATGCGTCGGCGAAACTCACGCCGTCGCCAGCCCGAGCGCTCCGTCTTCACCGCACCGGGCCAGCTCCGTCTTCACCGGCGCCATTCCGGCTCCGTCTTGGCAGCAGCGCGGAGAACTAAGGACAGCCGGCCGCCCTCGTGGATGGCGATGCAGCAGCTGCGATTGCGCCAAGCCGGCGGCGACTCCAGACGCAGCTTCGGCCTTGACGCGAGCCTTCTTCTTTGTCGCCGCTTCAATCGCCGCCCAGCGGCGTGGTTGTCAGCAGCGTATTAGGGAAGGCGTTGGCGTCGGTGAGGGCCGCGCGACGGCGTCGATCTCGTCGGCGAAATACTCGGCCAGCCCGGCGCGTCGAGCAAAGGGAATGGGCACCCCGGCCGAGCCTCCATCCCGACGGCCGGCGCGCATGTCCGTGGCGCCGGATGTTCGCTGAAACAAGCGGAGACTCACAGGCGGCGAACATCGGCCGGCCGTTAGCGCCGCCTCGTCCCACAGGAACCGTTCGGCCATGGCGTCGGCGGCAGTCGCGGGAGAAAGCGAGGAGAGGAGGGCTGGGCGGCGGCGGCGGGGCTGGTGTGCCGCAGAAGCGGAGTGAAGGCCGCCCGGCTTTATAGCGGGGCGCGCCGTGTACTGCGCGTCGAGAGGAGGCGTCGGCGCCGCCCGTGACGCGCCGCCCGTGAAGAATCAATGGCAAAAGTGACCGGCGGCAGCCTTGCCATTGATTCCAGCGAACCCGAGGCCGTTAAGGGGAAGGCGAAGCGCGAAGTCGCTGACGCAGCTGAACCGCGGCTTCTTCAGCGTAAAACTCTTCGCCCGGCGCCCGGCGCCTCCCAGCGCGCGGGTTGGGCTGGAGTCCGCGGCGCTATTTTATTTAAGCCGGCGATTTTGGCGTCTGAAGCGCGGCCCGGCGTTTTTTTGGCCGTGGCGAAAATCGCTGGAAGGCCTTCTTGGTAGCGCGGCGGAGATGCGGGCATCTCGCCCGCCCTCAAAACTCTGCCGAGGCGTTTTTCAGCGCGGCGTAAGCAACGCCCCGATCGCGTCGAGAGCCCGATTTTGCCGTCTTGGGCAGCAAACAGCGCCAGCGGACCAGCCAACTGCAAGGCTTGGGCGCTTCGAGGGCGCCGGCGAACATTTTGGCGCGAAGAAACCGCGGCCCGACGCGTCGGCGGCTGCGGCTTTCTTCTTGGCCCTTCGTCGTCCTCATCGCCTCGTTTCCCGGCGAATCAATGCCAAAGCTGCCGCGCTGCCGCGCGGTCGGCTGCGCCGTGATGCCTCACGGGCGGCGCGATGAAGGCGGACGGCAGCGTCCCTACGCCCTCGCCTCGCCCGCCCGCGTAAGCACGGTGCCGCAGCGTGTGGCGGCGCCTCGGCCTATATATGCGCCCGGCGCTTTTCGGCGTCTCACATTTCCCGCCGCCGTTGTTCCTCCCTCTCCTCTCCTCCCTTCGGCGTGTTGATTTCAAAACCAATGGCGGCGCTTCCCGAGCGGCAGCGGCGGCGAACGGCCCGGCGCCGCCATCTTCATGAAAACGAGCTCGCCTCCTTCGAGCCGAGTACCGGTCCCGCCGGACATGCGGGTGCCCGGCGTGGAGATCGGCGGCGGCGTGCAGTGCCCCGATACCACCGGCGGCGCGGCGTGCGGAGATCGCCGCGCATCCGCTTTCGAACCTGCAGCGTCGCGGAGGGAAGAACCCACAATCGTCCCCGACAGCCCTTCTGCGAACCGTACTTCCGCCGCCGTCACGCCCGGCAGCTCGAGGCCACCAGCGGCGTCGTGCCCTCCGGCGAGCTCAACTCCCGGCGGCGTCGGTGGTGGGGCGTGCCGAGCGCGCGTTGGAGGCCGTCCTCGAGTACGCGAGGCGGCATCACGCCGCGCCTCGATTACCCGCTCCCCTTCCTTCTCACGCCGCGGAAGCTCCACAGACCCCGAGCGCATGGAACAGGAGGTCCTCCTCCTCGTCCGTGGCTCTCGCCACCTCCGCCCGTCAGCCGGAGCCCGAGACACGCCCGATGCCGCCGCGCACCCGCAGCTCCGGCGTCCGTATCGGTGCCAACGCCTCGCCACCCACCGACCGTTTCGTCCTCGTCGAGCCCAAGCGGAGCCGGCCTCCCGCGAGTCGAGAATAGCCAGCGGCTTCTCGGGCGAGGCGCCATCACGATGGCGCGGGGCGACTACCTCCGCGACGAGACAGTCCGGCGGCGCGCGGCCTGAAGAAGATCGCCGCCCATAGCGTGGTAGCGAGGACGAGCACGGCGTCGTGATCCTCGGCAGTGGCGAGCGGCGCCCGGACCTTCAACCCGCCGCGCTAACGGGGAGGGTGCAGCGAAGCGGCGGAGGTTTAAGCGAAGCGGCGGCAGCGGCGGCAACGGCGGCGGCGACTACACGCGGTTCTACAGCCTCCTCGGCATGTAGAACGGCGTGAAGCAGCGGCGGGCGGGCGGCGAGGAGGCGGCGGGGTAGCCAGGGCAGTTTTTTGTAAAATATGTTTAAGTTTGAGCAGGCTCGCCGTGTTTGCGTTAAATTTGAATCGTTTTCGCCGTGCTTGCCTTTTTGCTCGAGCTGGGCGCCATTGTTGGAGGCATCACGTCCCGGTCTTGCGGTTTAAGCGCCGGTCGCCTCGAAGCGATTTTTGCTCCTCTGGGGGCCAACGGCTGGAGATGCCCTAACAGGCAATCAATTGGGCAGGGAAACGGAAGCTTGCATCAAGGAGTTTATGAAGGGATTAGGCATGAAAAATGGATTTTTATTTTCATATACTTGTTTGGTTTATGATGAAAATTAGTGTGGGACTAGTAAATGTGCACGTACGTATGGGCACAAGAGAAACTTCTATGTACATCTAAGTTATGAGACAATTATATTTAAATAAACATAGTTGCTACGTGAATCGTCCGAATAATCATCCCCTTAACTCATTTTTTTGGGGATAAAATTTGCCACGTTATGTAGGATATCACGAAATATAAACAAATGTGCAGAAGCTATAGAGTGGTGCAACAATATATAATGGTGTCAAAAGTTGGTTGTAAAAATGGTCAAAAGATGGTGATGTCAAAAACTGTCAAAAGAAGATCTTCACAACCAAACAGAAAGTTGCCATTCTCGGGTAACTAAACTTGCCATTCTCGGGTAACTAAACTTGTGGGGGAAAATGATGGGAGTTGGCTTCCTCAACTCCGTATCCCTTCCCACCGAGACTCCCATTCACTCTAATCAATCAACGGACTTTTAATCTCCACATCCCTCCCTCAACTCCCATTCCCTATCTCTAATCCCCACGAACCAAACACGCTGTCAGGGTTGGGGCCGAAATTAAGGAACTACTCCCTTATAGGGAGTATAAGGGAATCTGATAATGCCCTTCAGGTTTAAGTTCATGGTTAATTGAATGTTTTTGATGGCAAGTTTAATGACGCGAGGATGTCAAGTTTAGTTGGCAAGCATGACAACTGCATGCTTCAGTTTATTTTTTTGATCACGTCACTAAACCTAGCATCGGAAATGATCGATTTGCCATGTGCTTGTACCTAACGCCTGGTACTTATCATTTCCGAATATAAATTGGTATGAGAAAGGATGACACATAAGTGTAGCAAAGAAGTCATATCAGAGTTATTTCTTCCATCATACATGTACCCACAAACATATTTTTGATTACTCTAAAAAACATATTTTTGATAATCCAAATATCATTCCTTATCTTCTATGGGCATGTGGATCTTCATACCCCTACGGCAGTGTCCGGGAGTGCCGCATATGTAGGAGGCCACAACACCAAAGAGCTGGACACGATCATGGCCCGAGGTAAAGCTTCTAGAGGGGATGGCGCTGATGTCGCACGCCTTGTACACGGATGTGGCAACCTCCAAAACATTGTGCATCTTTGGGTCATAGTTGAAGACGAGGTAGTCATCTCTAACAAATTTCTTGCCCTTTTCCCAACCAGATACACCGAAGGTCCATCCCTTGCCATCGCCAATGATCCAGTCTTTGCCGGATACCACCATAAACGACAAAGACAACACCAACACCAGACCAGTGACACCCATGCTTGCACACGCCATCAATATGTGCAACCAACCCTTAAATCTAGTTTACTCTAGAGATCAAAGAACATGAAAACAATATTAGGTCTTGTATATGGTTGGAGTTTGCTTGACAAATGAAGGATGATGTCCTCTTATTTATAGTGTGGACCTGTGAATGTGGGGTTGGATGTTGCCATCGTCCGCATTAATGTGATTTAATATCACCAATGAAAAACAGACTCTTTGACGAAGTGATATACATATCCATTAATTAATCCAGTAAATGTTACTATAATATATATGTATATTATGCATTAAATTGTAATGATGCATGCTATGCATGTTATGTTATGCATTAAATGGTGATATCACATGGATTAAAAGACTAGATATTAATTATGCATGTTATGCATTAAATGGTAATGATGCACTCCCTTCTTTCCGGCTTAGGCTGGTTGTAATGGGGAGTATCATATACTAGTATCATGTATATGATACTAGTGTATGATACAACCTCCCTAATGCATAGTATCATATATTAGTATCGTGTAGTAATTTAGTTATTGTCATGCATGACACATATTAGTATAGCATTTATTATGATACGGTATCATGATATGATATTCAACCCTTTCTTTCTTCATTTAATTCGATGACACCTCATCAAAATTGCCTAGTTGACATGCATGATACTACCTATGGTACTACCATTACGACCAACCTTAAAGGGCTTAAATTTGAAATCTCATCAACCAAGGCAGATGATGAGTGGAGAAATGTATCTTGTAGTTTATAAAATTACTCAAACTTTAATCTACAGTAATTACAATATATGCATGGATGGCACTAAATGAGTAGGAATGGATACATGCATTGGTTCATTTCTTTTAATCCTTGCATGCATCAATTTAATTCACCTTAGAATGTGAACATGTGGTGGAAAGAAGTGAAAATAAGACTTATAAAATGGTAAAACCAAGAAAATAAAATGAGCAAAAAAAACCGGAAAGGACGGAGTATTACTAGTTAATTCCACGCATAGCTTCTTGCTTCTTTTGTTGCACAATACCAGTAACTATTTTATGTGAGTATCATATATTAAATGATACTAACATACTACCAATTATATATATGATGCAAACTGAGCGAGATTGTTAAACTCCTTGTGGTAGAACCAGCCAACCAGCGTTCAAGTCCTATCAGATTGTTATTCTTTGTGGTGGAACAACCCACCATGGTTAAAGTCCTAAACTTGGCACTGGTGCTTGCATTTTTCAGGATTTATTTTAGGCCATGTTCATTTAGTGGGAGAAGATGTTTCTGTCAACCAGAAAGGCGCCTGTGGTGACTTCATTAATATCAAGATGTTGTGTTGGCTCAGTATTTTTGAGGTGCTTATATGGGTAGGGTGTGCATGAGTCCGTTCATAGGGGTGTGAATGTATGGTCATGTTTGTGTGCATATGCAATTCAACTTGCTACTTCTTGAGCGTGTGTTGGTTTTTCCCTTGAAGAGGAAAGGGTGATGCAACAAAGTAGAGATAAGTATTTCCCTCAGTTAGAGAACCAATGTATCAATCCAGTAGGAGACAATGCACAAATCACCAAGACCTGCACAAACAATCAAACAACTTGCATCCAACGCGATAAAGGGGTTGTAAATCCCTTCACGGTTACTTGCAAAAGTGAGATCTAATAGAGATAGATGAAACTAAACAAAAGGTAAAGTAAATGTTTATGGTTTATAGATCGGAAAGCAAAAGATTGAAACTTATATGATGGAAAATAGACCCGGGGGCCATAGGTTTCACTAGTGGCTTCTCTCAAGATAGCATAAGTATTACGGTGGATGAACAAATTACTGTCGAGCAATTGATAGAAAAGTGCATAGTTATGAGATTATCTGGCATGATCATGTATACAGGCATCACGTCCGTGACAAGTAGATCGAAACAATTCTGCATCTACTACTATTACTCCAACATCGACCGACTCCTGCCTGCATCTAGAGTATTAAGTTCATGAAGCACATTGATAGAAACGTGCAAAGTTATGACGATATCTAAGGCAATGATTATGAAATATAGGCATCACGTTCGTGTCAAGTAGACTGACTCCTGCCTGCATCTACTACTATTACTCCACACATCGACCTACTCCTGCCCGCATCTAGAGTATTAAGTTCATGAAGAACAGAGTAACGCATTAAGTAAGATGACATGATGAGAGGGATCGAGAAGAGGTGTCTAGAGGGGGGTGATTAGACACTAAGTACCAAAAGTTGCAGTTTTTTAACTTCTTTAAGTTGGAGTGGAGTTTAGGCACAAGTTTATCAATTGCAACACATATCAAGCAAGCATGCAAAGAGTATATGAGCAGCGGAAAGTAAAGCATGCAACTTGCAAGAATGTAAAGGGAAGGGATTGGAGGATTCAAATGCAATTTGGAGACACGGTGATTTTTGAGCCGTGGTTACGATAGGTTGTGCTATCGTACATCACGTTGATGGAGACTTCAACCCACGAAGGGTAGCGATTGCTTGAGTCCACGGAGGCTCCACCCATGAAGGGTCCACGAAGAAGCAACCTTGTCTATACCACCATGGCCGTCACCCACGAAGGACTTGCCTCACTAGCGGTAGATCTTCACGAAGTAGGCGATCTCCTTGCCCTTACAAACTCCTTGGTTCAACTCCACAATCTTGTCGGAGGCTCCCAAGTGACACCTAGCCAATCTAGGAGATACCACTCTCCAAGAAGTATCAAATGGTGTGTTGATGATGAACTCCTTGCTCTTGTGCTTCAAATGATAGTCTCCCCAACACTCAACTCTCTCTCACAGGATTTGGATTTGGTGGAAAGAAGGTTTGAGTGGAAAGCAACTTGGGGAAGGCTAGAGATCAAGATTCATATGGTAGGTGTCGGTGTCAAAACCGGTGGATCTCGGGTAGGGGGTCCCGAACTGTGCGTCTAGGCGGATGGTAACAGGAGATGAGGGACACGATGTTTTACCCAGGTTTGGTCCCTCTTGATGGAGGTAAAACCCTACGTCCTGCTTGATTAATATTGATGATATGGGTAGTACAAGAGTGGATCTACCACGAGATCAAGGAGGCTAAACCCTAGAAGCTAGCCTATGGTATGATTGTTGTAATGTATGTTGTGTCCTACGGACTAAAGCCCTCCGGTTTATATAGACCTTTGGAGGAAGCTAGGGTTACAGTCGGTTACAATGGTAGGAGATCTACATATCCGTATCGTAAGCTTGACTTCCACGCCAAGGAAAGTCCCATCCGGACACGGGACGGAGTCTTCAATCTTGTATCTTCGTAGTCTTGGAGTCCGGCGGACGATGATAGTCCGGCTGTCCGGACACCCCCTAGTCCAGGACTCCCTCAGTAGCCCCTGAACCTGGCTTCAATGACGATGAGTCCGGCGCGCACAATGTTCGGCGTTGCAAGGCGGGTTCCTCCCTTGAATAGTCCACAGAAGATTGTGAACACCTGGATAGTGTCCGGCTCTACAAAATAAATTCCACGTTCCACCGTAGAGAGAAAATAATATATACACAAGTTCAATCTACTGACGTATTTTGCGGCATGACATCACACCACTACCAAGCTTTTACTTAAATCGTTTTTTATTATACCACCTCAGCGCGTTTAGTGAAGCGGTTTCCTTGGCACGTCTTGTCGAAGCAGAGATCGTGTTCCCCTTATTCCGGGATTCTCATCAATACAGACGTGGGTAACCCAACCGCGCCCGTCGCCACGCCTACTCTATCGAAGGCGAGTCCCGAACGGTCGCGGAGACGGCTCTTGGTATTCTCCTCTTTATAGTAGGACCAAGGCTCGTCTCTTTTCTTCAATCTTCCACGAATCTTCTCCTGCTCCAAGTTCCAACACCCAGAGCCCCAGTTGAGCGCTTGGACCTTCAACAATGTCGGCTCCGACCTTGAGGTCGGTGGATGCCCTCCTCCGTCACGGAGGAGGGCGTGCTAAAAACTGCGAGAGGCCAAGTACATCCCCTCGAGATTTCGCACGAGGTTGCCCTTGAAGGCGGCGATACCCACTCCCGAGCCCGGTGAGCACGTCATCTTTGTATCCCACCTCCGTCGGGGTTTAGGCTTCTCGACGGATCCTTTTGTGAGAGGGCTCACGTTCTACTACGGGCTGGATTTCCATGACTTGGCTCCGGAGTCCATCCTCCATATTTCCGCATTTATTATCATCTGCGAAGCCTTCCTCCGCGTCACCCCCGCCCGGCTGTGGTGAAGACCTTCAATGTGGGCCGAAGATGGTAGGGCGTCAGCGAGTCTTGGCGGGCGGCCATAAGCAAGAGGGCCGATGCCCGTGGCCGAGGCTCCTTCAAGAGGAGCTCGGCTTGTGGCGGCGAGGAGTGGTTCTATATCACCGCTCGAAGGCGGCGGCGGCGAAGCCGCCGCTTTCATTCGCTTGGGACCTCCACGACGGTTGATGTCGTGGGTCGACCAAGGCTCAATTGGGGCCGTCAAAAGGCGTGCCCCTATTGCGAGGCGGTTCGAGACCTCAAGCGAGGGAGATCGATCTGGTCGTGGTGATGCAGAGTCATGCTAATCGAGCGTCTTCATCCGCAAGCGCCGTCCTCTCCGGCTATGGGAGTTCAATCCGGAGGGACCACGGATTCTCCAACACTTTATGGATGCGACACCCGTGGAGATGTACAAGTTATTCTTCGGACCGCGGTGGCGTGTTGAATTGACCGAGATCTTGGCCTAAGCAGTGTCGCCGGATACTCAAGTAAGTAGCTCGGTGTTGAGACGCACCGTTTGTTTGCCTTTCTACAATTTGCCGTTTAACCCGTTATCCTTCAACGAGAGTGGACAGCGCAAGCAAAGCGTCTGATGTCGGCCCCCCCGAAGACCGCGCGGAGCCCGTCTTTGGTCGAGAATGTTGGAGGTTGCGCCTTGAGAAGAAGCGAAGGGAAAATAAAGGAGTTACCACCTCGCCCAAGAGGCGCTTGAAGAAGGGGATCGAGAATCCCTCCCTCCGGGGAGAGAGGACCGCCTCAAGACCCGGAGGCCAAAGCCCTAAGCGGGGAAGAAATCCTAACGGAGGTCCTGCGTCAGGGAGGTCCGGCCGCACAATCTTCTCTAAAAATCAGCCCTCCGTGAGCCGTGAGTAGAAAAAGGGAGTTCATTAATAAAAACATCCTATTTGTGCTTCGAGGATAGCGAAATTTTACCTTGTAGTTCGGATCTGCGACCTTCTCGGATGAGCTCGTCTTGAGGATCTTCATCCGGAGATGATGGAGAGCGAGCGCCTCCGTCTGCTTCTTGCCGTCGGATAGGGCGGACGAGCCTGAAGTGTAAATCACGGAGGGTATCCCGAGCCAGCGAGCGAAGAGTTCGCGCCGACTAGTGTTCGGCGGGGAGTGAAGGATGTGCTTGAGAGGCGTCCATCTCGAGAAGATCACCGTGCATTGATGAGCATGGTGATTGGAAGGATTTCATCCGCCAAAGCGGATTGCATAATGCCGTCGATGTTTCTTTGGCGGGGTTTGAAATACGTAAAAGCAGCGCACCTTTTGACAGTTTTGCACATGAAAGTCATACAGTATAGATAGTAGCCCACGAGACTCGGTAGGTTGTCGAAAGCGGCAGCGCGAGAGATCAAAATCGCGAGTATTGAGTGTCGCCTTTCCTATGCGGTGGCGGATAGTCGAGGCTAGCGGGATGATGGAATTCTTGAATGTCGCGCAACTCGATGTTCTGAATCGGACATCACACTAGTCAACAAGCGACTTGACGAGTCGCAAGGTAAATTGTTTCTCCGCAGGCACCTATTAAGGGAGCCAAAGCCCACCTCTTACAATATTTGTCGGGGATATACCCCGCGGTGTAAACCGGCCGGAAGGATAAACCGGCCAGACTTGGCGATTCACGGTGACTGCATGCAGACGACGATTTATAGTTCATTGGTAATCCGGCGAGCGGGCGGAGGAGCAACAAGACCCGGTGGCCTGTCTGGCGGTTCATGAAGGCAGTTCAACCATTGTGGGCCGGTTTAAGAGGAAAGGAATATTTACCTTACAAGGAGTTAAGACTAGGACTTGTATCCGGTTTGTATTAGAGATAGACTAGTCCTAATCCTAATAGGACTCCACATGTAAACCGCCCCTTCAACATATATAAGGAGGGGTAGGGCTCCCCAAAGAGGGATAAGCTACAAGCAATAATCTCTAGGGTTAGACACAAAGAGGAGAGCGGTTCTGGCGACTCCTCGTGATCATAATGAGACCTAGCCTCAAACGGCATGTAGGGTTTTTGGGATGATGTTTCTCGGGGCCGGCTGTCTAAATCCTGTCTGCGTTGCGTCTCGATTCCGCTCAACCCCTCTCAAGCTACCACATGGATCGTTGGCCTCGCGACTAAGTCCTAATACTAGGACATCTGCCGTGACAAATCCACGACGGTTGGCGCCCACCGTGGGAACTGCGCTTGCAGTGGTGATGAGTTCTTGGAGGATTCTTCCCGGGGTTTCGAGAAGTTCGCAATTTTCGGTTCAGCGAGTGCGGCGTGGAAAATTCACATCAACAATAAATTCATCGACCAAGATTGACAAAGTGTTGGTGGCGGATATGAGATTGAGAGTGTTTTAGGGTTACATGCTGAACGCCCGCTTCACGTGTCGTGATAATCCGCCGAGTCCGAAACAGAGATAGAATTTTTTATGGGCCACGGGCTGTTGAGATCGGCCGGTAGTACTGCCGTTCCACACCACACGATCTGCGGAGACGATATCTTGCTACTACCTCCGTCTCGGTGTATAAGTCATTCGCGTAGTTCTAGGTCATCGATTTGAGGAATTAAATATGTGCTATATGTCATGAAAAGTATATCACTAGATTTCTACACGGATGTAGTTTCTAAATATATATTTTTTGTCACATATAATACATATTTAGATAGTTAAATTGTCGACCTAGAACTACGCGAATGACTTATACACCGGGACGGAGGTAGTACTATCAGGCTGATTGTAATGGGGAGTATCATATACTAGTATCATGCATATGATACTAGTGTATGATATTATCTCCCTAATGCATAGTATCATATATTAGTATCATGTAGTACTTTATTTATTGCCATGCATGACAAAAAGTAGCATAGCATTTAATATGATCTGATATCGTGATATGATCTTCTGCACTCTCTTTCTTCGTTTAATCTTTATCTTGGCCTCATCAAAATTGCCTAGTTGGCATGCATGATACTAGCTATGATACTACCATTACGACCAGCCTCAATACAAGCAGGACCGAGTTCCCGAGAAGAAAATTACATCTACTACGGCCGCTGATTTACGTGGGAAGAACAACCAAAGAAAGGTCAAACCGGCCAAAAGGGGTGCTAGTATTCATTATTTTAGAGAAAGCTACTCGTGCATACAGGGATTCTGAGAGCCACATGCCGTGCAAAGTCACACTTAGCAAAAAGGACAAGGACGGGGTGATGGTTCTGCCGCCTCTGTTTCTATCCGTCGGGTCGTCTCCATGTCGCTGCTCCTCCGTCGTCTGCGCCCGGCCGAGCCGCCCCGGATCGGTTGCAAGTCACCGCCTCCAGCGCCCCTCTGCCAAAATCGCGCTAAGCCATCCACGGGTGACTCGGTCTGTGATTGAGCAAATCAGTCGACAGGGAGCCCACGACCTGGGAAGACACGGACGGGGATAGTCAAAGCATCAAGCTGACAACAACCAAGACAAGCACGGGAACGGGGAATCGACTTGGACTCTGCCGCCTTGCCGTTCTACCTCCGTCCGAGAGCCGCCCTGTCAGACGGATTCAGTTCCGCCCTCGCCTCCGGGCGCGACCCCCGCCAGGTCGTCGTCTCAAACCGGCGCGCCGGATCACTGCCGTCCCACTCCTCAAGTCAGCCGCCGCTGCGACCCGCCTCGGCCTCGCCTACTGGCCTCTTGTGGCACAGCCGCCGGCGCGTCTTGCCTCCTCTGCGTGGCCGCGCTAAACCGGTCACGGCCATGCTTCTCCAACCCGTCGCCATGGCAGAGCCACTCCGTCGACTCGCCGGAGCGCCCCGTCTGTAGAGAGCCGCCGCATCGACCTTGCCCTACTGCTGAGTCACCTCCGCCTCTGATGCTCCTCCTCCGTCCCGCGCGCTCGCCTGCCGGGTCCTGCATCCTCCGCCGCGACGACTTGATCCGCCGCCGGGGACCTTCAAGCTGTCGTCTCGCATTGCCGGATGCCTCCTCAACAGCGCCGAGCTGACCCGGCTACCTCTGCTCGCCGGTTCAACCTGCTACTACTTAAACCAACCCGCCTTGCCGCTCACCTCCAGGCTGCCGTGGCCGCACCTAAGCCGGCATAACTGCGGCCTGTTCCGCTCCACTCCAGCCGGCTTCTGCGCTGTCTCTACATCGCCCCGTGGTGTTCCGCCTCCGCTCTAAACCGGCCACGTCCTCAGCCGCCGGTCCCTGCACTGGCGACGAGCGCCCACGGGCAGCAGTGGTGGCGGGTCAAAGACAGTGCTTGGCTCCAAGTGGCACTTGCTCTACTTCACCGGAGCGATCTCGCTGCAGCCCAAGTCGCCGCTGGCCGGTCAAAAGTTGCCGCAAGGGAAAAACGACCAGGTGATGTCCGTCCGGTTTATTTGAGCACATATTAATTTTTGTGTGAGCGATTACTGTCTTGCGATACTTTTTGATGCAGGATAGTTATTCATAACTAAACGAGGTGTTATATTACGATCCCTATGGCCCGACTTACATCAACTCATGGGGACCATGCCCGAGATTGCTGCGACCTACCGAAGCGCACGCCCGCTTCTTGAGTCGCTACTCTACCTCTGCGGTAGGGTGAGCCGCCCTTTGCTCCGTTGGCTCGTCATGAATCACCACAGTTAAATCGCCGTTACCTGAGCCACGCCTGCCGCGCGATGAGCCGCGGGGTTATATTGAGTCACTAGTTTGACTGAACCGTTTCTGTCGTGTTGAACGGATCATCCGTCATCCGAACAAATCAGGTGATATCCATCTAAGTTTATTTTTCTTAGCATATTGTTTTTATCAAAGAACAATTACTTGGTCTATGCTATTTCTTCACGGGACCATTATTCCACACAAAAAGGTGTTGCAAAAGGGTGTGGCGGATATTATTTTTGCACTAAGCGCTCATCTGCGCGAGTTGCTACCCCGCTACATCAACACATGCGATTGACTTATTGTTAGCCCATGCGGCGATTCTCCCGCCCGCGGTTTATAACGCCGCTGATCGACTCATTGTCATGGCGGCTTACAAGCGTCACAACCGACTCACCCGTCTGCACCGATTTACCACGCCGTGGCGGTTCATCCGTGAGCAACTTCAATTTCACCGGCGATCATCAATTTCATGGCGATCATTTCCACTGGCACATTAGGTGACATCCATCTAAGATATATTTTATTGGCATATATTATTGTTGTCAAAAGCGGTTTATCTTTGCCTTGGTACGCACTATTGTTGATGCGAGACAGCGTGGTTGACTTCGCCCGCCGGTTACCGCTTCTGATCGACTCATCTATTTTAAGCCACCTCGATCGGCGGTCATTTTCTTTCCGTCTCTCGCGGCTGGTCTACATCAGCGCCGGGCCGCACTTATCTGATGAGCTGTTTCTTGAGTATGAACAAGTCACTACTTGGGAAGCCGGTTTTCTTCAACAAATTGAGCAAATTATCATATATTATCAGCCGCCGTCGCCTTTGGATGTTTCAATGGGCGGCGCACGATCGCCGCTACTACATTTTGGTTAACTTCAAACAGCCAATTGGAAGGAACCATTGGCGAGATTCTTGACCACGGCTCATACGGGATCATTATAACCCGCCGCAATCACCTCAACCTTTTGTGGATTCACATCATGCTATCAACACCAATGATATACAAGTTATGCGGTTTATATGATGGTGAATATGGAGAATCTCAAGCCAACTCTTGAGTCACCTTAAGACTAAAACTACGATGATATGACGCAACAAGTCTTGCCGGTTTGACAAATTTAAGAACCCGGGACGATGGAGGAAAGATAACCCGGTCCAGGAGGCTCTTTGTTATTTGAAGGCCGTCGAAAAATTTCCGGCTTAGAAAGTATATGACAGTTACAAAATCCTGGCTCAATGAAGAAGATCCGGGTCATCAGAAAGGATTCCGGTTTAAAATCCGGCTCAAGGGAAGTCAGTCTCATTGAAGCTCTCAAATATCTGGTTTACAAGCCAGTTCAAGGGAAATATGTTCCCCCACAAAGCTCTGAAGCGCCCAAATCCGGTTTAACAATGTCCGGTTCAAAAAGGAATTAACTTCTCGCAAGTTCGAGTTTAAAGGCCGTCAGAAAATTTCCGGCTAAAAATGAAGATTCCGGTTTAAAATCCGGTTCAAGGGAAAGATGTCTCCAAAAAAGCTTTGAAGCTCTCAATATCCGGTTCAAGATCCCAGTTCAAGAAGAATTTATCTCTTGCAAAAAAGTTAAAAATTACCGAAGAGGACCTGCTGCCATGATGCGCGGTTCAAACATGGGTATCCTGCCTTATTGGCCTAACATATTATTGATCACATGGGGGCTTCTGCTTAATAAAGTGGGGTCTCTATTCTTTTTTACATCATGCATGGTTACACAGAGGTTCTGTCTTAAAGCGGCCTCCGGTTTACCTCTTGGGTTAGCTTTTCAAAGCACCATGTTATGTCACTTGGGGCCTTGGTCGTGTCCGAACCAATGCAACACCTCTTGATAGGCGAAAGCCACCAGATCACTTGGGGACATGGTCAAGTCTGAACCAGTCACGCCTCTTGATCGGCCTAAGGCCACAGAGTCACTTGGGGGCTTGGTCGAACCCGAACCATTGCCACGCCACTTGATCGGCATAATGCCACGGTTTCATTTGGGGACCTAGCTGACTTGAACCATCGCTACACCTATTGGGGGGCTTGGTCCTGTCCGACCATGGTAACACCATCTGATCAGCACAGTAAAGCATCTTTCTTGCAAACAGTTTTATCATTGCCTTTTGCTTCAAGTATTTTTACATAACTTATTTTTGTTGTGACTTTTAAACCGACATTGTTAATCTGGTTTGATTTTTTGTTACCATCCTATTATGGAGTAAACCGGTATTTATCAACCCGGCTCGGTTTTCAACTACAAGTTGTCAGGGCACAATCAAGTTATAATCCGGAGACTATCAGCCCGGTCTGGTTTGACTACGAGTCGCCAGTATTATATATGGATAATCCGGTGTCTATTACAACCCGGTACGGTTTTATCATAAACCGGCACAATATGGAAGGAGTTATCAGTACTCAAGATTGGGATTATCACCCTTACTACAAAAAGTTGGTAAACCAATGATGTTATTCAATGTCATAGAAACAGGTTGAATAAAGCATGATTATAAATTATCCGGTGTTTATTAAACCGGCCTGGCTTTAAGACGATAAATCGCCAGTCTATGATGAGAAATTCTCCGGTGTTTATTAAACCGGCCTGGCTTTGGACTATAAATCGCGAGATATATTTGGATTAAGCGCCATTGGAATCATAAACTTATAAATCATTGGATTATATTATGCAAATAGCCAACATGGCTGGATTTTTATTATGGTTATTAATATTATGATTGAGGTTTTCAAAGTCGCTTTAGCGCTATGGCTATTATATTATCAATAGATATGATTTTATTCTACAATTGAAGGAATAGTCCCGAGTTGCTGCAGGCTTACAACCCGGCACTTGGGGGCTACATTATTTAAGTTGAGATTACATCAAATATGCAAGTCTCATGTCGCTGCAAGCATGCACCATGACACTTGGGGGCTAATGCAAAATCATTCTTTGTTCATCTTATTGAAGAACCGACTCAAGGTACAAAGCTTTTTATTCATTATATTGAAGGGTCCACTGCTCAGTTGGTAAAGCACAAGGCTCTTAACCTTGTGGACGTGAATTCAAGCCCCATGATGGGGGTTACATCATATGATGTTATTTTCATTGAAGTATATATCAAAGTCCCAGCCCAATATTATCTTCTTGAGCGGCCCTTGGGGCTACACGTTCTTTGTTCAAAGATTACATGATTATATTTACAAAGTCCTGCTCATTATTGCATAATGAACCGGCCCTTAGGGGCTACAACTGGTTGGCGTTTTTATGAGCATCGAGAAATTACAAGTCGATTTCTGCAAGCATGACAACCCGGCACTTGGGGGCTACATATGTGGAATACTCAATCCTGACTAGTGATTGAGATGAACAACCTGGATTTCTTCAAGATTGTGATATTTATATTGAAGCAAGTCTTAAGCTGTTGCTATGCTACCTTCTTAAGAGGGATAAGCTACAAGCAATAATCTCTAGGGTTAGACACAAAGAGGAGAGCCGATTTACGGCGACTCCCTCGTGATCATAATGAGACCTAGCCTCAAACAGCATGTAGGGTTTTTCCCGGATGATGTTTCCGGGGCCAAGTCGTCTAAATCCTGTCTGTGTTGCGTCTCTCGATTCCGCTCAACCCCTCTCAAGCTACCACATGGATGCGTTGGCCTCGCGACTAAGTCCTGATACTAAGGACATCTGCCGTGACAAATCCACGACAATATTTATGCTTGACGCAGATGGTGCTGCTGCTGTGGAGAGCCTTTGGGCAGAGCTTGCTCAAGCCAAGGAGCAAGCGGAAGGAGTGATCGGCTTCCTCGAGGGTGGCGAAGAGTTAGAAGCGAAAAGGCTGCATCTGCGGCGCAGGGAAGAGATGGCGAGAACCGGCGTTAAATTGAAGGATGCTACCGACCGCAATGAGGCTCTTGAAAAGGCGCGCCTATCGAACAAGAAGACCGGGAAGGCCACCGCCGAGGCCAAGGATGCCGCTTACGCAATGCGGGCTATGAAGGAGGAGCTGCGTCAAGCGGAGACATTGTGGTCGGCAAGCCTTTTACGCTGCTGACTGCAGTTTCTGGATCAAATTATGCCCAGCTTGGCGGTGTGGGGTCCGGAGGATCCATATATGGACTTAGCGGCAAGTCGGGCGGATGCCGGTTGTGCACTCCGGTCGGAAGGATCACAAGACGGAAGAGCTGTTTTGGTCTCAATTCCATAGTCCGGATCGTTCACTTCGGCGACCGATCGGTTGGCGAATAAATTGAGCTGAATAGGTTGTCCGGACTTGCCATAGCGGATATCGTGACTCATGTCGGCGAGAGGCCCAAAGCGGCGAGCTATTTTGGGTTATTGCAGCAATTTCTTGGGGCGGTGCCGCATATCAAGGAGATGAAGCGGTCGGCCTGCATAGAGGGTGCGTGGATGACCCTTGCCGTGTGAAGACACATTGGGCGAGATGGATGCCACCGCTATTGCAACCTGAGGTTGAGACGAAAGCGGTTACCCGCCGAGCACTATTTTGGGGAAGTTATGCATGGTGCTCGTGTAATGGAGTCGCGATGCTCGAAAAATGTCACGTTCAAATGAGCGTTTTATTTTGTAAAACAATGGTTATGATGTAATCGCTTTTTATCTTGTGCGTTCCAAGTATTGAAATATCTCCTATCGGCCGTTTATGTATACGTGTGTATAACACGAAAGATGGCGATCTTGACTTATTACGCACAAGGTGCGGGGTGTTATAAAAATAGCGCATTGTCACATAATCCGGCGTCTCGGTCCCGTTGAGGAGGTGGTAGCGTAGCAAGCGAGGCAACCGGACTATGATGCTTTATCACTTTCACTTAGCCATTGGAGTTCGAGGGTGGGGCTACGATATAGCCCTGTGGGCACCAGCGCTCTCGAATTCGGGCGTGTGTGTGCTGGCGGAAAGCGGTCCTTCGTCAAAGCGGAGAATTCTAATCATTCGGTGGTCGATCGAGTGGTTGACCGGTCTCTTCTCATATCATGACGATCGGTTTTCGGCTTTCTCTATTGAGGTGCTCGCCCGGCCGAACAAGGCACAATCGCGATAGTTCTCCGGTGCGCGTTAGCCGATGATCTGGAATGTAAGGCAGCAAAACACGAGGCCGGGCAAACCCAACATTTGACCAAAGACATGATTGGAGCTGATGCATATAAGGCCTAACTCGAGGCGCCGAACACTCCCTATGGTGTTCGGTCTTTATAATAATGGGCGAACAATGCCTAAGCCCCTAGTGTCAGTGCGGGCAAGGTCTTCGACCCGGCCGATGCCAAAACGTCGAGCTCCACTCTGGTTATAATGAGAAACCGAGGATTATAGCAACAAGAGACGGTAAAAAAGGTTTACGCAGGTCTTAATCGAAAAGAATCCTTCGACGGGTCCCTACTACGTCTGCGCTGTGTCTCCGTTGTGCCGTTATCACGGGCCGGGTGTGCACGTTGTTCATCTGTAAAAGAGAGGAACTTAGTTTGAAAGGAAATCGTGCGAAAAAGGTATATGAAAATATTAATAAATAAGTACAACGGAGTCTATATTAGCTCATTTGTTGCTTATGCGCACAGCCCTTGTGAAGGGGTGTGCGGCTAGAAACCCTAGCTTATTTATGCGGACTCGTCTAGCCGTGTCCGGGTCTTTAAATGACCCTCGTAATGAAATGATGCCACGTGGACCGGGCATTTTAAGTGTAAGAGACGCGTAATGTGGTATGGCGTTGAAGCGGACAAAAGCTTCACGTCCCAATAGTGCTTGATAGCTACTTTTGAATGGGGCGACATGAAAGATTAGTTTTTCACGTCGGAAGTTGTTCGGTGACCCGAACACGACTTCTAGTAATAAGGAGCCAGTGCACTTGGCGTAAGGGCCTGGCGTCACTCCTTTAAAGGAAGTGCTGCTATGTCAAATTTTAGTAAGGTCTATCCCCAACTTGCGGATTGTCTTTGGATATAGCAGGTTTAAATCGCTGTCTCCGTCCATCAGGACTTGTGTAAATTGTAGTCCGTCGATTATAGCATCCAATATCAGGGGAGTCCATCCTGCATTTAGAACGCTTCTGGAATAATCCAGGTGGTCGAAAGTGATTGGTTTTGATATCCAATCTCGAGGTTCCGCTGGGGTGGACTGAGCGAGACCCATTTTAGCGGGTGCCGCATTGTTTTTCCGTATTATCACATGAAGTGAGTTTACTGCTTTGACTTCTTGTGGGAAAGTCTTTTGTTTTCCGGTGCTCTGCTGGTGGGGTTTATCATCGTCCTCGCTTGATGCGTCGAGCCCCTTGTGTTCGGCGTTGAGTCGGCCGGACTGTTTGAAAACCCAACAATCTCGGTGGGTGTGGTTTGCAAGCCTTAGAAGTCTTGTGGATTTGACATATCTGATCCAAAATTTTGTTTAAGTTGGATAGCTCATCACTTTGTTATCCTTAAGAGGCGGTGTTTTGTTGTTTGGCCACAAGCTTTTGAATCCGGCGTTGACCGCCGTGTTCTTTGGGCTTTTCTCTTTATTCGGCTGATCTTTTACTGCTACGTGATTTTCCGTTCCATCTCGATCTCGGATGTACTTGGGTCATTTGGTGCTGCATCTTGCTAGCCACTATCTTCCCAGCAAAAGCGGGTCATGAGGCTTGTTAGCGCGGACATTGTCCTCGGCTTCTCTTGGCGAGGTGTCTGGCGAGCCATTAAATCTCGAACATTGTGTTTAAAAGCTGCTAAGGCTTGGCGTCGGACGATCGACTATTTGGTTCTTTTAGTAAGGAACCTGTTCGAAATTCTTGTGACGACTCTCCGAGCTGTTGAGTTATATGACTTAGATCGTGCAGATCCGGAGGCGGACATAAGTCCCTTGAAAATTTGCTCTAAACGCGTCCTCAAGCTCTTCCCAACTTCCATGTTTTTTCGGGAGGCTTTTGAGCCAATGACGGGCTGGCCCTTTGAGCTTGAGGGTAAATATTTTATGGCGTGGAGATCATCTCCTCTAGCCAGTGTATGTGTAGTATATAATCCTCTATCCGACTCGAGTGCATTGTTCCGTCGTAAGCCTCTATGTTTATGGGTTTAAACCTGCTGGGAATTCATGATCCAACACCTAATTGGTGAAACATAGTGGGTGTCTGGCGCCCTCAGATTTGGGTGTACCGCTGTCTTGGACACTTGGCATGTTGTGTTGCTTCTGGCCCCTCTTTTTGGCCGTAAATGGACTGGACCGGGCCATCTGTTTTCCCAGGGCATGAGCGGCTTGTGTCTTGGCGTCGTTTATAGTTTTGGCCTATCATCGGCTGTCTATCCGCCAGCGGCCTCTTTGTTTTTGTTGTGGGGGCTCTATGGCTTCCTCGTCAATCTGCAGCAGCTTATGCTTGGTAGCTCTTTGATTGATGGCCATTGCCGTATTGTCTGCAGATTTTGAGCACTTTGCTCCACCTCATTCTCGAGTATATCTTCCACTGTTTTGAGCTTCCGTTTTCCTTCTTGAGACTTCTTGCGATGGCGGCGATTCTTTTCTGAAGGCTCTTATTCTTGGTGGTGTGTCGGCGTGAGGTCGTCTGGACTGTTGGTTTCGCCGGGCATGGATTGATTATCCGATTAAATCTGTTGGACGGTTGCTTAGCTGCATGTTCGACGTCCACTGGTTTGCCCTGCTCTATTGCTGGGTCATTAGGAGCGCTGGTGTTGTCGAGGCGGGACTCAGGGCGGCGTCTGCGTCGCCGTTTTGGTTGTTTATCGGCGGGATTATCCTTTGCCGCGCCCCGTTGTTCTTCGTTATCGCTTCCTTTCGGGCTATCCACCATATATACATCATAGGTTGCGGTGGCCCTCCAGTGCTCTGTGAGCGCTGGTTCTTGGTCGTCTCCGGCATCGTCGTCCATACCGTCGATGTCTTCGGAGTAATAGTCTAACATGTCGGTTAGATCGTCGACAGTGGCTACAAAGTGGGTGGTGGGTGGGGTTTGAATTTCTTCGTCGTCCGCATCCCAACCATCCTGGCCATAATCCGGCTAGGGCTCTCCGGATAGCGAGAGATGCTTCAGCGAATTTAAGATGTCGCCAAAGGGTGAGTGCTGAAAGATGTCCGCAGCGGTGAACTCCATGATCGGCGCCCAATCGAATTCGATTGGCAGGGGCGCAGGAGGTTCGGAGTCCGGCAGGGAGTCCGGCACCTCGAAGTCATGAGCTTTATAGGGGACAAGGAAAGTGTTCGGCTCCATCGCCGCGGAAGTTGAAGCCCCCGAGGCGGTGTCCAGCCACCGATCCTCGATCTGGCGTCGGCTCGGGCCGAGGGCCGGAGGCGGATTCATGTCGCGCCACCAAAGGCACGGCCCAGCCGGTAGAGCTAAATCATGCCCATCATGACGGTCACGGCATGCTCGGCCGTGGCTCGAGTGCATCGAAGATCAAGTCCCGCGGATATCGGCCGTGAAGTTTAGGCTTCCAAATCGACTGACAGCCGGGCGTAGCTTCGATCTGCTCGGATGGCCAAGTGAATTGGCTGCGGTCTGGCCGCCGAATCTGAAGATCTGTCCGGGGAGGAAAGTCTCACCCTAGACGGCGTTGTTGTTGATTGAACAAGCCATCGAGCCTATCGGTGACGACACAGAGGAACTCTCAATGAAAGCACCAATGTCGGTGTCAAAACCGGCGGATCTCGGGTAGGGGGTCCCGAACTGTGCGTCTAGGCGGATGGTAACAGGAGATAAGGGCCACGATGTTTTACCCAGGTTCGGGTGTAGTGACCCGACCTCAGATGGTCAAGTCTCTGTGCTCAGGTGTCATCCCTGGATCAGTAATGCTGACACCACACAGTACTTCGAAGGATTTATAACAGAGTAGCAATCACACACTTATTACATCGCTGTCCAAAAGAGGACTTATTACAATAATCATGGCTTAATGCCATCTAATAACGATAACAGCGGAAGACTTGGAAGATAAGTGAGTCCATCAACTCCAACGGCATCATTGAGTATAGAACCACGACCTAAAAGCACCTTACTCGTCGTTTGAAACGTCTGCAACAAAAGTTGCAGCCAGCAATTGACACATGGAATATGCTGGCAATGTAACACATAGAGAATGATGAATGATAAGCCTATACTACATGCATATATGGCTGGTGGAAAAAGCTCTATGGTTACAGTTTTTGCATAAAGCCAATTTTTCCCTACTGCAAAGGAATAAATTTATTTAACTATCATGGTGGTTGTTAAACATTGAGAATGGTTGACAACATTCTCAATCCCAATTAAAAAGTACTCATTAACAAACCCAACATTATTAAATTAGAGTAACATGTTGAGATTCACATGATATTCAAGTACTAGATACTCAAGATGTCCATAACCGGGGACACGGCTAATCATGATTAGTTTGTACACTCTGCAGAGGTTTGCGCACTTTTCGCCACAAGACTCGATCGCCTCCGTTTGGCTTCTCGCACTACATGGTGTTTGAGAAACGGATGACCGAGACATAGTCTTTCAGAAGCGCTAGCACCTTACGATGGGTAGACCCGTACACCTACATCCCCTACATATGCTAGTCCACCACTATAAGAGTTCGCACGACTTAGTCAACTATGCCAGAGCCCATAATGGCTTGTGGCTGCACACGTAAGTTTCTAGCATCAATTACTTATGATCCCTTTGAGCCTGGGTGGCGGTCCATAGGAAAATCACACGGTAACCCCGGGATTTCCAAAAAAAAAACAGGCAATCACTGGATACCCTAGGTGCCTCAATCCACCCAGATGTGAATTTAAGTTGCCGCCTTAGATAAACCATTAAATTAACAATCTCACATCTGTCATGGATATTCACTCACTCAATCCACGTCTACTAGCATAGCATGGCATAATAAGCAAACGCAGAAGTAACTCCCAAAGGTTTCATAAGTAAAACAGGTAATAGGTACTACCTCATCTACTTCCCATCCCACAATTTAATTAGATCCTAATCATGCAATGTTTGAGGATTGATCTAATGCATAAAAACTGGGTAGTAGAAAAGGTATGATCAAGTGTTACTTGCCTTGCTGATGATCCATGAAACCTAGAGATTGAAGTAACAAGCGGCGCACTCCGGGTGATCTATCGCAGACAAACAACAAGCATACAATAAGTACTCATCTAATGCACAGGTAAATCTCGAATAAAAGATCTAACCAGAAAGTTCAACTTAAGAACCCTGGTTGCAAAAAGAATCAAATCAAATAAAGCAACGAAAACCAAACGGCGAAAGAAAACAGCTCGATTCTAGCAAATTGGAACTAAGTCAAATTTTACAGTAGCATAACTTTGTTTAAGTTGATTAGTTGGAACGGCGGTTTCGAAACGAAACTCTAGGCGCTTGAATCACCTGATTCCGATAAACGAGCGAGAAGATAAACTAGAATGAAGATCGGATCTGGAATCGCGATCAGAAAATAGCGGAATAAATCCGATTAAAAGAAAAACGACGAACGGTTAAACGAACGGACATTCGTTAACCGGGAATAACCGGTGATCACATTCGTTAAGACGAACGGTCCGGCGAACGCTCGCTAAACAATAAAACCGGAAATAAAAATCGATCTAGGGTTTCGAAAAAACCGAAACGACGAAAAAGAAAAACCGGAACGGTTTTTATAAAAAAAACCAAACCGAGGGGAGGGTGGCGTGGCGCGGCTACCTCGACGAGGTGGGGCTCAGGAGGGGCGGCAGCTAGGCGGCGGAGCGACGGCAACGCTGGCCAGCGGCTGCGGCAGGCGACAACGGCTGTGATGGCCTGTGCTTCTTCTTCTTCTTCTTAGAAGCGGCAGTGCAGGGTTGGGGAGGAGAGAGTCTTGGGGTATTTATAGGAGGAGGGGCTGCTTGGGGGGGGCAAGGCAAGTCTTGGCGGCGGTGGCGTGGGAGTCCGAGCGGACTCGGTGGCGGCAGGCCAGCGGCTTCTGCATGTGGAGAGCGATCTTGACTTGGGCCGCTCGGCTAGGCCCTTGGCCCAGTCGGGCGATGCATTTAAAAAAAATATCACGTGCGGAAAACGAATAAAATAAAATCTAAACGAACTCGAAAAATTACAAAGTAAATTTTCCCCGACTCCTAAAAATGAGTCGAACAAAATGAACTTTTACTCGGGGCCTAGAATGCAATTTGTAAACACGCATTTTTCCCTAAGGCAAATAAACTCCGAGAAAAATCCAAAATTTGATTTATTTATTAAATCTTCATTTTCCTAAATTTTGGGAAAGTCATATTATTCCCTCTCATATTTTTGATATTGGAAAATTATTTGAAGACGAAATAAATAAAATCAAATGATCCTTTTTTTCATAATTTGAGAGAACTCAAATATGAAAATTTCTAAATCTCCAACTCTCTCCGTGGGTCCTTGAGTTGCGTGAAATTTCTAGGATCGACAAATGCAAGAAAATATGTAACGCATGATGATCTAATGTATAACATTACAAATTGAAAATTTGGGATGTTACAAACCTACCCCCCTTAAGATGAATCTCGCCCTCGAGATTCGGGTTGGCTAGAAAATAGGTGAGGGTGGTCCTTGAGCAAATCTTATTCTCTCTCCCAGGTGGCTTCATGCTCCGTGTGGTGGCTCCACTGAACCTTGCAAAACTTGACAACCTTGCTGCGAGTAACCCTGCTGGCATAATCGAGAATCTTGACTGGTTTTTCCTCATATGTTAAATCATCCTTCAATGAATTGCTTCGGTGTACTTGTATCTCTTAAGCGGTACAGCTGCCATCTCGGCGTGACATTTCTTCAAGCGGGAAACATGGAACACGTCATGAACTCTGACAGTCCTACGGTAATTCCAACTTATAAGCGACTTCTCCCATGCGTTGCAAGATCCTATCTGATTACAGCGAAGCGTGGCGCTAATTTTCCTTTCACTCCAAAACGCTTAACTCCTCGAAGTGGGGATACTCTAAGATAAACTCTGTCTCCAACTTCATATTCTATCGCCTTGCGTTTTGAATCCGCATAGCTCTTCTGTCTGGACTGGGCTACCTTGAGCCTATCGCGAATCAACTTAACTTTCTGTTCAGACTCCTTAATCAAATCTGGTCCAAACAACTGACGGTCTCCAACTTCATCCCATGACAACGGTGTCCTACACCTCCTTCCGTATAAAGCTTCGAAAGGTGCTATCTTCAAGCTGGTTTGGTAACTGTTGTTATAAGAAAACTCTGCATACGGCAAGTTATCATCCCAACTAGATCCATAATATAGTGCACAAGCTCTCAACATATCCTCCAAAATCTGATTGACTCTCTCAGTCTGTCCATCTGTCTGTGGGTGGAAAGCTGTACTGAATTCCAGCCTGGTTCCCAAAGTTTCATGCAACTGATTCCAAAACTTTGAGGTAAACTGGGTTCCTCTATCTGATACAATACTCCTCGGAACTCCGTGCAAACACACAATTCTAGTCATGTAAATCTTTGCCAACTTAGCACTGCTATAGGTAGTCTTGACTGGAATGAAATGAGCTACCTTCGTCAAGTGGTCGACTATAACCCAAATCGAGTCATAGCCTGATCGAGTCTTTGGCAAACCCGTGATGAAATCCAGGCCTAGTTTATCCCACTTCCATTCCGGTATCGGCAATGGTTGCAACAATCCTGCTGGCTTCTGATGCTCTGCCTTCACTCTCTGACATACATCACAAACTGCTACATACTCCGCAATATCTTTCTTCATTCCGGTCCACCAGAACATTTCCTTCAAATCCAAATACATCTTGGTATTACCTGGGTGAATTGAATAGGGTGAATCATGTGCCTTTTGTAGAATCAACTTTCTGATCTCCAGGTCATTTGGCACATATACACGGTCCTCAAACCATAGGGTATCGTGCTCATCCTCACGAAATCCCTTTGCTTTTCCTTCGCTTATTTTCTTCTTTATATCCGCGATCTCTTTGTCATTTTTTGACCTTCTCTGATTTTATCCATCAAGGTAGACTGAATCTCCAATGCTGCTACATAGCTTCTCGGAACTATTTCCAGACATAGCTCACGAAGATCTTCTGCTAACTCCTTTGGTATCTCTCCCGTCATCGGTATTGACATGGCTCTTGCGGCTCAATCGTCGGCTACTACATTAGCCTTTCTGGATGATAATGCAATCTCATATCATAATCCTTGATGAGTTCCAACCATCTCCTTTGTCTAAGGTTTAACTCATACGTGTGAAAATGTACTTCAAACTATTGTGATCCGTGTACACCTCACAATGATTTCCAATGAGGAAATGTCTCCATGTCTTCAAGGCATGCACTCTGACTGCTAACTCCAAATCATGTGTGGCATAATTTAATTCATGAGGTTTCAGTTGTCGTGAAGCATCTGAAACAACTCTTCCTTCTGCATAAGCCTTTGCTCCAAGTCCTCGGCGTGAAGCATCGCAATACACCTCATAATCCTTGATACGATCGGCAAAATTAACACCGGTGAGGTAACCAATCTTTTCTTCAACTCCTGAAAACTTGCCTCAAAATCCTCAGTCCATATGAACTTGGTATCCTTTTTCAGCAACTCCGTCATAGGCTTTGCAATCCTTGAGAAATTCTCAATGAATCTCCGGTAGTATCCTGCGAGTCCAAGAAAACTCCGGATCTCTCCAACTGTTGTTGGTGCTTCCCATTCGGTTATGGTCTCAACTTTTTTAGGGTCAACTGCTATCCCTTCTCCGAATATAACATGTCCAAGAAATCCAACTTCCTTTAGCCAAAACTCACATTTGCTGAACTTGGCATATAACTGATGTTCCCTTAGTTTCTCCAAAACCAATCGCAACTGTTCCTTATGTTCCTCTTCATTCTTGAGTAAACCAAAATATCATCAATGAACACCACGACGAACTTATCCAAAAACTCCATAAACACTTTGTTCATCGGGTTCATGAAATAGGCAGGTCGTTAGTCGGTCAAATGACATAACGGTATACTCATACAGTCCATATCTTGTGGTGAGCATTTGTCTTAGGTATGTCCTGCTCTCGAATCTTCAATCGATGGTACCACGATGCAAATCGATCTTGGAAAACACCTTAGCTCCTTGCAAACGATCAAACAAATCATTTATCATTGGTAGTGGGTATTTGTTCTTGATTGTGACTTCATTCAATCCACGATAATCAACAACCATCCCTAACGATCCATCCTTCTTCTCCACTAAAAGTACGGGGGATCCCCAAGGCGAAGAACTTGGGCGTATATAACCTTTATCCAATAGCTCCTTAATCGCTTCTTGATTTCCGCCAGATCTGTGCGGGCATCTGTATAATTAAACCGATATTGGGCCCACACGCAAAAGCTCAATCAAAAACTCAATGTCTCTATCTGGTGGCATTCCTGGCAATTCATCAAGAAATACATCAGGGTAATCCTCCACCACTGGTACCTCTTCCTGCACAACTTCTGATAAAGAATTTACTTGATTCTTATTTGATCCATGTCGTGATACATACTTGATCCTTCTTCCTTCTGGCATCGTGAGCAAAATCGTCTTACTTGCGCAATCAATTTTCCTCCATACATCGATAGCCAATCCATACCGAGAATCACATCCAATCCTTGGGATTCCAGAACGATCAAATCCGTTGGGAATACATGCCTTCCTATACCCAATGGCACTTCAAAACATCCTTGTCTGGCCATGTACTCTGCTCCTGGTGAGCTTACTAGCATAGGGGTTATAAGAGTCTTAGTGGGCAGGCTATACTTTTCTACAAATCCCCTTGATATGTATGAATGCGATGCACCGGTATTGAAAAGAATAAGTGCAGTAAATGACTTAACCAAAAACTTACCGATTACTGCATCGGGCTGAGCTTCAACCTCCTCCACATCAATGTGGTTCACCTGTCCCCTGTTGAAAGGGTTTGGTTTCTTTCGAGCTTCCATTTCCACCTTGGCCTTGGGACAATCATTTGCATAATGTCGGTCTTGGAACACTTGTAACAGGTGACATGGCTCAGTCTTTCTTGGCTGGGGTTGATGGTGTGGTCGGTTACAGTCGTTGCTTCCTCCATTCCCATTACCATTCTTGTGGCCATTATGGTTGTGCGAACTACCTCCTCCATGGGTATCTGAAACCGAACTTCTGTTTAGGTGTATAGCAGGGCTTCTGTTGGGCTCGAGTTATACTTCCCTGCCCATACTTCCTCTTGCAATTCTCAATCTGCTGCTGCTTTCCTTCAATCATGAGGCGCGGTCTACCAACTCTGGTAGTTATTGAATCTTGCTACCATCAAGCTGCATGCTTAACTCATCATTCAGTCCTTCGAAACTTCTCACCTTAGCTGCGTGCATAGCAATGTCATCCGGGGGCATAACGTGCTAACTTACTAAAATCATCCACATCTTGTGCAACAGTCCTTCCTCCTTGGCGTAAGTTGCAAAACTCACGCTTCTTCATAGCCATAGCTCCTGCTTGAAACATGGGCGGTCTGGAAAGCTTCTTGGCCGATCCCATGTGGCGGTGTCCACAGGGTAAGTGGCTATGAAATTCTCCCACCATCTTCTTTGCTGGTCCGTCAAGTGATGTGCAGCAAACTTTACCTTCTCACCATCTGTACATCCTGCGTGGTCGACTCCCTTCCTATCTTGCGGAGCCAATCATACTGCTACAATTGGCTCGGTGCTCTTTGGAATACACCGGCGGACTCAGCCTAAGGAAGCGAGTCAAGTGATCCGCAGGTGGTGGTGGTGGTGGGTTGTTGTTGTTGTTGCCTTGGTTCTGTACCAATGTTTGAATCAAAGTATTCTGCTGCTGAATCAACTGAGTGATCTCTGGTGGGAAAACAAACTCGGGGTCGCGTCTTGGAGGCATATGAAGGGTTTAGAAAAGACGAGAAATTAAGAATAGAGTGAGGTCTAAGGAGAAAACACTACCCAAATGCTCATGAGACAAATGCACTCAAAATCACTTCATTCATTTCAAACAAAGGGCATACAACGGTCTAACTATCGCAAAAGTGCTTGTACTATAATGTTTACATGGAGGGAATACTACTAATATGTGGGGTCATCTATTAATTTGAACGGTGGAAGACTCCATGATGTACTGCTCCATCTTCGTCTTCAAAGTCGGGTTCACTTGGATCCGAATCGGTGTCGCCGATGATGATGTAGTTGCTTTCGGACGGTCGGCGTACTTGTCTTCATTCTTGGCGCTAATTTCTTCTTGAGTTCTCCAATCTCATACTTAAGATCGCTATTGTGCCTTACTATAGCTACGATCTCGTCCATGTAGTCCTTAGCGTGTAGACTTGACTCTCCTTCAAGTTCGATGATCCTTCCTTCGCATTCTTCAACTCTATCATATCATTGCACATCTGGTTCTCTGGCGTCGAATGTGCTGGTTTAACTCTGGATGAAAGCTGCAATGGATCTATCCTTCTTGGTCTTGACTATCTCCCATTGTTCATCCGGCGTCCATAAATTTGGTAGATAGTGTCCTTGAGGTCTTCTTGATAAACTTCTCCAATCGTCCCATGGTGATATGAGCTGCCATGCTCTTTCCCGGACTCGAGTTGGTGCAATCAAACACTATCTATATGCTTGGTGATTGGGGCGAATGTCCTTCTGGAACATGAGCTTGAATCTTCAGCGCTCCTCTTTAAGCGAGTGGCGTTGAAAGTCGGTGAAGCTTGGTAATCAATGTTCGGATACTTGGCGACTTCCTTCAAGTGGGATCAAAAGGTGTGCCTTCATCGGTTGGCGTACTTGATCTTTGCGTCCGTCATCCTAAAAGAGCGAGAAAAGATGAGGAGTTAGAAAATGAGAAGAGAATAGTGATCTATGGCTTTAACTTAGTGGTCGTGTCCTCTGATCGGCGTGTGCTCGATACCATCTTTGTAGCGACCCACCTCGGATGGTCAACTCTACGTGCTCGGTGTCATCCTGGATTAGTAATCTTGACACCACACAAGATTGAAGGATTTATAATAGAGTAGCAATCACACACTTATTACATCGTTGTCCAAAAGAGGACTTATTACAATAATCATGGCTTAATGCCATCTAATAACGATAACATCGGAAGACTTGGAAGATAAGTGAGTCCATCAACTCCAACGACATCACTGAGTATAGAACCACGACCTAAAAGCACCTTACTAAGTAAATGCGAAATGTACGCAACATGAAAGTTGCAGCCAGCAACGGTGACACATGGAATATCTTTGGCAATGTAACACATAGAGAATGATGAATGATAAGCCTATACTACATGCATATATGGCTGGTGGAAAAAGCTCTATGGTTACAGTTTTTGCGTAAAGCCAATTTTTCCCTACTACAAAGGAATAAATTTATTTAACTATCATGGTGGTTGTTAAGCATTGAGAATGGTTGACAGCATTCTCAATCCCAATTAAAAAGTACTCATTAACAAACCCAACATTATTAAATTAGAGTAACATGTTGAGATTCACATGATATTCAAGTACTAGATACTCAAGATGTCCATAACCGGGTACACGGCTAATCATGATTAGTTTGTACACTCTGCAGAGGTTTGCACTTTTCCCCACAAGACTCGATCGCCTTCGTTTGGCTTCTCGCTTTACATGGTGTTTGAAAGCGGATGGCCGAGACATAGTCTTTCGAGCGCTAGCACCTTACGATGGGTAGACCCGTACACCTACATCCCCTACATCTGCTAGTCCACCACTATAAGAGTTCATACGACTTAGTCAACTATGCGAGCCCATAATGGCTTGTGGCTGCACATGTAAGTTTCTAGCATCAATTATCTTATGATCCCTTTGAGCACAGGTGGCGGTCCATAGGAAAATCACCACGGTAACCCCGGATTTCCAAAAAAACAGGCAATCCTTTGGATACCCCGGTGCCTCAATCCACCTAGATGTGTATTTAAGTTGCCACCTTAGATAAACCATTAAATTAACAATCTCACATCATCATGGATATTCACTCACCCAATCCACGTCTACTAGCATAGCATGTCATAATAAGCAAGCAGAAGTAACTCCCAAAGGTTTCATAAGTAAAAGCAGGTAATAGGTACTACCTCATCTACTTCCCATCCCACAATTTAATTAGATCCTAATCATGCAATGTTTGAGGATTGATCTAATGCATAAAAACTGGGTAGTAGAAAAGGTATGATCAAGTGTTACTTGCCTTGCTGATGATCCGCGAAACCTAGAGATTCGAAGTAACAAGCGGCGCACTCCGGGTGATCTATCGCAGACAAACAACAAGCATACAATAAGTACTCATCTAATGCACAGGTAAATCTCGAATAAAAGATCTAACCAGAAAGTTCAACTTAAGAACCCTTGTTGCAAAAAGAATCAAATCAAATAAAGCAACGAAAACCAAACGGCGAAAGAAAATAGCTCGATTCTAGCAAATTGGAACTAAGTCAAATTTTACAGTAGCAGAACTTTGTTTAAGTTGATTAGTTGGAGCAGCGGTTTGAAAGCGAAACTCCGTAGCTTGAATCACTGATTCGATAAGCGAGCTATTAGATAAACTAGAGCGAAGATCGGATCTGGAATCGCGATCGAAAAATAGCGGAATAAATCCGATTAAAAGAAAAAGACGAGCGGTTAAGCGAGCGGACGTTCGTTAACGAGAATAACCGGTGATCATGTTCGTTAAGGCGAGCGGTCCGTGACGCTTCGCTAAACAATAAAGCTGGAAATAAAACCGATCTAGGGTTTGAAAAAAACAAAGCGATGCAAAAGAAAAACCGAACGGTTTTATAAAAATCGAACCGAGGGAGGTGGCGGGCGCTGCTACCTCGGCAATGAGGGCTCAATGGGCGGCTAAGGCGGCGGGCGACGGTGACGGGCGGCGGCGGGCGGCTGGCGGATCTTGATGTGTGTGGCTGCTTCTTCTTCTTTGCTGAAAGGCGGCATCGGGGCTGGGAGGAGAGGTGGTGGGGTATTTATAGGAGGGGGCTGCTTGGGGAGGGGGCAAGGCAAGGGCGGCGGCGGTGGCCTGTGAGTCCGAGCCGGACTCGGTGGGCGGCAGCCTATGTATGTGAGGGCGGCGGCTTGGGCCCTTAGCCCGGTCAGGCGCCGCATTTTTTAAAAAATATCACATGAAAAAGCGAATAAAATAAAATCTAAACGAACTCCAAAAATTACAAAGTAAATTTTCCCCGACTCCTAAAAATGAGTCGAACAAAATGAACTTTTACTCGGGGCCTAGAATGCAATTTGTAAACACGCATTTTTCCCTAAGGCAAATAAACTCCGAGAAAAATCCAAAATTTGATTTATTTATTAAATCTTCATTTTCCTAAATTTTGGGAAAGTCATATTATTCCCTCTCATATTTTTTATATTGGAAAATTATTTGAAGACGAAATAAATAAAATCAAATGATCCTTTTTTTTCATAATTTGAGAGAACTCAAATATGAAAATTTTGAAATCTCCAACTCTCTCCGTGGGTCCTTGAGTTGCGTGAAATTTCTAGGATCGACAAATGCAAGAAAATATGTAATGCATGATGATCTAATGTATAACATTCCAAATTGAAAATTTGGGATGTTACTGAAGGAAATATGCCCTAGAGGCAATAATAAAGTTATTATTTATTTCCTCATTTCATGATAAATGTTTATCATTCATGCTAGAATTGTATTAACCGGAAACATGATACATGTGTGAATGCATAAACAAACAACATGTCACTAGTATGCCTCTACTAGACTAGCTTGTTAATCAAAGATGGTTATGTTTCCTAGCCATGAACAAAGAGTTGTTATTTGATTAACAAGGTCACATCATTAGTAGAATGATCGATTGACATGACCCATTCCATTAGCTTAGCACTCGATCGTTTAGTATGTTGCTACTGCTTTTATCCATGACTTATACATGTTCCTGTAACTATGAGATTATGCAACTCCGTTTACGGAGGAACACTTTGGGTGCTACCAAGCGTCTAGCGTAATCGGGTGATTATAAAGGAGTACTACAGTGTCTCCAAAGGCGGATGTTGGGTTGGCGTATTTGAGATTAGGTTTTGTCACTCCGATTGTCGGAGAGGTATCTCTGGGCCCTCTCGGTAATGCACATCACTTAAGCCTTGCAAGCATTTCAACTAATGAGTTAGTTGTGAGATGATGTATTACGGAGCGAGTAAAGAGACTTGCGATGTGAGATTGAACTAGGTATTGGATACCGACGATCGAATCTCGGGCAAGTAACATACCGATGACAAAGGAACAAGCGTATGTTGTTATGCGGTCGACCGATAAAGATCTTCGTAGAATATGTAGGAGCCAATATGGGCATCGGGTCCGCTATTGGTTATTGATCGGAGGCGTGTCTCGGTCATGTCTACATAGTTCTCGAACCCGTAGGGTCCGCACGCAACGTTTAGTTGTGATATAGTATTATATGAGTTATGTATGTTGGTAACGAATGTTGTTGAGTCCGGATGAGATCATGGACATGACGAGGAACTCCGGAATGGTCCGGAGATAAAGTTTGATATATGGGATAATAGTGTTTGATCTTGGAAGGGTTCGAATTCACGGAAGGGGTTCGGATGTTTCGAAATGTTTGGGTGCGAGAACCGTTATTTGGGCCAAAGGGAAAGCCCACGAGGCTTATGGAAAGTGCAAAAGGAAGTTTCACGGAGACCGGAGGCTAGGCGCGGGAACCTGGCGTCTAGAGGTAAACGCCGGAACCTGGCGTCTAGCCCTGAGTCGAAGGACTCTTGCCTTTCGGGCAAAACCGACTTTGAGGAGGCTTTTACTCCAAGTTTCGACCCGAGCTCAACATATAAATAGAGGGTAGGGCTAGCACCAAAGACACATCAAGAAACACCAAGCCGTGTGCCGCAACCCGTCCCCTCTAGTTTATCCTCCGTCATAGTTTCCGTAGTGCTTAGGCGAAGCCTGCGGAGATTGTTCTTCACCAACACCGTCCCACGCCGTCGTGCTGCGGAACTCATCTACTACTACGCTGTCTTCTTTGGATCGAGAAGGCGAGGGCGTCATCGAGCTGAGCGTGTGCGAGAACTTCGGAGGTGCCATGCGTTCGGTACTTGGATCGGTCGGATCGTGAAGGCGTCGACTACATCAACGCGTTGATAAACGCTTCGCTTAGCGATCTTCAAGGGTATGAAGATACACTCCCTTCTCGTTGCTATACATCACCATGATCTTGCGTGTGCGTAGGAAATTTTTGAAATTACTGCGTTCCCCAACGATGGCATCCGAGCCTAGGTTTTTCTATGGTTTGATGTTTTGCACGAGTAGAACACAAGTGAGTTGTGGGCGATACAAGTCATACTACCTACCAGCATGTCATACTTTGGTTCAGCGGTATTGTGAGATGAAGCGTCCGGACCGACATTACGCGTGACGCTTCTGAGACTGGTTTCACCGCTCTGAGCACTCGTTGCTTAAAGGTGACCGCGGGTGTCTGTCTCTCTCACTTTAGTTGAACCGAGTGTGGCTCGCCGGTCCTTGAGAAGGTTAAAAGCGGAGTCTATTTGACGAATATCGTTGTGGTTTTGATGCGTAGGTGAGACTGGTTCTTGCTTAAGCCTGTAGCAGCCACGTAAAATTTGCAACAACAAAGTAGAGGACGTCTAACTTGTTTTTGCAGGGCATGTTGTGATGTGATATGGTCAAGACGTGATGCTATATTTTATTGTATGAAATGATCATGTTTTGTAACGAAGTTATCGGCAATGGCTGGAGCCATATGGTTGTCGCTTTATTGTATGCAATGCAATGCATACTGTAATGCTTTACTTTATCACTAAGCGGTAGCGATAGTCGTAGAAGCATAAGATTGGCGAGGCGACAACGATGCTACGATGGAGATCAAGGTGTCGCGCCGGTGGCGATGGTGATCATGGTGGTGCTGCGGAGATGAATATCACGAAGCACAAGATGATGATGACCATATCATATCACTTATATTGATTTGCATGTGATGTTTATCCTTTATGCATCTTATCTTGTTTTGATTGACGGTAGCATTATAAGATGATCTCTCACTAAATTATCAAGAAGTGTTCTCCCGAGTATGCACCGTTGCCAAAGTTAAATCGTGCGGACACCCACGTGATGATCGGGTGTGATAAGCTCTCGTCCATCTACAACGGTGCAAGCCAGTTTTGCACACGCAGAATACTCGGGTTATACTTGACGAGCCTAGCATATGCGAGATATGGCCTCGGAACACGGAGACCGAAAGGTCGGCGTGAATCATATAGTAGATATGATCAACATAAGATGTTCACCATTGAAAACTACTCCATTTCACGTGATGATCGGTTATGGTTTAGTTGATTTGGATCACGTGATCACTTAGATGACTAGAGATGTCTTTCTAAGTGGGAGTTCTTAAGTAATATGATTAATTGAACTTAAATTTATCATGAACTTAGTACTGATAGTATCTTGCTTGTTTATGTTTGATTGTAGATAGATGGCTCGTCTTTGTTGTTAGTTGAATTTTAATGCGTTCCTTGAGAAAGCAAAGTTGAAAGATGATGGTAGCAATTACGGATTGGGTCCGTAACGAGGATCATCCTCATTGCTGCCTGAAAGAGTTACGTCTGGATGCACCGCTAGGTGCCGAACTCTTCTTTGGAGCAACACGGATGTTGTGAGCGTCTGGCGAGCAAAGCGATGACTACTCTATAGTTCGATGTGCCATGCTTTACGGCTTAGAACCGGGACTTCAACGGCGTTTTGAGCGTCATGGAGCATATGAGATGTTCCAGAGTTGAAGTTAATATTCCAACAGAATGCCCGGATTGAGAGATATGAAGTCTCCAATAAGTTCTATAGCTGCAAGATGGAGGAAAACAGTTACATTAGTGAGCACATACTCGTAATGTCTGGGTACTACAATCACTTGACGCAATTGGGAGTTAATCTTCCGGATGATTGTGTCATTGACGAAATTCTTCAATCACTGCCACCAAGCTACAAAGGCTTTGTGATGAACTATAATATGCAAGGGTTAGTAAAGACTATACAGAGCTCTTCATGAATGCTAAAGGCTGCGGAGGTAGAAATCAGAAGGAGCATCAAGTGTTGATGGTCAATAAGACCACTAGTTTCAAGAAGAAAGGTAAAGGGAAGAAGAAGGAACTTCAAGAAGAACAGCAAGCAAGTTCTTTGCTCGGAGAAGAAACCCAAATCTGGACCTAAGCACTGGCCCGAGTGCTTCTCTTGCAAAAGCGACTAGTCCTTTGAGCGGAACTGCCCCAAGTATTTGGCGGATAAGAAGGATGGCAAGGTGAACAAAGGTATATGTGATATACATGTTATTGATGTGTACCTTACTAGAGCTCGTAGTAGCACACAGGTATTTGATCTTGGTTACATTGCTAATATTTGCAACTCGAAGCAGGGACTACGGATTAAGCAAACTCGGCAAAGGGCGAGGTGACGATCTTGGCGTGGGAAATGGTTCCAAAGTCGATGTGATCGCGGTCGGCACGCTACCTCTACATCTACCTTGGGATTAGTTTTAGACCTAAATAATTGTTATTTGGTGCTGCGTTGAGCATGAACATTATATCTGGATCTTGTTTGATGCGAGGCGGTTATTCATTTAAATCGAGAGAATAATGGTTGTTCTATTTATATGAGTAATATCTTTTATGGTCATGCACCCTTGAAGAGTGGTCTATTTTGATGAATCTCGATAGTAGTGATACACATATTCATAATGTTGAAGCCAAAAGATGCAGAGTTGATAATGATAGTGCAACTTATTTGTGGCAATCGCCGTTTAGGTCATATCGATGTAAAGCGCATGAAGAAACTCCATCTTGATGGACTTTTGGAGTCACTTGATTATGAATCACTTGGCACTTGCGAACCGTGCCTTATGGGCAAGATGACTAAAACCCGTTCTCGGTACTATGGAGAGAGCAACAGATTTGTTGGAAATCATACATACTGAGATGTATGTGGTCCGATGAATGTTGAGGCTCGTGGCGGATATCGTTATTTTCTCACCTTCACAGATGACTTAAGCGGATATGGGTATATCTACTTAATGAAACATAAGTCTGAAACATTTGAAAAGTTCAAAGAATTTCAGAGTGAAGTTGAAAATCATCGTAACAAGAAAATTAAGTTTCTGCGATCGATCGTGGAGGTGAATATTTGAGTTCTGAGTTTGGTGCGCATTTGAAACAATGCGGAATAGTTTACGCAACTCACGCCACCGGAACACCACAACGTAATGGTGTGTCGAGCGTCGTGTCGCACTTTACTAGATATGGTGCGATCTATGATGTCTCTTCTTGATTTACCGCTATCGTTTTGGGGTTATGCTCTAGAGGCGGCCGCATTCACCTTGAATAGAACACCGTCGAAATCCGTTGAGACGACACCTTATGAACTGTGGTTTAGCAAGAAACCAAAGTTGTCGTTTCTTAAAGTTTGGGGATGCGATGCTTATGTGAAAAAGCTTCAACCCGATAAGCTCGAACCCAAATCGGAAAAATGTGTCTTCATAGGATACCCAAAGGAGACAGTTGGGTACACCTTCTATCACAGATCCGAAGGCAAGACATTCGTTGCTAAGAATGGATCCTTTCTAGAAGGAGTTTCTCTCGAAAGAAGTGAGTGGGAGGAAAGTAGAACTTGATGAGGTAATTGTACCTTCTCCCTTACTTGAAAGTAGTTAAATCACGAAACCGGTTTACGAGACATCTACACCAAGTAGTGAGGAAGTTGATGATGTTGATCATGAAACTTGAGATCAAGTTCTTGCAGAACCTCGTAGATCAACGAGTAAGATCCGCACTGAGTGATGCGGTAATCCTGTTACGGAAATCATGCTACTAGATCATGATGAACCTACGAACTATGAAGAAGCGATGGTGAGCCCAGATTCATAAAATGGCTTGAGGCCATGAAATCGAGATGGGATCCATGTATGAAAACAAAGTATGGACTTTGGTTGACTTGCCCGAGGTAGGCAAGCAATAGAAAACAAGTGGATCTTCAAGAAGAAGACCGACGCGACGGTAATATTCTCGTCTACAAAGCTCGACTTATGCAAAGGGTTTCGACAAGTTCAAGGGATTGACTACGATGAGACCTTCTCACCCGTGGCGATGCTTAAGTCTGTCCGAATCATGTTAGCGATTGCCGCATTTTATGATTATGAAATTTGGCAAATGGATGTAAAGACGCATTCTGAATGGATTTACGGAAGAAGAGTTGTATATGATGCAACGAGAAGGTTTTATCGATCCAAAGGAGCTAACAAAGTGTGCAAGCTCCAGCGATCCATTTATGGACTGGTGCAAGCATCTCGGAGTTGGAATAAGCGCTTTGATAGTGTGATCAAAGCATTTGGGTTTATCTGAGACTTTTGGAGAAGCCTGTATTTACAAGAAAGTGAGTGGGAGCTCTGTAGCATTTCTGATATTATATGTAGATGACATATTGCTGATTGGAAATGATATAGAATTTCTGGATAGCATAAAGGGATACTTGAATAAGAGTTTTTCAATGAAAGACCTCGGTGAAGCTGCTTACATATTGGGCATTAAGATCTATAGAGATAGATCAAGGCGCTTAATTGGACTTTCACAAAGCACATACCTTGACAAAATTTTGAAGAAGTTCAAAATGGATCAAGCAAAGAAAGGGTTCTTGCACGTGTTACAAGGTGTGAAGTTGAGTAAGACTCAATGCCCGACCACTGCGAGAAGATAGAGAAAATGAAAGATGTTCCTATGCTTGACCATAGGCTCTATCATGTATGCAATCTTGTGTACCGACCTGATGTGTGCCTTGCTATAAGCCTAGCGGGAGGTACCAAAGTAATCGAGTGGATCATGGACAGCGATCAAGAACATCTGAAATACGAAAAGGACTAAGGATATGTTTCTCGTATATGGAGGTGACAAAGAGCTCATAAATGGCAGTTACGTTGATGCAAGCTTTGACACTGATCCGGACGATTCTAAATCGCAGACCGGATCGTATTTACACTAAGCGGAGGAGCTGTCGGTTGGTGCGAGTTCTAAACAAAGCGTCGTGGCGGGATCTACATGTGAAGCGGAGTACATAGCAGCTTCGAAGCAGCTAATGAAGAGTGCGGATGAAGGAGTTCATATCCGATCTAGGTGTCATACCTAGTGCATCGGGTCCAATGAAAATCTTCGTGACAATCTTTGGAGCAATTGCCTTAGCGAAGGAATCCAGATTTCACAAGAGGACCAAACACATCAAGAGGCGCTTCAATTCCATCCGGGACTTAGTCGATGGGAGACATAGAGATTTGCAAGATACATACGGATCTGAATGTTGCGAGACCCGTTGACTAAGCCTCTTCCACGAGCAAAACATGATCAGCACCAAGACTCCATGGGTGTTAGAATCATTACTATGTAATCTAGATTATTGACTCTAGTGCAAGTGGGAGGCAAGGAAATATGCCCTAGAGGCAATAATAAAGTTATTATTTATTTCCTCATTTCATGATAAATGTTTATCATTCATGCTAGAATTGTATTAACCGGAAACATGATACATGTGTGAATGCATAAACAAACAACATGTCACTAGTATGCCTCTACTAGACTAGCTTGTTAATCAAAGATGGTTATGTTTCCTAGCCATGAACAAAGAGTTGTTATTTGATTAACAAGGTCACATCATTAGTAGAATGATCGATTGACATGACCCATTCCATTAGCTTAGCACTTTCGATCGTTTAGTATGTTGCTCTGCTTTTATCCATGACTTATACATGTTCTGTAACTATGAGATTATGCAACTCCGTTTACGGAGGAACACTTTGGGTGCTACCAAGCGTCCAACGTAATCGGGTGATTATAAAGGAGTACTACGTGTCTCCAAAGGCAGATGTTGGGTTGGCGTATTTGAGATTAGGTTTTGTCCTCCGATTGTCGGAGAGGTATCTCTGGGCCCTCTCGGTAATGCACATCACTTAAGCCTTGCAAGCATTTCAACTAATGAGTTAGTTGTGAGATGATGTATTACGGAGCGAGTAAAGAGACTTGCGATGCGAGATTGAACTAGGTATTGGATACCGACGATCAAATCTCGGGCAAGTAACATACCGATGACAAAGGAACAAGCGTATGTTGTTATGCGGTCGACCGATAAAGATCTTCGTAGAATATGTAGGAGCCAATATGGGCATCCAGGTCCGCTATTGGTTATTGATCGGAGGCGTGTCTCGGTCATGTCTACATAGTTCTCGAACCCGTAGGGTCCGCACGCTTAACGTTTAGTTGACGATATAGTATTATATGAGTTATGTATGTTGGTAACGAATGTTGTTGAGTCCGGATGAGATCATGGACATGACGAGGAACTCCGGAATGGTCCGGAGATAAAGTTTGATATATGGGATAATAGTGTTTGATCTTGGAAGGGTTCCGAATTCACGGAAGGGGTTCGGATGTTTCGAAATGTTTGGAGTGCGAGAACCGTTATTTGGGCCAAAGGGAAAGCCCACGAGGCTTATGGAAAGTGCAAAAGGAAGTTTTGCGGAGACGAGGCTAGGCGCCGGAACCTGGCGTCTAGGGGTAAACGCCGGAACCTGGCGTCTAGCCTGGAGTCCGAGAAGGACTCTTGCCTTTCGAGCAAAACCGACTTTGAGGAGGCTTTTACTCCAAGTTTCACCCGGGGCTCAACATATAAATAGAGGGTAGGGCTAGCACCAAAGACACATCAAGAAACACCAAGCCGTGTGCGGCAACCCCGTCCCCTCTAGTTTATCCTCCGTCATAGTTTCCGTAGTGCTTAGGCGAAGCCCTGCGGAGTTCGTTCTTCACCAACACCGTCACCATGCCGTCGTGCTGCGGAACTCATCTACTACTTCGCTGTCTTCTTTGGATCGAGAAGGCGAGGGCGTCATCGAGCTGAGCGTGTGCGTAACTTCGGAGGTGCCGTCGCGTTCGGTACTTGGATCGGTCGGATCGTGAAGGCGTCGACTACATCAACGCGTTGATAAACGCTTCGCTTAGCGATCTTCAAGGGTATGAAGATACACTCCCCTTCTCGTTGCTATACATCACCATGATCTTGCGTGTGCGTAGGAAATTTTTTGAAATTACTGCGTTCCCCAACAGTTACATCGGGCCCTCTTCATGGAGGTAAAACCCTACGTCCTGCTTGATTAATATTGATGATATGGGTAGTACAAGAGTGGATCTACCACGAGATCAAGGAGGCTAAACCCTAGAAGCTAGCCTATGGTATGATTGTTGTAATGGATGTTGTCCCCCACGGACTAAAGCCCTCCGGTTTATATAGACACCGGAGAGGGCTAGGGTTACACAGAGTCGGTTACAATGGTAGGAGATCTACATATCCGTATCGCCAAGCTTGCCTTCCACGCCAAGGAAAGTCCCATCCAGACACGGGACGAAGTCTTCAATCTTGTATCTTCGTAGTCTTGGAGTCCGGCGGACGATGATAGTCCGGCTGTCCGGACACCCCCTAGTCCAGGACTCCCTCAGTAGGAATGGGATATCTTGGCCTCAACACATGAGTAGGTGGTTCTCTCTCAGAAAATGTATGCTGGAAGTGTAGGTTCATTCTGAGGGCTCTCTCCATGAATGAAGAGGAGGTGGAGGGGTATATATAGCGTCCACACAAAATCTAACCGTTACACACAACTTTCCAAACTCGGTGGGACCGAATTGGTAAATTCGGCCGGACCGATTTAGCAAATCTAGTGACCGTTAGGATTTTCGGTAGGACCGACATGCAACTCGGTAGGACCGATATGGTTCGGGTTAGGGCTTAACGTAATCTCGGTGAGACCGATTACACAAACTTGGTGGGACCGATTTTGGTAATAAGGTAACTAGAGAGTTGGTCAGGCAAACTCGGTTTGACCGATTACACAAACTCGGCAGGACCGATTTTGGTAATAAGTTAACCAGAGAGTTTGCATTGTAATCTCGGTAGTAATGATTGCTCAAACTCGGTGAGACCGATTTTGGTAATGGACATACACAGAGAGATTACAATCCCATCTCGGTGAGACCGAGTTCCCTATCGGTGAGACCGAAATGCCTAGGGTTTGTGGTAGTAGCTATGACATCTAAACTCGGTGGCGCCAGATAGAGAGAATAGGTAGGGCCGAGTTAGACTTTTTGGTTTAGGACATATGTGGATGTGAGAAAGTAGTTGAGGGCTTTGGAGCATATCACTAAGCACTTTGAGCAAGCAAGCCATTAAGCAACACCTCATCCCCTCTTGATAGTATTGGCTTTTTCCTATAGACTTAATGTGATCTTGGATCACTAAAATGGAAAATGTAGAGTCTTGATCTTGGAGCTTGAGCCAATCCTTTGTCCTTAGCATCTTGAAGGGGTTCCACATCCTCTAGTCCATGCCACTCCATTGTTGAACTTGTCTGAAACATACTAGGTAAAAGTGTTAGTCCAACAAGAGATATGTTGACATTAATTACCAAAACCACCCAGGGAGCACTTGTGCTTTCAATCTCCCCCTTTTTGGTAATTGATGACAACATACATCAAAGCTTTAGATAAAGATATAGAGAATAGCAAGTAAAGCTTTGGAAAGACATGTAACAAGCATAGGGCCCCCCTACATGTATGCAATCATGTGAATATGGAATATAGAAGCATGTGAGAGCATAACCATGACAGAGTAGGCAATGTGTTACATGTATCTTGGCTATATGCATCAGAGCAAATGATGTGAATATGGAAAATGTACCTTCATGCTCATGAGTCCTTCTTGCAAACAATATGTACATCAACAAGAATTCCTCATACACATGACTGTGATGCACATACTTACCTTGTGGTCATGAGTTGGCTTAGGATGGAATGAACCTGTGAAAATAAGGTTAGATAACACAGATGCACTTGCTGGCCAGAGAAAACAAAAGAAACCACCAGAGTACCAAGACTGGGATGACATGTAGAGAGTGAGTACTGAGTACCACATTTAGCATAGACATGTCCCCAAAGGTAAAGATGTGCAATGAATTTAAAGAATTTCTTTCCCTTAGATGTCTTGCTCCCCCTGAATCTAGCATGGGATAGTGGGAGAAGATAGGGAACAGAAAATCAGAGCAAAATGCAAAATCAGAGCTCAAAGAAACAAATGGACAGAGCTAATGCAAATAAGCACATATGAACATGTCTTTCCCCTCAAGAAGACATGTGGCATCTCTCCTCTTGAACACCAAGCATCTGGGATCCTTGAGGATTACTCTCTTCTTGAGTATTCTCTCCCCCTGGAGATATCTCTCCCCCTATTGAAGTATATCTCTCTCTCCCTATTGAAGTGATTAAGCTTTGATGTGATCTCTCTCTCCCCCTGACATCAATTTCCAAGAAGGGCCTTCTGGAATTTGTCGTGAATGGGTTTGGTCCTTGAGTCACAACAAAAAGCAATGATAAAAATGTGATGCTTGTAGAGGACAAGATTCATTGAGTGGAGCTGGATCAAAAAATAATGCAGGAATAAGTGGCAAAATGTTTTTCCTGTTGTGAAGTCGGTGGCACCGAGTCGGATGCTTCGGTTGTACCGAATTATTTTGGTTAGACCGAGAACAAGAAACCGGTGTGACCGAGTTCATCACAGAGAAAACACTAGTCACCTCAGCTCACTAGACAAGTAAAATCTCACAGGTATTTTCAATGAATTAACTAAAGGATTTGCAATGAATTGGATGGAGGGAATGCAGAGCATATAGAAAAGAAAAACAAATCTAGATGAAGTTTTTTTTGAGAAAGTGGAAACATATATGCATGAGACAAGTGCAAGTGCACGGAAAAGAACACGAGAGAACTTCATCTAGAATTGGTCGGTGACAAAGTCACCTATGTTAGAGTATATTGACTTAGGAGTCAAGTGAGATCACTTGATTATAGGTCATACTCATCGTTTAAGCTCAAAATGGGGTTACCATTTTTCGTTTAAGCATCTTGATGTATTCACATCTTGTCGAGTTGCTTTGACTCATGACTTGGAGTAAAGCTTCTCTAAGATGGAATAACATACCTTGGGTGGTGGTGTTGGTTGTGATCATGTAGTTGAACTTGTGTGGGTTGCTCAAGGTTGATGTAGCTCATCAAGAGTTGGGAGCACCACTTGGAATTTGAGTTCATCTACCTACATGGATTAGTCGTTGCAAGGAAGAGCACTTGTGTATCCAAAATGACAATCATGAAACTCAACGTAGAATTTGTCAAAGGATATGTTTGAATAGTTCCGTGCTTCCTTGTCTTCAACCACCATGGTGTAGAGACTTGGTGATGTAGAGTTGCTCAAGATGTGAGTGAGTTGCAATCTCATAGACTTAGATTCATCCAAGTACCTACATGGGTTAGATAACATGCAAGGTGCAAATATATCCAAGACATAAGATTATCATCATAAGAGAAATATCAAGGATTAGTCATAAGCTCATGTCTTGCATGTATCCAATGGAGTTCCTACTCCAAGTTTGAAGCATCAATGATGTTCAATTCACCTCTTAACCTGCAAAACACTCTCTCATCAAGTGGTTTAGTAAATATATCTGCTAATTGCTTTTCGGTGCGAACATGCTTAAGATTAATGTCACCCTTAGCAACATGATCTCGAATGAAATGATGACGAACTTCAATATGCTTAGTTCGAGAGTGTTGCACGGGATTGTGAGCAATCTTGATAGCACTTTCATTGTCACAAAGTAATGGAAAATGTTTCACATGTATCCCATAGTCTTTAAGAGTTTGGGTCATCCAAAGTAATTGAGCACAACATGAACCAGCGGCAATGTATTCCGCTTCGGCGGTGGATAAGGATACCGAGTTTTGTTTCTTGGAAGACCAAGACACAAGAGATCTACCAAGAAATTGACAAGTACCCGAAGTGGACTTTCTATCAACCTTGTCACCGGCATAGTCCGAGTCGGAGTAGCCAACAAGATCGAAAGAGGCCCTCTTAGGATACCAAATGCCAAAATTTGGTGTATGGATTAAGTATCTCACTATCCTTTTGACGGCCTTAAGGTGACATTCTTTAGGAGCAGCTTGATATCGTGCACACATGCACACACTTAGCATGATATCGGGACGTGAAGCACATAGATATAACAATGAACCAATCATAGAGCGATAAACCTTTTGATCGACCGGTTCACCATCTTTGGTCAAATCAAGATGTCCACTAGTAGGCATGGGTGTAGTCATACCTTTGCATTCTTTCATATTGAACTTCTTGAATAAGTCCTTGGTGTACTTCGTTTGAGAGACAAAGGTACCTTCCTTAGTTTGCTTGATTTGCAAACCAAGAAAGAATTTGAGTTCACTCATCATAGACATCTCAAACTTCTCCGACATGAGCTTTCCAAACTTTGCACTAAAATGAGGGTTAGTAGAACCAAATATAATATCATCAACATAGATTTGGCACACAAATAGTTCTCCATTGACCCTCTTAGTAAAAAGAGTAGAATCTATTTTTCCATTTTCAAAACCTTTTTCAATAAGGAACTTGGTCAAGCATTTATACCACGCTCTAGGAGCTTGTTTAAGACCATAAAGAGCTTTGTGAAGTTTGTAAACATGATTAGGTTTCTTAGGATTAACAAAGCCGGGAGGTTGTTTAACATAAACTTCCTCCTCTATTTCACCATTTAGAAAAGCACTTTTAATGTCCATTTGGTACAAGGTGATATCATGGTGATTAGCATAGGCAAGTAAGATGTGAATGGACTCAAGTCTAGCAACGGGAGCATAAATCTCACTATAGTCCATACCTTTGACTTGTGTGTAGCCTTGGGCGACGAGACATGCTTTGTTGAGAACTACTTGTCCATCTTCATCTTGCTTGTTGCGAAACACCCATTTGGTACCGATGATGTTGTGGTTGTTGTCGAGCTTCTCAACCAATGTCCAAACTTGATTTCTCTCAAAGTTGTGCAGCTCCTCATGCATGGCATTTATCCAATCCGGATCTTCCAATCTTCTTCAACCTTCATAGGTTCAATGCTAGAGATGAATGAATAGTGTTCACAAAATTTAGCTAAACGAGTTTTAGAGCGAGTGATTCTCCCGGTTTGGATATCATTGTAGATTTGCTCGACGAGATGATCTTTAGCAATTCTTGCTCGAACTCGTGAAAGCTTTTGCTTGGGTCTTCGTTGAACATCTTCTTCATCTTGTTCTTCTTCTTGGCCTTCTTCATTGTTGGCGTTGTCGTTCTCTTGTCGTGGTGGAGAAGGAGGTTGTTGACGTTCGTCTTGGCGCACTTCCTCGTTTTCTTCATCTTGGTGTGTCCCACTTGTGAATGCTTCTGTATCAACCCTTGGTTCACTTTGTCGTGAGGTAGAAGCTTCCACTTGGACAGACGAGGTACTCTCCTTCACTTCAGTTGGACGAATCTTGCCGATAGACAAGTCTTGGATTGCTTCCAAGGGATCTTTGTCTCCTACAACAATTAGCAATTGCTCTACTTGCGAGCTGTTAGATTCATCAAACTTCACATCTACCGTTTCTTCAACCTTTCGGGTGAAATTGTTGTAGACACGGTATGTGTGAGAGTTTGAGCCATAACCAAGTAGGAAACCCTCATGAGACTTAGGAGCAAATTTAGAACGACGATGCTTATCAAGAATGTAGCACTTTGAGCCGAATACTCGAAAGTATCCAACTTGGGGTTTGTTACCTGTTAGAAGCTCGTATGCCATCTTGCCGAGTATCTTGTGAAGATACAAGCGATTTGTTGCATGACAAGCTGTCTCAACCGCTTCCGTCCAAAAGTGCTTCGGCGTCTTGTACTCATCAAGCATCGTTCTCGCCATTTCGATGAGCGTCCGGTTCTTCCTCTCAACAACTCCATTTTGTTGAGGTGTGTACGTATCCGAGAACTCGTGTGAAATCCCTTCTTCGTCAAGAAAGGTGTCCGCATTTGCGTTCTTGAACTCCGTTCCGTTGTCGCTGTGAACCTTCTTGATCTTCACTTCAAATTGATTTTGGGCCTTCCTAGCGAAGTTTTTGAAGATCTTTTGGACCTGCGATTTATCATCGAGAAAGAACACCCACGTAAATCTTGAAAAATCATCAACTATAACTAGACCAAAAGAATTTCCACCGACACTGTTGTAGGCGTTGGGACCAAATAGATCCATGTGAAGCAGCTCGAGTGGCCTCCTTGTGGTCATGATGTTCTTCAGGGGATGCCTTCCTTTGACCTGTTTACCTACCTGACAAGCGCTGCAAAGTCTATCCTTATCAAATATGACATCGTTAACTCCAAGGATATGATTTCCTTTAATAAGCTTGTCAAGGTTTCGCATGCCAACATGATCTAATCGTCTATGCCATAACCAACCTTTAGAGGATTTAGCATAAAGCAAGTTCTAGGTTGAGCCTTTTTAGTGAAATCAACAATGTATAGATCACCTCTACGCACACCGGTAAAGACCATTTTATGATTATCTCTACGAAACACTTGGCAATCTACTTCAGTAAATAGGACATTGAAACTGAAAGTAAGTTGTAGCCAAGAGATTCAACGAGCATGACATTTTGTATGGAGCTATCATGTGATATGGCCACCGTACCGACGCCAACCACCTCACCCTTTGAGTTGTCACCGGAGGTGACATACTTTCGAGGACCATCGTTTTCAGCAAGTGATAACCCACAAGTATAGGGGATCGCAACAGTTTTCGAGGGTAGAGTATTCAACCCAAATTTATTGATTCGACACAAGGGGAGCCAAAGAATATTCCCAAGTATTAGCAGCCGAGTTGTCAATTCAACCACACCTGGAAACTTAGTATCTGCAACAAAGTGTTTAGTAGCAAAGTAATATGATAGTGGTAGTAACGGTAACAAAAGTAAAGACAGCAAAAGTAATGTTTTTGGTATTTTGTAGTGATTATACATAGAGCGGAAAAGTAAATAAGCGAGAACCAGATATGGAAAACTCATAGGCACCGGATTAGTGATGGATAATTATGCCGGATGCGGTTCGTCATGTAAAAGTCATAACATAGGGTGACACAGAACTAGCTCCAGTTCATCAATGTAATGTAGGCATGTATTCCGTATATAGTCATACATGCTTATGGAAAAGAACTTGCATGACATCTTTTGTCCTACCCTCCCGTGGCAGCAGGGTCCTATTGGAAACTAAGGGATATTAAGGCCTCCTTTTAATAGAGGACCGAAACAAAGCATTAGCACATAGTGAATAAATGAACTCCTCAAACTATGGTCATCACCGGGAGTGGTCCCGATTATTGTCACTTCGGGGTTGCCGGATCATAACACATAGTAGGTGACTATAGACTTGCAAGATAGGATCAATAACACACATATATTCATGTAAACATAATAGGTTCAGATCTGAAATCATGGCACTCGGGCCCTAGTGACAAGCATTAAGCATAACAAAGTCATAGCAACATCAATCTCAGAACATAATGGATACTGGGGATCAAACCCTAACAAAACTAACTCGATTACATGATAAATCTCATCCAACCCATCACCGTCCAGCGAGCCTACGATGCAATTACTCACGCACGGCGGTGAGCATCATGAAATTGGTGATGGAGGATGGTTGATGATGACGAACGCGACGAATCCCCCTCTCCGGAGCCCCGAACGGACTCCAGATCAGCCCTCCCAAGAGAGATTAGGGCTTGGCAGCGGCTCCGTATCGTAAAACGCGATTATTTCTTCTCTTTGATTTTTTTCTCCCCGAAAGCCAATATATGGAGTTGGAGTTGGCGTCGGAGGGCCACCACAGGGCCCACGAGGTAGGGGCGCGCCCAGGGGGGGGGGGCGCCCCCCACCCTCGTGAGCAGGGTGTGGCCCCCTGGTCTTCATCTTTTGCGAGGAGTTTTTATTGTTTTTTCTAAGGTGTTCCGTGGAGTTTCAGGACATTCCGAGAACTTTTATTTTCTGCACAAAAAACAACACCATGGCAGTTCTGCTGAAAACAACGTCAGTCCGGGTTAGTTCCATTCAAATCATACTAGTTAGGGTCCAAAACAAGGGCAAAAGTGTTTGGAAAAGTAGATACGACAGAGACGTATCAACTGCCCCAAGCTTAAACCCTTGCTTGTTCTCAAGCAATTCAGTTGACAAACTGAAAGAGAAAAAGAAAAACTTTTACAAACTCTGTTTGCTCTTGTTGTTGTAAACATGAAAAGCCAGCATTCAAGTTTCAGCAATTATTATGAACTAACCATACTCACAATAACACGTAGATCTCATAATCACTCATATCAATAGCATAATCAGCTAGCGAGCCATAATAATAAAACTCGGATGACAACACTTTATCAAAATAATCATAACATGATATAACAAAATGGTATCTCGCTAGCCCTTTCTGAGACCGCAAAACATAAAAGCAGAGCACCTTTAAAGATCAAGGACTGACTAAACATTGTAATTCATGGTAAAAGAGATCCAGTCAAGTCATACCCAATATAAACCAATAATAATGAATGCAAACGACAGTGTGCTCTCCAGCGGGTGCTTTTAACAAGAAGGATGATGACTCAACATAAAAGTAAATAGATAGGCCCTTCGCAGATGGAAGCAGGGATTTGTAGAGGTGCCAGAGCTCGGTTTTGAAATAGAGATAAATTATATTTTGAGCGGCATACTTTCATTGTCAACGTAACAACTAAAAGACGGCGATATCTTCCATGCTAAATAGATTATAGGCGGTTCCCAAACAGAATGGTAAAGTTTATACTCCCCTTCCTCCACAAGCATCAATCCATGGCTTGCTCGAAACAACAAGTGCCTCCAACATTCAACGGGTCCCAAGGGGAGTTTTGTTTGCAGTTATTTTGATTTAGTTTGCATAGAGCATGGGACTGGGCATCCCGGATACCAGCCATTTTCTCGTGAATGAGGAGCGGAGTCCACTCCTCTTGAGAATAACCCGCCTAACACGGAAGATAAGGGCAGCTCTAGTTGACATATGAGCTATTCGAGCATGCAAAACAAAATGTTTATTTGAAGGTTTAGAGTTTGGCACATACAAATTTACTTGGAGCAGCGGTAAATACCGCATATAGGTAGGTATAGTGGACTCATATGGAATAACTTTGGGGTTTAAGGAGTTTGGATGCACAAGCAGTATTCCGCTTAATGCAGTGAAGGCTAGCAAAAGACCGGAAGCGACCAAGCGAGAGAGCGACAACGATCGTAAACATGCATAAAAAATAATTTACACCGAATACAAGCATGAGTAGGATATAATCCACCATGAACATAAATATCATGAAGGCTATGTTGATTTGATTCAACTACATGCATGAACATGTGCCAAGTCGAGTCACTCAATACATTTAAAGGAGGATACCATCCCATCATACCACATCATAATCATTCTAATAGCATGTTGGCACGCAAGGTAAACCATTATAATTCATAACTAATCAAGCATGGCACAAGCAACTATAATCTCTAAATGTCATTGCAAATATGTTTATTTCACAATAGCGAATCAAGAACGATGAATCATCATATTTACAAAAACAAGAGAGGTCGAGTTCATACCAGCTTTTCTCATCCCAATAAGTCCATCATATATCATCATTATTGCCTTTCACTTGCACGACCGACCGGTGTGTATAATAATAAGAGTGCACGTGCATTGGACTAAGCTGGAATCTGCAAGCATTCAACTCAAGAGAGAAGACAAGTAATATGGGCTCTAAGTTAAATAAACAATCATGCATAAAAGAGCCACTAAACATTTTCAATATGGTCTTCTCGACCCCCAAAGAAAGGAAAAGAAATTAAAACTATTTACACGGGAAAGCTCCCAACAAGTAAAAGAAGAACATGAAATATTTTTGGGTTTTCTTTTTAATTCTACTACAAGCATGGAAAGTAAACTAACTATTTTTTTTGTTTTTTCTTAAAGTTTATCAATCACACAAGAAAGAAGGCAGGAAAAAGAAAATAAACTAGCATGGATATTACAGTGAAAAAGTATGAGCACTGACATCTAGCAATGAGTGTGTGTGAACATGAATGTAATGTCGGTGGGAAATACGTACTCCCCCAAGCTTAGGCTTTTGGCCTAAGTTAGTCTATTGCCAGGGACAGCCTGGCGGATATCCGTAGGTGAAGCTGGGGTCATACTGTGACGCAGCTGCTATTGCCGCCTGAGCTGTAGCGTGGAGTCGAGCAGCCTCGGCTCTCCTTTCATACTCATCTGCCTCCTCTCTAGTAATAATATATCTTCTTTTTTGCCTGTGAATCAAAGAAAGCAGGGGCAGGAAGAGCGATATGGACTACACGACATCTGTTAAAAATTAGTCGATACTGGAGAGGTGGTTCAGTCCTCTCAACAAACTGGTGGGAAACCATAGAATCAAAATCTAAATAAGAGGGAGGTAACTCCATATCACCCTCACGAATGTCTATCTCAAGAAAATTAGCTAAGCGGGTTGCATAAATTCCTCCAAAGAAATCTCCGCTATGTCTATTTTGATGCAACCTGCGGGCTACAATGGCTCCCATATGATAAGATTGGTCTCCTAAAATAGCACTCCTGAGAATGCTGAGATCAGGGACACACATGTGACATGCTTCATCCTTAGCATTAATACATCTACCTATGAAGAGAGCAAAATAATGTATAGCAGGAAAGTGAACGCTCCCTATAGTGGCTTGTGCTATATCTCTAGATTCCCCCACAGTTGTTCTAGCAAGAAAGTCTCTATATTCAGATTTAGGGGGATCCCTGATATTACCCCAAGATGAAGTTTGCAAGCAGAAGTGAAATCCTCTAAGTCCATGGTATAAGATTTGTCATAAAGGTCAAACATGACTGAAGGAGAATTACGCGAAGATGAAAACTCAAACCTCCTCACAAATGAACTTGTGAGATCATGATACTGGGGGCATTTGTCAGCTTCAAAGTCCTCAAGACCGGCGTTACTCAAATATGTGCTAAATTCTTCTTTGATTCCCACTTGATTCATAAAATTTTCCGATGACCATTCACAAGGCCTCACAGGAGCGTCTCTTGGTGGTTCCTCGTCAGCATCAAGTATTGCAAGCCTGGGACCTTGCTTCCTTGAAGGGCCACCTTGGAACATCCTCCTAAGCATATTGTTTCCTCTGAAAGATTTCTGAAATTTTTAGTAACTTCAAATAAAAGTGAACCAACTTCAATAAAATTGATAGCAACAACTCCCATAAGTGCCTAGAGCCTATATCAAGCATTAGAACTACTTGGAACCATATAAATTTGACATGCAAGCTCAAGAACATGGTCACCTATGCAGAACAAATTTGCAATGAATAAAGCACTAGAACAAAAACTAATTGGACCAATGGAGGAGTCACATACCAAGGAACAATCTCCCCAAGCAGTTTTGCGAGAGGTGCTTTGAGCAAGGAGATCGAAAATCACAGCAACGGGGGATGGAACTCGTGCTTGAGTTGGTTTTTCATGTTTGTGTGAGGCAGAGGAAGAAGATGGGTGCAGGAATAAGTGGAGGAGGGCCACCGTGGGCCCACGAGGCAGGGGCGCGCCCTCCACCCTCGTGGCCAGGTGGCAGCTCCCCCCGCGGTAATTTTTGCACAGTAAATCCTCAAATATTCCCGAAAAAATCATATTAAATTGGCATGGCATTTGAGGACTTTTATTTTGGGGATACTTTTATATTGCACGGATAAGTCAGGAAACAGACAGAAAAATACTATTTTACTTTATTTCTACTAAATAACAGAAAATATAAAGAGGGTACAAAAGGTTGTGCTTCTAGTTTCATCCATCTCGTGATCATCGAAATGAACCCACTAACAAGGTTGATCAAGTCTTGTTAACAAACTCATTCCGAATAATCACGGAACCGGAGAAATTTCGAATGACACTAAGTTACCTCAACGGGGATATGAACATCCCGAACAATAAGAACATCATACTTTTTCTTGATAGTAGGGAGAGGGAATTCAAAACCTCCAAATATAATCGATGGAATTTTTCCAATAGAGTTGATACTATAAACCTGAGGTTGTTTCCTCAGAAAATGTACCGTGTGCTCATTGCCATTAACATGAAAAGTGACATTGCCTTTGGTGCAATCAATAACAGCCCCTGCAGTATTAAGCAAAGGTCTTCCAAGAATAATAGACATACTATCATCCTCGGGAATATCAAGAATAACAAAGTCCGTTAAAATAGTAACATTTGCGACCACAACAGGCACATCCTCACAAATACCAACAGGTATAGCAGTTGATTTATCAGCCATTTGCAAAGATATTTCAGTAGGTGTCAACTTATTCAAGTCAAGTCTATGATATAAAGAGAGAGGCATAACACTCACACCGGCTCCAAGATCACATAAAGCAGTTTTAACATAATTTCTCTTAATGGAGCATGGTATAGTAGGTACTCCGGGATCTCCTAGTTTCTTTGGTATTCTACCCTTAAAAGTATAATTAGCAAGCATGGTGGAAATTTCAGCTTCAGGTATTTTTCTTTTATTAGTAATGATATCCTTCATATACTTAGCATAAGGATTTGTTTTGAGCTCATCAGCTAATCGCATACGCAAAAAGATGTTGGGAAACGTAGTAATTTCCAAATTTCCTACGCACACGCAAGATCATGGTGATGGCATAGTAACGAGAGGGGAGAGTGTTCTCCACGTACCCTCATAGACCATTAAGCGGAAGCATTATGACAACGTGGTTGATGTAGTCGTACGTCTTCACGATCCGACCGATTCAAGTACCGAATGTACGGCACCTCCGTGTTCAGTACACATCCAGCTCAATGACGTCCAACAGGCTCCAATCCAGCAAAAGTGTCGGGGATGAGTTCCGTCAGCACGACGGCGTGGTGACGATGATGATGTTCTACCGGCGCAGGGCCTCGCCTAAACTCCGCGACGATATATGACCGAGGTGGAATATGGTGAAGGGGGGCACCGCACACGGCTAAGGAATGATCCGTAGATCAACTTGTGTGTCTATGGAGTGCCCCCCTGCCCCCGTATATAAAGGAGCAAGGGGGGAGGCCGGCCGGCCCAAGGGGGGCGCGCCAGGGAGGAGGAATCCTCCTCCTAGTAGGAGTAGGACTCCTCCTTTCCTACTCCTACTAGGAGGAGGAAGGAAGGGGAGAGGGGAAGGAAGGGGGGGCGCGCGGCCCATGCTGGCCGCCCCTCTCTCCTTTCCCCTAAGGCCCATAAGGCCCATTACTCTCCCGGGGGGGGGGGGGGGTTCGGTAACCCTCCGGCACTCCGGTTTTCTCCGAAATCACCCGGAACACTTCCGGTGTCCGAATATAGTCGTCCAATATATCAATCTTTATGTCTCGACCATTTCGAGATTCCTCGTCATGTCCGTGATCACATCCGGGACTCCGAACAAACTTCAGTACATCAAAACTTATAAACTCATAATAAAACTGTCATCGTAACGTTAAGCGTGCGGACCCTACGGGTTCGAGAACTATGTAGACATGACCTAGAACTATTCTCGGTTAATAACCAATAGTGGAACCTGGATGTTCATATTGGTTCCTACATATTCTACGAAGATCTTTATCGGTCAAACCGCATAACAACATACGTTGTTCCCTTTGTCATCGGTATGTTACTTGCCCGAGATTCGATCGTCGGTATCCAATACCTAGTTCAATCTCGTTACCAGCAAGTCTCTTTTACTCATTCCGTAATACATCATCTCATAACTAACTCATTAGTTACAATGCTTGCAAGGCTTAAGTGATGAGTATTACCGAGAGGGCCCAGAGATACCTCTCCGACAATCGGAGTGACAAAACCTAATCTTGAATTATGCCAACTCAACATGTACCTTTGGAAACACCTGTAGAGCACCTTTATAATCACCCAGTTACGTTGTGACGTTTGGTAGCACACAAAGTGTTCCTCCGGTAAACGGGAGTTGCACAATCTCATAGTTGCAGGAACTTTGTATAAGTCATGAAGAAAGCAATAGCAACATACTAAACGATGAAGTGCTAAGCTAACGGAATGGGTCAAGTCAATCACATCATTCTCCTAATGATGTGATCCCATTAATCAAATGACAACTCATGCCTATGGTTAGGAAACATAACCATCTTTGATCAATGAGCTAGTCAAGTAGAGGCATACTAGTGACACTATGTTTGTCTATGTATTCACACATGTATCATGTTTCTGGTTAATACAATTCTAGCATGAATAATAAACATTTATCATGATATGAGGAAATAAATAATAACTTTATTATTGCCTCTAGGGCATATTTCCTTCAGTCTCCCACTTGCACTAGAGTCAATAATCTAGATTACATAGTAATGATTCTAACACCCATGGAGCCTTGGTGCTGATCATGTTTTGATCGTGAGAGAGGCTTAGTCAACGGGTCTGCAACATTCAGATCCGTATGTATCTTGCAAATCTCTATGTCTCCCACTTGGACTTGGTCCCGAATGGAATTGAAGCGTCTCTTGATGTGCTTGGTCCTCTTGTGAAATCTGGATTCCTTTGCCAAGGCAATTGCACCAAGATTGTCACGAAGATCTTCATTGGTCCCGATGCACTAGGTATAACACCTAGATCGGAAATGAACTCCTTCATCCGACTCCTTCATTTGCTGCTTCCAAGCAGCTATGTACTCCGCTTCACATGTAGATCCCTTACGGCGCTTTGTTTAGAACTGCACCAACTTACAGCTCCACCGTTTAATAAAAATACGATCCGGTTTGCGATTTAGAATCATCGGATCGGTGTCAAAGCTTGCATCGGCGTAACCATTTACGACTAGCTCTTTGTCATCTCCATATCTGAGAAACATATCCTTTGTCCTTTTCGGTATTTCAGATGTTCTTGACGCTCTTCTTGCGATGACCCACTCCTGGATTACTTTGGTACCTCCCTACCAAACTAATAGCAAGGCACACATCAGGTTTGGTACACAGCATTGCATACATGATAGAGCCTATGGCTGAAGCATAGGGAACTCCTTTCATTTTCTCTCTATCTTCTGCAGTGGTCGGGCATTGAGTCTGACTCAACTTTATACCTTATGTCTGAGCAAGAACCCTTTCTTCGCCTGATCCATATTGAACCTTTTCAACACTTTATCAAGGTACGTGCTTTGTGAAAGTCCAATCAAGCGTCTTGATCTATCTCTATAGATCTTAATGCCCAATATGTAAGCAGCTTCACCGAGGTCTTTCATCGAAAAACTTTTATTCAAGTATCCTTTTATGCTATCCAGAAATTCTATATCATTTCCAATCAACAATATGTCATCCACATATAATATTAGAAATGCTACAGAGCTCCCACTCACTTTCTTGTAAATACAGGCTTCTCCAAAAGTCTGTATAAAACCATATGCTTTGATCACACTATCAAAGCGTTTATTCCAACTCCGAGAGGCTTGCACCAGACCATAGATTGATCGCTGGAGCTTGCACACTTTGTTAGCTCCCTTAGGATCGACAAAACCTTCCGGTTGCATCATATACAACTCTTCTTCCAGAAATCCATTCAGGAATGCAGTTTTGACATCCATCTGCCAAATTTCATAATCATAAAATGCGGCAATTGCTAACATGATTCGGACAGACTTAAGCATTGCTACGGGTGAGAAAGTCTCATCGTAGTCAACCCCTTGAACTTGTCGAAAACCTTTTGCAACAAGTCGAGCTTTATAGACAGCTTATATTACCATCGCCAGGTCTTCTTCTTAAAGATCCATTTATTCTCAATGGCTTGCCGATCATCGGGCAAGTCAACCAAAGTCCATACTTTGTTCTCATACATGGATCCCATCTCAGATTTCATGGCCTCCAGCCATTTTGCGGAATCTGGGCTCATCATCGCTTCCTCATAGTTCGTAGGTTCATCATGGTCAAGTAACATGACTTCCAGAATAGGATTACCGTACCACTCTGGTGCGGATCTTACTCTGGTAGACCTACATGTTGGGAAACGTAGTAATTTCAAAAAAATTCCTACGCACACGCAAGATCATGGTGATGGCATAGCAACGAGAGGGGAGAGTGTATGTCCACGTACCTTCGTAGACCGTAAGCGGAAGCGTTATGACAACACGGTTGATGTAGTCGTACGTCTTCACGATCCGACCGATCCAAGTACCGAACGTACGGCACCTCCGAGTTCAGCACACGTTCAGCTCGATGGCGATCCCGGGCTCCGATCCAGCAAAGCGTCGGGGATGAGTTCCGTCGACGACGGCGTGATGGCGATGATGATGTTCTATCGGCGCGAGGCTTCGCCTAAACTCCGCGACGATATGACCGAGGTGGAATATGGTGGAGGGGGCACCGCACACGGCTAAGGAACGATCCGTAGATCAACTTGTGTGTCTATGGGGTGCCCCTGCCCCGTATATAAAGGAGGGAGGGAGGAGGAGGCCGGCCCTAGGAGGGCGCGCCATGGGGAGTCCTACTCCCACCGGAGTAGGATTCCTCCTTCCTAGTCAACTAGGGTTCCTTCCATGTAGTAGGAGTAGGAGACTAGGAAGGGAAGAGAGAAGGGAAGGAAGGAGGGGTGCGGCCCTCCCTAGTCAATTCGGACTAGGCCTTGGGGCGCGCGGCTGCCCTAGGCAGCCCTCTCTCTTTCCCGCAAGGCCCAATAAGGCCCAATACTTCTCCCGGCGAATTCCGTAACTCTCCGGTACTCGAAAAATACCGAATCACTCGGAACCTTTCCGAACTCCGAATATAGTCGTCCAATATATCGATCTTTACGTCTCGACCATTTCGAGACTCCTCGTCATGTCCCCGATTTCATCCGGGACTCCGAACTCCTTCGGTAAATCAAAACTCATAAACTCATAATATAACTGTCATCGAAACCTTAAGTGTGCGGACCCTACGGGTTCGAGAACTATGTAGACATGACCTAGAACTATTCTCGGTCAATAACCAATAGTGGGACCTGGATGCCCATATTGGCTCCTACATATTCTACGAATATCTTTATCGGTCAAACCGCATAACAACATACGCTGTTCCCTTTGTCATCGGTATGTTACTTGCCCGAGATTCGATCGTCGGTATCCAATACCTAGCTCAATCTCGTCACCGGCAAGTCTCTTTACTCGTTCTGCAATGCATCATCCCATAACAAACTCATTGGTCATATTGCTTGCAAGGCTTATAGTGATGTGCATTACCGTGAGGGCCCAGAGATACCTCTCCGACAATCGGAGTGACAAAACCTAATCTCGAAATACGCCAACTCAACATGTACCTTTGGAGACACCTGTAGTACTCCTTTATAATCACCGAGTTACGTTGTGACGTTTGGTAGTACCCAAAGTGTTCCTCCGGTAAACGGGAGTTGCATAATCTCATAGTTACAGGAACATGTATAAGTCGTGAAGAAAGCAATAGCAACATACTAAACGATCAAGTGCTAAGCTAACGGAATGGGTCAAGTCAATCACATCATTCTCCTAATGATGTGATCCCATTAATCAAATGACAACTCTTTTGTCCATGGCTTGGAAACATAACCATCTCTGATAAACGAGCTAGTCAAGTAGAGGCATACTAGTGACACTATGTTTGTCTATGTACTCACACATGTATTATGTTTCCGGTTAATACAATTCTAGCATGAATAATAAACATTTATCATGAAATAAGGAAATAAATAATAACTTTATTATTGCCTCTAGGGCATATTTCCTTCAGTCTCCCACTTGCACTAGAGTCAATAATCTAGTTCACATCGCCATGTGATTTAACACCAATATTCATATCTCAGATATGATTAACACCCATAGTTCACATCATCATGTGACCAACATCCAAAGGGTTTACTAGAGTCAATAATCTAGTTCACATCGCTATGTGATTAACACCCAAAGAGTACTAAGGTGTGATCATGTTTTGCTCGTGAGAGAAGCTTAGTCAGCGGATCTCACACATTCAGAGCCGTATGTATTTTGCAAATATTTTATGTCCACAATGCTCTTGCACGAGCTACTCTAGCTAATTGCTCCCACTTTCAATATGTATCCAGGTTGAGACTTAGAGTCATCGGATCGGTGTAAAAGTTTGCATTGATGTAACTTTTACAACAAACTCTTTATCACCTCCATAATCGAGAAACATCTCCTTAGTCCTTACTAAGGATATTCTTGACCAATGTCGATGATCTACTCCTAGATCACTATTGTACTCTCTTGCCAAATTCAGAGCAAGGTATACAATAGGTGCAGTACATAGCATAGCATACTTTATAGAACCTATGGTGAGGCATAGGGAATGACTTTCATTCTCTTTCTATTTTCTGCTTTGTGGTCGGGATTTGAGTCTTACTCAATTTCATACCTTTGCAACACAGTAAGAACTCTTTCTTTGACTGCTCCATTTTGAACTATTTCAAAATCTTGCCAAGGTATGTACTCATTGAAAATCTTATCAAGCGTCTTGATCTATCTCAATAGATCTTGATGCTCAATATGTAAGTAGCTTTTCTTGAGGTCTTTTCCTTTTAAAGAACTCCTTTAAAACACTCTTTTATGCTTTGCGAAAAATTCTACATCATTTCGATCAACAATATGTCACTCACATATACTAATCGAAAGGTCAGTAGTGCTCCCACTCACTTTATTGTAAATACAGGCTTCATCGTAAGTCCATATAAAACTATATGCTTTGATCAACTTATCAAAGCGTATATTCCAACTCGAGATGCTTGCACCAGTCCATAGATGGATCATTGGAGCTTGCACATTTTGTTAGCACCTTTAGGATTGACAAAACCTTCGGTTGCATCATATACAACTCTTCTTTAATAAATCCATTAAGGAATGCAGTTTTGACATCCATTTGCCAGATTTCATAAAATGTGGCAATTGCTAACATGATTCGACAGACTTAAGCATCGATCTGAGTGAGAAAATCTCATCGTATTCAACACCTTGAACTTGTTGAAAACCTTTCGCAACAAGTCGAGCTTGGTAGATAGTAACACTACTATCAGTGTCCGTCTTCCTCTTGAAGATCCATTCATTTAACATGGCTTGCGATCATCGAGCAAGTCAATCAAAGTCCATACTTTGTTGTCATTCATGGATCATATCTCAGATTTTATGGCCTCAAGCCATCTCGCGAATCTGGGCTCATCATCGCTTCCTCATAGTTCGTAGGTTCATCATGGTCTAGTAACATGACTTCCGAACATGATTACTACACCACTCGGTGTGGATCTTACTCTGGAAGACCTCGAGGTTCTGTAGTAACTTGATCTGAAGTTTCATGATCAATATCATTAGCTTCCTCACTAATTGGTGTATTTGTCACGAGAACTGATTTACGTGATGAACTACTTTCAATAAGGGAGCAGTACGATTACCTCATCAAGTTCTACTTTCCTCCCACTCACTTCTTTCGAGAGAAACTCCTTCTCTAGAAAGGATCCATTTTAACAACGAATATCTTGCCTTCGGATCTGTGATAGAAGGTGTACCCAACAATTTCCTTTGGGTATTCTATGAAGACGCACTTCTCCGATTTGGGTTCGAGCTTATCAGGATGAAACTTTTTCACATAAGCATCGCAGCCCCAAACATTAAGAAACGACAACTTGGGTTTCTTGCTAAACCACAGTTCATATAGTGTCGTCTCAACGGATTTAAATGGTGCCCTTTTAATGTGAATGCAGCTGTCTCTAATGCATAACCCCAAAACGACAATGGTAAATCAGTAAGAAACATCATAGATCGCACCATATCCAATAAAGTACGATTACAACGTTCGGACACACCATAATGTTGTGGTGTTCCAGGTGGCGTGAACTGTGAAACTATTTCACATTGTTTTAGTTGAAGACCAAACTCGTAACTCAAATATTCGTCTTCGTGATCAGATCGCAGAAACTTTATGTTCTTGTTATGATGATTTTCTACTTCACTCTGAAATTCTTTGAACTTTTCAAATGTTTCAGACTTGTGCTTCATCAAGTAGATATACCCATATCTGCTCAAATCATCTTGTGAAGGTCAGAAAATAACGATACTTGCCACGAGCCTTCATACTCATCGGTCTGCATACATCAGTATGTATTATTTCCAATAAGTCGGTAGCTCGTTCCATTGTTCTGAAGAACGGAGTTTTAGTCATCTTGCCCAAAAGGCATGGTTACAAGCATGAAATGATTCATAACCAAGTGATTCCAAAATCCATCTTTATGGAGTTTCTTCATCGCTTTACACGGTATGACCCAAGCGGTAGTGCCACAAATAAATTGCACTATCATTATTAACTTTGCATCTTTTGGCCTCAATATTATGAATATGTGTATCACTACGATCGAGATCCAACAAACTATTTTCATTGGGTGTATGACCATTGAAGGTTTTATTCATGTAAATGAAACAACAATTATTCTCGATTTTAAATGAATAACCGTATTGCAATAAACATGATCAAATCATATTCATGCTCAGCATAAGCGCCAAATAACATTTATTTAGGTTTAACACTAATCCCGAAATTATAGGAAGTGTGCGATGATGATCATATCAATCTTGGAACTACTTCCAACACTCATCGTCACTTTCCTTCAACTAGTCTCTGTTTATTCGTAACTCTGTTTGAGTTACTAATCTTAGCAACCTAACAAGTATCAAATACTCAGGGCTACTATAAACACTAGTAAGGCACACATCAATAATCTGTATATCAAATATACCCTTGTTCACTTTGCCATCCTTCTTATCCACCAAATATTCAGGGCATTTCCGCTTCCAGTGACCATTTCCTTTGCAGTGTAAGCACTCAGTTTCAGGCTTTGGTCCAGCTTTGGTCTTCTTCACGGGAGTGACAACTTGCTTGTCTTTCCACTTGAAGTTCCCTTTCTTTACTTTTGCCCTTCTCTTGAAACTAGTGGTCTTGTCAATCATCAACACTTGATGGTTTTTTCTTGACTTCTACCTTCGTCGATTTCAACATCACGAAGAGCTCGGGAATCATTTTCGTCATCCCTTGCATACTATAGTTCATCACGAAGTTCTAGTAACTTAGTGATGGTGACTAGAGAATTCATCAATCACTATCTTATCTCGGAAGATTAACTCCCACTTGATTCAAGCGATTGAAGTACCTGGACAATCGAGCACATGCTCACTAGTTGAGCGATTCTCCTCCATCTTTTAGCTATAGAACTTGTTGGAGACTTCATATCTCTCAACTCGGGTATTTGCTTGAAATATTAACTTCAATTCCTGGAACATCTCATATGGTCCATGACGTTCAAAACGTCTTTGAAGTCCCGATTCTAAGCCGTTAAGCATGGTGCACTAAACTATCAAGTAGTCATCATATTGAGCTAGCGAAACGTTCATAACGTCTACATCTGCTCTTGCAATAGGTCTGTCACCTAGCGGTGCATCAAGGACATAATTCTTCTGTGCAGCAATGAGGATAAACCTTAGATCACGGATCCAATCCGCATCATTGCTACTAACATTTTTCAACACAATTTTCTCTAGGAACATATCAAAATAAACATATGAAAGCAACAACGCGAGCTATTGATCTACAACATAATTTGAAAAATACTACCAGGACTAAGTTCATGATAAATTAAAGTTCAATTAATCATATTACTTAAGAACTCCCACTTAGATAGACATCCCTCTAATCTTCTAAGTGATCACGTGATCCAAATCAACTAAACCATGACCGATCATCATGTGAGATGGAGTAGTTTTCAATGGTGAACATCACTATGTTGATCATATCTACTATATGATTCACGCTCGACCTTTCGGTCTCCGTGTTCCGAGGCCATATCTGTATATGCTAGGCTCGTCAAGTATAACCTGAGTATTCCGTGTGTGCAACTATTTTGCACCCGTTGTATTTGAACGTAGAGCCTATCACACCCAATCATCACGTGGTGTCTCAGCACGAAGAACTTTCACAACGGTGCATACTCAGGGAGAACACTTCTTGATAATTAGTGAGAGATCATCTTAAAATGCTACCGTCAATCAAAGCAAGAATAAGATGTATAATAGATAAACATCATATGCAATCAAAATATGTGACATGATATGCCCATGATCATCTTGCGCCTTTGATCTCCATCTCCAAAGTACTGTCATGATCTCTATCGTCACCGGCACGACACGTCTTCATCATCTTGATCTATATCAATGTGTCGTCACATGGTCGTCTCGCCAACTATAGCTCTTGCAACTATTGCTGTCGCACTGCGATAAAGTAAAGCAATTATTTGGCACTTGCATCTTATGCAACAAAGAGACAACCAGAGGGCTTCTGCCAGTTGCCGATAACTTCAACAAAACATGATCATCTCATACAACAACTTATATCTCATCACGTCTTGACCATATCACATCACAACATGCCCTGCAAAAACAAGTTAGGCGTCCTCTACTTTGTTGTTGCAAGTTTTACGTGGCTGCTACGGGCTGAGCAAGAACCGTTCTTACCTCGCATCAAAACCACAGCGATAGTTTGTCAAATAGACTCCGTTTTAACCTTCGCAAGGACCGGGCATAGCCACACTCGGTTCAACTAAAGTTGGAGAAACCGACACCGCCAGCCACCGTGTGCAAAGCACGTCGGTAGAACCAGTCTCGCGTAAGCGTCTGGCGTAATGTCGGTCCGGGCCGCTTCATCCAACAATACCGCTGAACCAAAGTATGACATGCTGGTAGGCAGTATGACTTATATCGTCCACAACTCACTTGTGTTCTACTCGTGCATATAACATCAACGCATAAAACCTAGGCTCGGATGCCACTGTTGGGAAACGTAGTAATTTCAAAAAATTTCCTACGCACACGCAAGATCATGGTGATGGCATAGCAACGAGAGGGGAGAGTGTATGTCCACGTACCCTCGTAGACCGTAAGCGGAAGCGTTATGACAACGCGGTTGATGTAGTCGTACGTCTTCACGATCCGACCGATCCAAGTACCGAACGTACGGCACCTCCGAGTTCAGCACACGTTCAACTCGATGACGATCCCCGGGCTCCGATCCAGCAAAGCGTCGGGGATGAGTTCCGTCAGCACGACAGCGTGATGACGATGATGATGTTCTACCGGCGCAGGGCTTCGCCTAAACTCCGTGACGATATGACCGAGGTGGAATATGGTGGAGGGGGCACCGCACACGGCTAAGGAACGATCCGTAGATCAACTTGTGTGTCTATGGGGTGCCCCCTGCCCCCGTATATAAACGAGGGAGGGAGGAGGCTGGCCCTAGGAGGGGCGCGCCATGGGGAGTCCTACTCCCACCGGGAGTAGGATTCCCCCTTTCCTAGTCCAGCTAGGGGTCCTTCCATGTAGTAGGAGTAAGAGACTAGGAAGGGGAAGGGAGAAGGGAAGGAAGGAGGGGGTGCGGCCCCTCCCCTAGTCCAATTCGGACTAGGCCTTGGGAGGGGCACGCGGCCTGCCCTAGGCAGCCCCTCTCTCTTTCCCGCAGGGCCCAATAAGGCCCAATACTTCTCCCCGGCGAATTCCCGTAACTCTCCGGTACTCCGAAAAATACCCGAATCACTCGGAACCTTTCCGAACTCCGAATATAATCGTCCAATATATCGATCTTTACGTCTCGACCATTTCGAGACTCCTCGTCATGTCCCCGATTTCATCCGGGACTCCGAACTCCTTCGGTACATCAAAACTCATAAACTCATAATATGACCGCGTCCGAAACCTTAAGCGTCACGGACCCTACGGGTTCGAGAACTATGTAGACATGACCTAGAACTACTCTCGGTCAATAACCAATAGCGGGACCTGGATGCCCATATTGGCTCCTACATATTCTCTGAAGATCTTTATCGGTCAAACCGCATAACAACATACGTTGTTCCCTTTGTCATCGGTATGTTACTTGCCCGAGATTCGATCGTCGGTATCAATACCTAGCTCAATCTCGTCACCGCAAGTCTCTTTACTCGCTCGTAATGCATCATCCGTAACCAACTCATTGGTCATATTGCTTGCAAGGCTTATAATGATGTGCATTACCGAGAGGGCCCAGAGATACCTCTCCGACAATCGGAGTGACAAAACCTAATCTCAAATCGCCAACTCAACATGTACCTTTGGAGACACAAATAGTACTCCTTTATAATCACCTAGTTACGTTGTGACGTTTGGTAGTACCAAAGTGTTCCTCCGTAAACGGAGTTGCATAATCTCATAGTTACGAGAACATGTATAAGTCATGAAGAAAGCAATAGCAACATACTAAGCGATCAAGTGCTAAGCTAACGGAATGGGTCAAGTCAATCACATCATTCTCCTAATGATGTGATCCCGTTAATCAAATGACAACTCTTTTGTCCATGGCTAGGAAACATAACCATCTCTGATAAACGAGCTAGTCAAGTAGAGGCATACTAGTGACACTATGTTTGTCTATGTATTCACACATGTATTATGTTTCCGGTTAATACAATTCTAGCATGAATAATAAACATTTATCATGAAATAAGGAAATAAATAATAACTTTATTATTGCCTCTAGGGCATATTTCCTTCACTACAAGGTTCTGTAGAAACTTGATCTGAAGTTTCATGATCAGTACCATTAGCTTCCACACTAATTGGTGTAGGTGTCACAGGAACTGATTTCTGTGATGAATTACTTTTCAATAAGGGAGCAGGTACAGTTACCTCATCAAGTTCTACTTTCCTCCCACTCACTTCTTTCGAGAGAAACACCTTCTCTAGAAAGGATCCATTCTTAGCAACGAATGTTTTGCCTTCGGATCTGTGATAGAAGGTGTACCCAACAGTCTCTTTTGGGTATCCTATGAAGACACATTTCTCCGATTTAGGTTCGAGCTTATCTGGCTGAAGTTTCTTCACATAAGCATCGCAGCCCCAAACTTTAAGAAACGACAACTTTGGTTTCTTGCCAAACCACAGTTCATAAGGCGTCGTCTCAACGGATTTTGATGGTGCCCTATTTAACGTGAATGCGGCCGTTTCTAAAGCATAACCCCAGAACGATAGCGGTAAATCCATAAGAGACATCATAGATCGCACCATATCTAGTAAAGTACGATTACGACGTTCGGACACACCATTTCTTTGTGGTGTTCCAGGTGGCGTGAGTTGCGAAACTATTCCGCATTGTTTCAAATGTAAACCAAACTCGTAACTCAAATATTCTCCTCCACGATCAGATCATAGAAACTTTATTTTCTTGTTACGATGATTTTCCACTTCACTATGAAATTCTTTGAACTTTTCAAATGTTTCAGACTTGTGTTTCATTAAGTAGATATACCCATATCTGCTCAAATCATCTGTGAAGGTGAGAAAATAACGATATCCGCCACGAGCTTCAACATTCATCGGACCACATACATCTGTATGTATGATTTCCAACAAATCTGTTGCTCTCTCCATAGTACCGGAGAACGGTGTTTTAGTCATCTTGCCCACGAGGCACGGTTCGCAAGTACCAAGTGATTCATAATCAAGTGATTCCAAAAGTCCATCGAGATGGAGTTTCTTCATGCGCTTTACACCGATATGACCTAAATGGCGATTGCCACAAATAAGTTGCACTATCATTATCAACTCTGCATCTTTTGGCTTCAACATTATGAATATGTGTATCACTACTATCGAGATTTAATAAAAATAGACCACTCTTCAAGGGTGCATGACCATAAAAGATATTACTCATATAAATAGAACAACCATTATTCTCTGATTTAAATGAATAACCGTCTCGCATCAAACAAGATCCAGATATATTTTCATGCTCAACGCTGGCACCAAATAACAATTATTCAGGTCTAAAACTAATCCCGAAGGTAGATGTAGAGGTAGCGTGCCGACCGTGATCACATCGACTTTGGAACCGTTTCCCACGCGCATCGTCACCTTGTCCTTGGCGGTGCTCGCTTATTCCGTAGTCCTGCTTGAGTTGCAAATATTAGCAATGAACCAGCATCAAATACCAGTGCTACTACGAGCTCTAGTTAGGTACACATCAATAACATGTATATCACATATACCTTTGTTCACTTTGCCATCCTTCTTATCCGCCAAATACTTGGGGCAGTTCCGCTTCAAAGACCAGTTTGCTTGCAGAGAAGCACTTTCGGTTTCAGCTTAGGTCCGACTTGGGTTTCTTCTCTTGAGCAGCAACTTGCTTGCTGTTCTTCTTGAAGTTCCCTTCTTCTTCCCTTTGCCCTTTTCTTGAAACTAGTGGTCTTGTTGACCATCAACACTTGATGCTCCTTCTTGATTTCTACCTCCGCAGCCTTTAGCATTGCGAAGAGCTCGATAATCGTCTTGTTCATCCCTTGCATATTATAGTTCATCACGAAGCTCTTGTAGCTTGGTGGCGTGATTGGAGAATTCATCAATGACGCTATCATCCGGAAGATTAACTCCCAGTTGAATCAAGTGATTATTATACCCGCACATTTTGAGTATATGCTCACCGACGAACTATTCTCCTCCATCTTGCAGCTGTAGAACTTATTGGAGACTTCATATCTCTCAATCCGGGCATTTGCTTGAAATATTAAATTCAACTCTGGAACATCTCATATGCTCCATGACGTTCAAAACGTCGTTGAAGACCCGGTTCTAAGCCGTAAAGCATGGCACATCGAACTATAGAGTAGTCATCGACTTTGCTCCGCCAGACGTTCACAACATCCGGCGTTGCTCTCAGCAGAGGCTCGCACCCAGCGGTGCTTCGGGACGTAATTCTTCATGCAGCAATGAGGATAATCCTCAAGTTACGGACCCAGTCCGTGTAATTGCTACCATCATCTTTCAACTTTGCTTTCTCAAGGAACTCATTAAAATTCAACAGAACAACAGCACGAGCCATCTATCTACAACAAACATAGACAAGCAAAATACTATCAGGTACTAAGTTCGTGATAAATTTAAGTTCAATTAATCATATTACTTAAGAACTCCCACTTAGACAGACATATCTCTAGTCATCTAAGTGATCACGTGATCCAAATCAACTAAACCATAACCGATCATCACGTGAGATGGAGTAGTTTTTAATGGTGAACATCTCTATGTTGATCATATCTACTATATGATTCACGCTTGACCTTTCGGTCTCCGTGTTCCGGGGCCATATCTGCATATGCTAGGCTCGCTAAGTTTAACCTGAGTATTCTGCGTGTGCAAAACTGGCTTGCACCCGTTGTAGATGGACGTAGAGCTTATCACACCCGATCATCACGTGGTGTCTGGGCACGACGAACTTTGGCAACGGTGCATACTCAGGGAGAACACTTCTTGATAATTTTAGTGAGAGATCATCTTTAAATGCTACCGTCAATCAAAGCAAGATAAGATGCATAAAGGATAAACATCACATGCAATCAATATAAGTGATATGATATGGCCATCATCATCTTGTGCTTGTGATCTCCATCTTCAAGCACCGTCGTGATCACCATCGTCACCGCGCGACACCTTGATCTCCATCATAGCATCGTTGTCGTTCGCCATCTATTGCTTCTCGACTATCGCTAGCGCTTAGTGATAAAGTAAAGCAATTACAGTATGCGTTGCATTTCATACAATAAAGCGACAACCATATGGCTCCTGCCAGTTGCCGATAACTTCGGTTACAAAACATGATCATCTCATCAAATAAAATATAGCATCACGTCTTGACCATATCACATCACAACATGCCCTACAAAAACAAGTTAGACATCCTCTAGTTTGTTGTTGCAAGTTTTACGTGGCTGCTACGGGCTTAGCAAGAACCGTTCTTACCTACGCATCAAAACCACAACGATAGTTCATCAAGTTAGTGCTGTTTTAACCTTCGCAAGGACCGGGCGTAGCCACACTCGATTCAGCTAAAGTGAGAGAGACATACAGCCGCCAGTCACCTTTAAGCACGAGTGCTCGTAACGGGGAAACCAGTCTCGCGTAAGCGTACGCGTAATGTCGGTCCGGGCCGCTTCATCTCACAATACCACCGAACCAAAGTATGACATGCTGGTAAGCAGTATGACTTGTATCGCCCACAACTCACTTGTGTTCTACTCGTGCATATAACATCAATGCATAAAACCTAGGCTCGGATGCCACTGTTGGGAAACGTAGTAATTTCAAAATTTTCCTACGCACACGCAAGATCATGGTGATGGCATAGCAACGAGAGGGGAGAGTGTTGTCCACGTACCCTCGTAGACCGTTAAGCGGAAGCGTTATGACAACGCGGTTGATGTAGTCGTATGTCTTCACGATCCGACCGATCCAAGTACCGAACGTACGGCACCTCCGTGTTCAACACACGTCCAGCTCGATGACGTCCCCAGGCTCCAATCCAGCAAAGCGTCGGGGATGAGTTCCGTCAGCACGACGGCGTGCTGACGATGATGATGTTCTACGGCGCAGGCTTCGCCTAAGCTCATGACGATATGACCGAGGTGGAATATGGTGGAGGGGGCACCGCACGGCTAAGGAGCAATCCATAGATCAAATTGTGTGTCTATGGGGTGCCCCCTTGATATATAAAGGAGCAAGGGGAGGCCGGCCGCCCAAGGGGGCATGCCAGGAGGAGGAATCCCCCTCCTAGTAGGAGTAGGACTCCTCCTTTCCTACTCCTACTAGGAGGAGGAAGGAAGGGGATAGGGGAAGGAAAGGGGGGCCCTCCTAGTCCATTCGGACCAGGAGGGGAGGGGGCACGCGCCCATGCTGGCCGCCCTCTCTCCTTTCCCTAAGGCCCATAAGGCCCATTACTCTCCGGGGGAGTTCGGTAACCTCCCGGCACTCGGTTTTCTCCAAATCACCGGAACACTTCCGGTGTCCGAATATAGTCGTCCAATATATCAATCTTTATGTCTCGACCATTTCGAGATTCCTCGTCATGTCCGTGATCACATCCGGACTCAACAAACTTCGGTACATCAAAACTTATAAACTCATAATAAAACTGTCATCGTAACGTTAAGCGTGCGGACCCTACGGGTTCGAGAACTATGTAGACATGACCTAGAACTATTCTCGGTCAATAACCAATGGTGGAACCTGGATGTTCATATTGGTTCCTACATATTCTACGAAGATCTTTATCGGTCAAACCGCATAACAACAGACGTTGTTCCCATTGTCATCGGTATGTTACTTGCCTGAGATTCGATCGTCGATATCCAATACCTAGTTCAATCTCGTTACTGGCAAGTCTCTTTTACTCGTTCCGTAATACATCATCTTGTAACTAACTCATTAGTTACAATGCTTGCAAGTCTTAAGTGATGAGTATTACCGAGAGGGCCCAGAGATACCTCTCCGAAAATCGGAGTGACAAAACTTAATCTTGAATTATGCCAACTCGACATGTACCTTTGGAAACACCTGTAGAGCACCTTTATAATCACCCAGTTACATTGTGACGTTTGGTAGCACACAAAGTGTTCCTCCGGTAAACGGGAGTTGCACAATCTCATAGTTGCAGGAACTTTGTATAAGTCATGAAGAAAGCAATAGCAACATACTAAACGATCAAGTGCTAAGCTAACGGGATGGGTCAAGTCAATCACATCATTCTCCTAATGATGTGATCCCATTAATCAAATGACAACTCATGCCTATGGTTAGGAAACATAACCATCTTTGATCAATGAGCTAGTCAAGTAGAGGCATACTAGTGACACTATGTTTGTCTATGTATTCACACATGTATCATGTTTCCGGTTAATACAATTCTAGCATGAATAATAAACATTTATCATGATATGAGGAAATAAATAATAACTTTATTATTGCCTCTAGGGCATATTTCCTTCAAAAGATGGGTCAAATCATTTCAGCAAAGCGCTTAAAATCCTCATCATCTTTCTTCTTGGATGGTTTCGAAGGAAAAGGCATGGGTTTCTGAACCCATGGTTCCCTTTCTTTACCATGTTTCCTATCAACGAAGTCTCTTTTATCATAACGTTGATTCCTTGATTGTGGGTTATCAAAATCAACAGCAGGTTCAACTTCTACATCATTATCATTACTAGGTTGAGCATCAACATGAACATTATCATTAACATTATCACTAGGTTCATGTTCATCACCTGATTGTGTTTCAGCATCAGAAATATAGATATCATTCGGATTCTCAGGTGGTTCAGCAATAGGTTCACTAGAAGTTTGCAAAGTTCTATCATATTTCTTTTTCTTCCTCTTAGAAGAACTAGGTACATCAATATTGTTTCTCTAAGAATCTTGCTCGATTCTCTTAGGGTGGCCTTCAGGATACAAAGGTTCCTGAGTCATTCTACCAGTTCTAGTAGCCACTCTAACAACATAATCATTTTTCTTACTATTCATTTCATCAAGCGCTTCTTTCTGAGCTTTAAGTACTTGTTCTACTTGAGTGGTAACCATATAAGCATGTTTCCTAACAAGTTTAAAGTCTCCTCTAATGTCAGCCATATAATCACCCAAGCATTTAATCATAAAGGTATTCTGTTTTAATTGTCTACCAAAATAAGCATTAAAGTCATCTTGCTTAAACATAAAGTCATCAAACTCATCCAAGCACTGACTAGCAATTTTAGTAGGAGGGACTTCAGCTTTATCATATCTATAGAGAGAATTTACCTTTACTACGTGGTCGGGATATCGGAGATTCTTGATAAATAAGTAATTGAGATCATATACTTCTTCAACAGGCGGTAAATTAAGAGCATGTATTTATTCAATAGGAGGTAAATTCTTAACATCTTCAGCTTTAATACCTTTTTCTTTCATAGATTTCTTTGCCTCTTGCATATCTTCGGGACTAAGAAATAGAACACCTCTCTTCTTCGGAGTTGGTTTAGGAATAGGCTCAGTAATTGGCTCTGGAGCTGGCTCAGGAGGTGCCCAATTATTTTCATTTGCCAACAGAATATTCAATAGAAATTCAGCGTCATCCGGTGTTCTTTCCCTGAAAAGAGAACCAGCACAACTATCCAGGAAATCTCTGGAAGCATCAGTTAGTCCATTATAAAAGATATCAAATATTTCAGGTTTCTTAAGAGGATGATCAGGCAAAGCATTAAGTAACTTGAGAAGCCTACCCCAAGCTTGTGGGAGACTCTCTTCTTCAATTTGCACAAAATTGTATATTTCCCTCAAGGCAGCTTGTTTCTTATGAGCAGGGAAATATTTAGCAGAGAAGTAATAAATCATATCCTAGGGACTTTGCACACAGCCAGGATCAAGAGAATTAAACCATATCTTAGCATCACCCTTTAATGAGAACGGAAATATTTTGAGTAAATAAAGGTAGCACGATATTTCATTATTAGTAAACAGGCCAGCTATATCATTTAACTTAGTAAGATGTGCCACAACAGTTTCAGATTCATAGCCATAAAAAGGATCAGATTCAACCAAAGTAATTATATCTGGATCAACAGAAAAATCATAATAATCTTGATCAGGAACACAGATAGGTGAAGTAGCAAAAGCAGGGTCGGGTTTCATTCTATCTCTAAAAGATTCTTTACTCCATTTAACTAGCAACCTCTTAAGTTCACGTTTATCCTGGCAAGCAAGAATAGCTGCAGAAGATTCAGCATCAAAAAGATAACCCTCAGGAATAGCAGGCATAGGTTCATCATCACTCACATCATCGTGTTTAGGTTCAGTAATTTCTCTTTCTCTAGACCTAGCAATTTGCTCATCAAGAAATTCACCAAGGGGCACAGTAGTATCAAGCATAGAAGTACTTTCATCATAAGTATCAAGCGTATCAGAAGTGGCATCATCAATAACATGCGACATATCAGAATTCATAGCAGTAGTAGGTTTAGGTGTCGCAAACTTACTCATAACAGAAGGAGAATCTAGTGCAAGGCTAGATGGCAGTCCCTTACCTCCCCTCGTAGTTGAGGGCAAAATAGTAGTTCGATCATCTTTCAAGTTCTTCATAGTGTCCAGCAGATATAAATCCCAAGTGACTCAAAGAATAGAGCTATGCTCCCAGCAACAAATACCAGAAAAAGGTCTTGATAACCCACAAGTATAGGGGATCGCAGCAGTTTTCGAGGGTAGAGTATTCAACCCAAATTTATTGATTCGACACAAGGAGCCAAAGAATATTCTCAAGTATTAGCAGCTGAGTTGTCAATTCAACCACACCTGGAAACTTAGTATCTGCAGCAAAGTGTTTAGTAGCAAAGTAATATGATAGTGGTGGTAATGGTAACAAAAGTAAAGACAACAAAAGTAATGTTTTTGGTATTTTGTAGTGATTGTAACAGTAGCAACGGAAAAGTAAATAAGCGAGAACCAGTATATGGAAAACTCGTAGGCACCGGATTAGTGATGGATAATTATGCCGGATGCGGTTCGTCATGTAACAGTCATAACATAGGGTGACACAGAACTAGCTCCAGTTCATCAATGTAATGTAGGCATGTATTCCGTATATAGTCATAAGTGCTTATGGAAAAGAACTTGCATGACATCTTTTGTCCTACCCTCCTGTGGCAGCGGGGTCCTATTGGAAACTAAGGGATATTAAGGCCTCCTTTTAATAGAGGACCGGAACAAAGCATTAGCACATAGCGAATACATGAACTCCTCAAACTATGGTCATCATTGGGAGTGGTCCTGATTATTGTCACTTCAGGGTTGCCGGATCATAACACATAGTAGGTGACTAGAGACTTGCAAGATAGGATCAAGAACACACATATATTCATGAAAACATAATTGATTCAGATCTGAAATCATGTCACTCGCGCCCTAGTGACAAGCATTAAACATATCAAATTCATAGCAACATCAATCTTAGAACATAATGGATACTAGGGATCAAACCCTAACAAAACTAACTCGATTACATGATAAATCTCATCCAACCCATCACCGTCCAGCGAACCTACGATGCAATTACTCACGCACGACGGTGAGCATCATGAAATTGGTGATGGATGATGGTTGATGATGATGATGGCGATGAATCCCCCTCTCCGGAGCCCCGAACGGACTCCAGATCAGCCCTCCCGAGAGAGATTAGGGCTTGGCAGCGGCTCCGTATCGTAAAACGCGATTATTTCTTCTCTCTGATTTTTTTTCTCCCCGAAAGCCAATATATGGAGTTGAAGTTGGCGTCGGAGGGCCACCAGGGGGCCCACGAGGTAGGGGGGCGCGCCCAGGGGGCGCCCCCCACCCTCGTTAGTAGGGTGTGGGCCCCCTGGTTTTCATCTTTTGCGAGGCTTTTTTATTGTTTTTTCTAAGGTGTTCCGTGGAGTTTCAGGACATTCCGAGAACTTTTATTTTCTGCACAAAAAACAACACCATGGCAGTTCTGCTGAAAACAGCGTCAGTCCGGGTTAGTTCCATTCAAATCATACAAGTTAGAGTCCAAAACAAGGGCAAAAGTGTTTGGAAAAGTAGACACGACGGAGACGTATCAGCAAGCTCCCGAAACATGTCTTTATCTCCGGTCATGTGATCGGTACATCCACTATCGAGAACCCATTCCTTTCCTCCTGCCATATATCCCCGAAGATTTGCCATAAGACCAAAGTGTCTCATTGCATCATCAAGATCGAAGTCACTATCATCATCCTCATCATAGTATCCATGTTCAACATCATCACATGGTGGATCAAATCCTAGAGAGGGTGATTCGTTAGAGTGATTTTGACAAAGATCTTGTTTATGAATTCTAATAGCTTCGGAAATAATATCACTAATAATTCCAACATCTCCTTTGGCACGCATAAGGTTGGTAAGCTCAAATAGACAATTACCAAACATAGGATCACTAGAATTCATCTTACTCAAGGCAATAGACTTATGGAGAATTTCATCAAGATTTTTCAAGGAATAATTTGGAAAGCGTTCTTCAAGAAATTTCCATATGGTGTAGGCACACTTAAGAGTAGGCAAACATCCAATCAATTTTCTAGGCAATCCTCTAATGATAAGTTCGGCAGTTCTAAGATTGCGGATCATGTCAATTGACTCATCAAGGGTAGGATGCATAGGATCAACATGAGTTGCACAAGGGCTAGCAATGTACTTGTTCAAATGATATTGACTGGAAATCACAAGCATCTCATTTTTCCAGTCATGAAAGTACTCTCCATCAAGTATAGGTACCCTATGTCTAAGACTCCCAATAGTAGACTCATCCATCTTCCTCCAATGGTGTTTAAACCAAAGCAATGGAGACCAAAGCTCTGATACAAATTGAGAGGGATCGAGAAGAGGTGTCTAGAGAGGGGGTGGTTAGACACTAAGTACCAAAAGTTGCAGTTTTTAACTTCTTTAAGTTGGAGTGGAGTTTAGGCACAAGTTTATCAATTGCAACACATATCAAGCAAGCATGCAAAGAGTATATGAGCAGCAGAAAGTAAAGCATGCAACTTGCAAGAATGTAAAGGGAAGGGATTGGAGGATTCAAACGCAATTTGGAGACACGGTGATTTTTGAGCCGTGGTTACGATAGGTGGTGCTATCGTACATCCACGTTGATGGAGACTTCAACCCACGAAGGGTAACGGTTGCGCGAGTCCACGGAGGGCTCCACCCACGAAGGGTCCACGAAGAAGCAACCTTGTCTATCCCACCATGGCCGTCGCCCATGAAGGACTTGCCTCACTAGCGGTAGATCTTCACGAAGTAGGCGATCTCCTTGCCCTTACAAACTCCTTGGTTCAACTCCACAATCTTGTCGGAGGCTCCCAAGTGACACCTAGCCAATCTAGGAGACACCACTCTCCAAGAAGTAACAAATGGTGTGTTGATGATGAACTCCTTGCTCTTGTGCTTCAAATGATAGTCTCCCCAACACTCAACTCTCTCTCTCTCATAGGATTTGGATTTGGTGGAAAGAAGGTTTGAGTGGAAATCAACTTGGGGAAGGCTAGATCAAGATTCATATGGTAGGAATGGGATATCTTGGCCTCAACACATGAGTAGGTGGTTCTCTCTCAGAAAATGTATGCTGGAAGTGTAGGTTCATTCTGATCGCTCTCTCCACGAATGAAGAGGAGGTGGAGGGGTATATATAACCTCCACACAAAATCTAACCGTTACACACAACTTGCCAAACTCGGTGGGACAGAATTGGTAAACTCGGCCGGACCGATTCAGCAAATCTAGTGACCGTTAGGATTTTCGGTGGGACCGACATGCAACTCGGTAGGACCGATATGGTTAGGGTTAGGGCTTAACGTAATGTCGGTGAGACCGATTACACAAACTCGGTGGGACCGATTTTGGTAATAAGCTAACCAGAGAGTTGGTCAGGCAAACTCGGTTTGACCGATTACACAAACTCGGTAGGACCGATTTTGGTAATAAGTTAACCGGAGAGTTTGCATTGTAATCTCGGTAGTACCGATTGCTCAAACTCGGTGAGATCGACTTTGGTAATGGACATACACAGAGAGATTACAATCCCATCTCGGTGAGACCGAGATCCCTATTGGTGAGACCGATTTGCCTAGGGTTTGTGGCAGTGGCTATGACATCTAAACTCGGTGGCACCGGATAGAGAGAATCGGTAGGGCTGAGTTAGACTTTTTGGTTTAGGACATATGTGGATGTGAGAAAGTAGTTGAGGGCTTTGGAGCATATCACTAAGCACTTTGAGCAAGCAAGCCATTAAGCAACACCTCATCCCCTCTTGATAGTATTGCCTTTTTCCTATAGACTCAATGTGATCTTGGATCACTAAAATAGAAAATGTAGAGTCTTGATCTTGGAGCTTGAGCCAATCCTTTGTCCTTAGCATCTTGAAGGCATTCCACATCCACTAGTCCATGCCACTCCATTGTTGAACTTGTCTGAAACATACTAGGTAAAAATGTTAGTCCAACAAGAGATATGTTGACATTAATTACCAAAACCACCCAGGGAGCACTTGTGCTTTCACATGATGTAGAGGAATAAACTCAAGAAATACGATGTAAACCCCATCTTTTTATCCTCGATGGCAACAATACAATACGTGCCTTGCTGCCCCTACCGTCACTGGGAAAGGCACCGCAAGATTGAACCCAAAGCTAATCACTTCTCCCATTGCAAGAAAAACCAATCTAGATGGCCAAACTAAACCGATAATTCGTACAAAGATATCAAATCGTGCATATAAGAATTCAGAGAAGATTCAAATAATATTCACAGATAAGCTGATCATAAATCCACAATTCCTCCGATCTCGACAAACACACTGCAATAGAAGATTACATTGAATAGATGTCCAAGAACATCAAGGAGAACATGGTATTGATAATCAAAGAGAGAGAAGAAGCCATCTAGCTACTAGCTATGGACCTATAGGTCTGAAGTAAATTACTCATGCTTTAGCGGAAGGGCAATAGAGTTGATGTACAAGCCCTCTATGATCCAATCCCCCTCCAGTAGGATGCCGGAAAAGGCCCCTAGATGGGATCTCACAGGTACAGAAGGTTGCGGCAGTGGAAAGTGTTTTCGTGGATGCTTCTGGTGGTTTGGGGATATTTGGGAATATATAGGACGAAGAAGTAGGTCGGTGGAGTCACGGGGGCGGGGGGGGGCATAAGGCAGGGGGCGTGCCCTCCCCCTTTGTGATCGCCTCATGGCTCTTCTGACTTGATCTCCAAGTCACCTGGTCCAAGAAAAATCATCGTGAAGGTTTTATTCCGTTTGGACTCCGTTTGGTATTCCTTCTCTGCGAAGCTCAAAAACAAGGAAAAAACAGAAACTGGCACTGGGCTCTAGGTTATAGGTTAGTCCCAAAAATAATATACAATAGCATACTAATGCATATAAAACATCCAAAACAGATAATATAATAGCATGGAACAATAAAACATTATAGATACGTTGGAGACATATCAGTACTGTCCAACAAAAATAATACTAGATGACCCGTTGTGCCATTGGCGAAATGACCAACTACCGCCGAAAGGTAAGTGAACTATTTGAGATTTTTTTTTGAACGGTTTGCAAATGATCATGTTCGTAATATATTTGTATTTGACTTGATGGTGATTATTTCCCATTGAACACATAAGTCGTTTGCTTGAGCAGGTAAATGGACTCTGGTTTTTTCATGCTCCGACTTTTCCTTGTCTTGTAATTGCGATGGAAAAACAAATGACTTCATCCTGATCTCTGGTGTGTTGTCGGTGGCCACCAAGGAGATAGTCCAATAGGGCACAACCAAACAAACAGATGGCTGCAATGAGGACATGTTAGGGCGAACGACAACCGAAATGATAGAAAGCCCAATCATACCCTGCTGACAAATAACCTTAGCCATCATAACCGTCCATGCAACACAGAGGCACACATGTCTAACGAAACAACACACATCGACTCGACTTGCCAACTAGCCCCGATGGCGTAGATCCTTCGGGTGAATTGCGTTGGACATACATCGGGTGTTTGTTAAGACAGTTCCTAACCAGACCATGGAATGACTAGAAGGCAATGTACATAACAAGTATCTACTAACTGTTCGGCGGCCTTGCCCTTCGCCAGCTTTGCATGGACAACATGGCATAAGGGCCAAAAATGAAACACTATTAAGAAGAGTGGTGAACTATTTGAACAAAATTTCCCTAAGTTACACATGGTTGTCTTGTCAAAGACGTCCTTGGAGCATAACACTCGTTTTCATAGCCACGTGACCGACTGGCCTCTCGGCCAGAGAGGAGCCATCCCCCTGAAATCACTTTGGTTTTGGATGCAGACCTAGCCAATTGGTCTAGTCACCTCTGTTTGTTATCGTTCTGTGCTTCTTTGGTCGTTTGGTATAAGGTTGTCTGTGGTTCGTGGGCCATGTTAGAGGTTGTGGCGTGGTTGGGCGATCGTTTCTCTACTTTCAGTTTGTCTCCTTGTGCTCGACTCTTGGTCAGGTGGAGGTTTGGTCATTCCGTAAGGTTGTCGTTCGGTGTATCATTTGCATGGGCCTAGAGCTCTTCCTACGCATTAGCCCATTGCGCCATCGGTGCAAAGACCAATTGCAGCCATGAAGCAAATCAACGGTGAGGCTGGATCTGCTTTAGTTATAACACTAGGCCATGTGATGATATGCCAAACAAACATTACACCATAACATACCATTGGAGGGTGTCCGGTGCTCACAAGCACGCTGCTTTTGTTCTTATCTATTTAGTAAAATCATCGTTTGTTTGGGGTTGTACATTAAGGAGCATCACATGACCACATGTGGGCCAAGGTAACACTAAACCGGACAAGCAAGCACCAAGGCTTCGACCTGAACATGTTATAGCAAGAAAATCAGGTGAACAATTTTAGCTAGGGTTTACAAAGAGGCTCCCAGGAAGAACTCACATGGTCAGACAAGATCAAAGACAAGAGCCCTCCCAAGATATCAAAGACTGCTTCTATGACCTTCGCCACGCTTGGGGGCTACTGACGACGTCATACATGGGGGGGGGCTTATCCAAGGGAGCTTGACCTCATACTTGATAAGAGGCCCACGAGGCCCAGGGAAAAGGGAAACCCTAAGGAAGGTGCCAGAAGCTTTCTTTCCCTCCAAGGCAAGGACGGCGGCAACCAAGATTGTGCCTACCACTCAGTAAACCCTAGCCCCTTCGTGTATATAAGGGGAGTCTAGGGAGCTCTCATTCCCGTCTATTCTCAGATTGAAAACTCTTGGTACCATCTCACACACCATTGTAACCCCTCGCACGAGGTATCCCACCAAGATGAATAACCAAAACAAGCAGGACGTAGGGTATTACCGTCCAGAGGCCCGAACCTGGATAAACCCCTCGTGTGTCCTCTGATCTAAGACTTTCAGCTGCACTTGGACCCCTATTGAGGGATATTATGGTATTTTGCACCATCACCGCGGACACAACATGTCTTCCAGCAGGAGGAGATCCACTGTCCAAAAATCACTGGTCGGTCGCCAGCCCTGCAAGAAGGGGCGGTCATGGAGTTCGAGCACACGGCCATGGCTTCAACACATGGCGGGGATGATGAGGGGAGGATATCTATTACTCCTGTTATTTTCACCCCCTCCTGATATTATGATGTTCAGATCTTTCTGCTTTGCAATTCCTCCTACGGATGAGGTGAAGCCCAATTCTAGATCACCACCAATGTGTTTCGACGAGGCCAAATAGGAGTGGCTCAAAATAATTTGTTACCCCATGTCGGTTTAATTTATTAGGCTGAATGTTGGTTTATACCCAGGCCATGTCATGGGCCATAGTTTTTTTAGTTGTGTTATTTTAATTCAGTATGGGCCTGTCCAAACCGAATAGTTTTATTTTTAGGATTTACCTATATAAGCTGGACGCCGACCATTGTAATAGGGGAGTTGAAATTTTGAGTTAAGAATAGACAGGAAAAAGGTCCAATATCGAGGACGCCAACATCGCTTGTTTTGCTTGCTGATTCGCAAGAATTTGCTCTACTGTTTGTGGAGTAGATCTAATCTGCTCAACAAGCAAAGCTACTATTGGTTCTATCGTTCACCGTGAGAGATTGCACCAAAAACCGTAGGATCCCTACTTAGGGCTGGAAAAAAGCTCAAAGCTTGCGAGCTAAACGAGTAGCTCGTGACTCAGCTCGAATCGACTTGAACTCGAAGAATAACGAGTCAAGCCAAGCTTTATTTTAAGATCGTTTATAGACCAAGTTAAACAAGTCGAGTTCACGAGTACTCGTGTAACTCGTTAGGCTCGGTATAACAATCAGCCGCCCAGCACCAAGTTGCATCCCAGGCTAGTCGCATAGGCACAACACAAGGCTCATCCGCATAACACTAGGCCTAACTGCCCGCGAGACACACGGCCCGATTCCTCTCCTTCCATCCCTAGCGAAATAGCGAGAAACCAGTCTCCCGATTCCTCTCCTATCTCCTCTGTTTCTGAATCGTGAGTTTGCGATGGCGGCAATGTCTCATGAGCCCACCTCTTGGTTCATGTACATGTTACTAACTTGCTGATTATTGTGGTCATGTACCATTGTATGTGGAACTGTGGTCATGTACATGTTACTGACTTGCTGGTATGTTGATGGTATTGACAATTGTAAGTTAAGCTACTTACAATTGCTTGTAAACGTCGTACATGCTTAATATGTACATGTTACATTCTCAATTAATATGTATTTTTATCATATTCTTAAGATTTTATGTTCATACCTATAATGAGCATAACAAGCTAAACAAGCTAGCTCGTGAGCTATACGAGTCGAGCCAATCTTGGATTTGAGCTCATTATAGTATTGATTTGAGTCGAGCTAGCTCGTTAACGAAGCAAGTTCTAGTGAGTTGAGCCGAGCTGGCTTGACTCGGCTCAAATTCCAACCCTACTTGATCCTTATCAGGGAGAGTGAGAGGGAGGTGGCCAACGTCGACGGAGCGGCTGACGGTAGTGGGAGGTGGATGCCTGTGTCAGAGTGACACACGGCGGGCGCACGCTCAGAGAGAGGAGCGCATGCTAGAGTGGTGTGTATACTACTTCACTCGTCCATTCCTTAAAATTCAATCGTTGGCAGCGTCAAACCCATGGGTCGCACGTGGGTCCTAGCTGGGGATCCAGGGAAACGCTTGTGCCGAGGAGGGGGGTGATTCTTTCGATGACATGGTCGTGCAGGATGCACTAACATTTTTCTTACTCCCTCTGTAAAGAAATATAAGAGTGTTTAGATCACTACTTTAGTGAACTAAACGCTCTTATATTTCCTTAAGAAGGGGTACATAATATCGACTCCTCATTTTCTAACAAAAAACCCCAATATTTCCACACGCCTTTTCCAACCGGCCATATGGCGGCGTGCATGGATATACATGCATCCATGCGAGAACATCATTTTTCACATTAGTTTATCCGGACGTTTGCCGGTTATCACACACATCTTGTTACGCCAAATTGTTTGTGTTCTTATGGATCATCGCAAACAGGTCATTCAGGTGGCCTATATGCCATCTATCACACACATCTGGATCTAGGTAACCATTTGTGTCATTTTGGCTCATTGCAAAGAGTTTGTGTATATTAATTGTATGCCACATATTGCACATGGAACTCTTATCTGAATCGTGCTTGAGGGATAAGCCATCGCACATAGTTAATTTTATTGGAGAAGATTTTATTGCCATGTCGTTTGTGATACATGCATCACACATAGTTTGGTCGAATGGTCTCCGATACATGTGTCGTCTTAGGACCTTCCTACAGTATGCATGCTGGATAGCGGTCTTGGGGTGGAGTAATAGTAGTAGATGCATATGGATGTCGGTCTACTTATCATGGACGTAATGCATATATATTGATCATGCCATGAAGAATCATCATAACTATGAGCTATTCTATCAACTTGCCCAACAACAATTTGTTTACCCACCATTGCTATGCTCAAGAGAGAGATGCCTCTAGTGAATGCTATGGCCCTCGGGTTTATCTTCCATAGTTATTGAAACCCTAAAATACTTGTTGTAATTTATTTAGTTTTATTTTATTTTTTTTATCTGTCTACCACTATCAGATTTAATACTTGCAATTGGCGAGAACAAGGGGATTGACAACCCTCTTGTCTTAGTTGGGTGCAAGCATTCGCGCGAGGTGTCTCTCCATCATAAATAACCAAAACAGGCAAAACGTAGGGTATTACTCTCCGAAGGCCCGAACTTGGATAAAACCCTCGTGCGACCTCTGATCTAAGACTTTTGGCTGGGCTTGGACCCCTACCGAGGGATCTGATAGTATTTTGCACCGTCACCGCAGACACCAGGCGTCTTTGAGTAGGAGGAGATTCACAACCTAGAAACCACCGGCAGGTCGCCAGCCCTGCGAGAAGGGGCGGTCATGGAGTTTGGGCTCGAGGCTATGGCTTCAGCATGGGGTGGGGAGAGGAAGAGGGAGGTGGCCAACTTAGATGGAGCGGCTAACAGCAGTAGGAGGTGGACGCTAGTTTAGAAGTGACACACGGCGGGCGCATGCTCAAAGGGAGGGGCGTAGACTAGAATGGTGTGATATTGTATACCACTTCACTTGTCCATTCCTTAAAATTCAATTGTTGGCAGCATCAATTGCATGGGTCACACATAGGTCCTACTTAGGGATCCAGGGAAACGCACGTGCCGGGAGGAGGATGATTCTTTCACTGATCTAGTCATGCAGCAACGCAAACATTTTTTCTTACCCCTTTTGTAAAGAAATGTAAGAGTGTTTAGATCACTACTTCAGTGAAAACCCAATCCGGTGCCCAGGCTCATCTGCACCCGGTCAGAAAAAATCAAAACAAATACTAAAAAACTCAAAAAAATATTTTTTGTGCGATAGATAACTTTATGTGTGAGGTTCTTTCAAAATTTCAACTTATTTGGACATCTGAGCAACTCTTAGCAAAAAAAAACAAATCAGGTCAGAACAGTGTGTGAAGGGTAAACTTTTTTACAAACCCTGAATTTGTCATTTTGCTAAGAGTTGCTCAGATGTCCAGTTGAAACTTGGAGCGCACCTCACGCATAAACTTATCTACCACACAAAAAAGTTTGCAAGTTTTTGAATTTGTTTAGTATTTGATTTGATTTTTTTGTCAGGGCATGTGCAGATGAGCTCGGGAGAAGAAATGCCGCACTGAGTACTTTAGTGATCTAAACATCTTATATTTCCTCAAGGATGGTGAGGGAGTACTAGTTTCAGGGGTCCTCAGGTGTCTGGCCCGAGGGTGCGGGCCGGGCAGAATGGGCCGTGAAGATAAAGCTGAAGGCCATCCTCCGTGTTCGGGTAGGACTCCTATGTGCGTGGACGGCAAGATTAGAGTCTGGATATATTATTTCCTTCCCTTATGAACCGAGTTTGTACAAACCCTAGGCCCCTCCAGTGTGTATATAAACCGGAGGGTTTAGTCCGTAGAGGCTATCATCATAATCATAGGCTAGACAAGCTAGGGTTTAGCCATTACAATCTCGAGGTAGATCAACTCTTGTAACCCCTATACTCATCGAATACAATCAAGCAGGATATAGGGCTTTACCTCCTTTAAGAGGGCCCGAACCTGGGTAAATATTGTGTCCCTTTTGTCAATTCTTACCATTGATCCTCAGACGCACAGCTTGGGCCCCCCTACCCGAGGTCTGCCGGTTTTGACACCAACATTGGTGCTTTCATTGAGAGCTGTGTTGTGTAGTCCCAAAAAAGCGATCTATGGCTCGCCTAGTCATCAATGACAATATCACTTCTAGAAGGAGCCTAACTTTAGGGCAGACCCTCCAGCTCACAGTTTCATCGTAGGCGCCCCTACACCATCAAGCCTACAACACCCCTGCTACCTCTTGAGCCTACGTTGGTTTTTCGCTTGAAGAGGAAATGGTGATGCAGCAAAGTAGAGTAAGTATCTCCCTAAGTTTGAGAACCAAGGTATCAATCTTAGGAGACAACTCACAAGTCACCGAATACCTGCACAAACAATCAACAACTTGCACCCAACGCGATAAAGGGGTTGTCAATCCCTTCACGGTTACTTGCAAAAGTGAGATCTAATAAAGATAGATAAACGGTAAAGTAAATATTTTTGGTATTTACGGTTTATAGATCGAAAAGTAAAAGATTGCAAAATAGTAGATCAAAAACTAGTATGATGGAAAAGAGATTCAATATAATGGAAAAGAGAACTTATATGATGGAAAGAGAAGTTATATGATGGAAAAGAGACCCGGGGGCCATAGGTTTCACTAGTGCCTTCTCTCAAGATAGCAAATATTACGGTGGGTGAACAAATTACTGCCGAGCAATTGATAGGAGAGCGCAAAGTTATGATGATATCAAAGGAAATGATCATGAACATAGGCATCACGTCCATGTCAAGTAGACCGAAATGATTCTGCATCCACTACTATTACTCCACACATCGACCGCTATCCAGCATGCATCTAGAGTATTAAGTTCATAAAGAACGGAGTAACGCATTAAGTAAGGTGACATGATGTGGAGGAATTAACTCAAGCAATATGATGAAAACCCCATCTTTTATCCTCGATGGCAACAATACAATCGTGCCTTGTCGCCCCTCATCACACCGGGAAAGGACACCGCAAGATTGAACCCAAAGCTAAGCACTTCTCCCATTGCAAGAAAAACCAATCTAGTAGGCCAAACTAAACCGATAATTCAAAGAGAATTGCAAAGATATCAAATAATGCATATACGAATTCAAAGAAGACTCAAATGATATTCATAGATAATCTGATCATAAATCCACAATTCATCGGATCTCGGCAAACACATCGCAAAAGAGTATTACATTGAATAGATCTCTAAGAACATCGAGGAGAACATGGTATTGAGAAACAAAGAGAGAGAAGAAGCCATCTAGCTACTAGGTATGGACCCGTAGGTCTGTGTTAAACTACTCACGCTTCATCGAAGAGGCAATGGTGTTGATGTAGAAGCCCTCCATGATCGAATCCCCCTCCGGCAGGATGTCGGAAAAGGTCCCTAGGTGGGATCTCACGGGTACAAAAGGTTGCGGCGGTGGAAAAGTGGTTTCATGGCTCCCCTGGATGTTTTCAGGGTATAAGAGTATATATATATAGGCGAAGGAACTAGGTCAGGAGACCCACGAGGGGCCCACGAGGTAGGGGGCGCGCCCTACGCCCCTGGGCGCACCCTCCACCCCCGTGGCCGCGCCTGGTTGCGTCTCCGACTTTATCTCCAAGTCTCCTGGTTTGCTTCTGGTCCAAGAAAGATCATCGTGAAAGTTTCATTCCGTTTGGACTCCGTTTGGTATTCCTTTTCTGCGAAACTCTAAAACAGGCAAAAAAACAGAAACTGGCACTGGGCTCTAGGTTAATAGTTTAGTCCCAAAAATAATATAAAATAGCATATTAATGCATATTAAACATCCAAAACAGATAATATAATAGCATGGAACAATCAAAAATTATAGATACGTTGGAGACGTATTAATATGTCCATTTTGCGTCATGCTTTTATATCGATATTTATTGCATTATGGGCTGCTATTACACGTTATGTCACAATACTTATGCCTATTCTCTCTTATTTTACAAGGTTTGCATGAAGAGGGAGAATGCCGGCAGCTGGAATTCTGGGCTGGAAAAGGAGCAAATATTAGAGACCTATTCTGCACACAACTCCAAAAGTCTTGAAACTCCACGAAAGTCATTTTTGGAATTAATAAAAATACTGAGCAGAAGAAATACCAGAGGGGGGCCACCCATGGTCCACGAGGGTGGGGGCGCGCCCTACCCCCCTGGGCGCGGCCCCCTGCCTCATGGCCCCCCTGGAAGCCTTCCGGTGATCATCTTCTCCTATATGAAGTCTTTTACCCTGGAAAAAATCACAAGCAAGCTTTCGGGACGAAATACTGCCGCCACGAGGCGGAACCTTGGCGGAACCAATCTAGGGCTCCGGCGAAGCTGTTCTGCCGGGGAAACATCCCTCCGGGAGGGGGAAATCATCACCATCGTCATCACCAACGATCCTCTCATCGGGAGGGGGTCAATCTCCATCAACATCTTCACCAGCACCATCTCCTCTCAAACCCTAGTTCATCTCTTGTATCCAATCTTTGTCCCAAAACCTCAGATTGGTACCTGTGGTCTGCTAGTAGTGTTGATTACTCCTTGTAGTTGATGCTAGTTGGTTTATTCTGTGGAAGATCATATGTTCAGATCCTTAATGCATATTAATACCCCTCTGATTATGAACATGAATATGATTTGTGAGTAGTTACGTTTGTTCCTGAGGACATGGGTGAAGTCTTGCTATAAGTAGTCATGTGAATTTTGTATTCGTTCGATATTTTGATAAGATGTATGTTGTCTCTCCTCTAGTGGTGTTATGTGAACGTCGACTACATGACACTTCACCATTGTTTGTGCCTAGAGGAAGGCACTGGGAAGTAATAAGTAGATGATGGGTTGCTAGAGTGACAGAAGCTTAAACCCTAGTTTATGCGTTGCTTCGTAAGGGCTGATTTGGATCCATATGTTTCATGCTATGGTTAGGTTTACCTTAATACTTCTTTTGTAGTTGCGGATGCTTGCAATAGGGGTTAATCATAAGTGGGATGCTTGTCCAAGAAAGGGCAGTACCCAAGCACCGGTCCACCCACATAAAATTATCAATGTAACGAACGTGAATCATATGAGCGTGATGAAAACTAGCTTGACGATAATTTCCATGTGTCCTTGGGAGCGCTTTTCTCTATATAAGAATTTTTCCAGGCTTGTCCTTTGCTACAAAAAGGATTGGGACACCTTGCTACATCTTGTTTACTTTTATTGCTTGTTACCCGTTACAGATTACCTTATCACAAAACTATCTCTTACCGATAATTTCAGTGCTTGCAGAGAAAACCTCTCTAAAAACGCTTGTCATTTCCTTCTGCTCGTCATTGGGTTCGACACTCTTACTTATCGAAAGGACTACGATAGATCCGCTACACTTGTGGGTCATCAAGACTCTTTTCTGGCGCCGTTGCTGGGGAGTGAAGCGCCTTTGGTAAGCGGAACTTGGTAAGGAAAAATTTATATAGTGTGCTGAAATTTACTGTCACTTGTTACTACAGAACATAATCCTTTGAGGGGCTTGTTCAGGGTATCTTCACCTTGACCAGTAGAGCAAAGAGTTGCTCCTCAACGTACTGAACCTATTGAAAATGTTTACTTTGAAATTCCTTCGGGTATGATAGAGAAACTGCTAGCTAATCCCTTTATAGGAGATGGAACATTGCATCCTGATTTGCACCTAATCTATGTGGATGAAGTTTGTGGATTATTTAAGCTTGCAGGTATGCCCGACGATGTTATCAAGAAGAAGGTCTTCCCTTTATCTTTTAAGGGAGAGGCATTGACATGGTTTAGGCTATGTGATGATATGGGATAATGGAACTACAACCGATTGAAATTGGAATTTCATCACAAGTTTTATCCTATGCAGCTTGTTCATCGTGATCGTAATTATATATATATATATATATATATATATATAATTTTTGGCCTCGCAAAGGAGAAAGCATTGCTCAAGCTTGGGGAGGCTTAAGTCAATGTTATATTCATGCCCCAATCATGAGATCTTAAGAGAAATGATTATTCAAAAAAATTATGCTCGGCTTTCTCTCAACAATCGCTCCATGCTCGATACTTCTTGTACTGGTTCCTTTGTGATGAAGACTATTGAATTCAGATGGGATTTATTGGAAAGAATTAAATGCAACTCTGAAGATTGGGATCTCGACGAAGGTAAGGAGTCAGGTATGACACCTAAGTTTGATTGTGTTAAATCTTTTATGGATACCGATGCTTTTCGTGAATTTAGCACTAAATATGGACTTGACTCTGAGATAGTAGCTTCTTTCTGTGCATCATTTGCTTATCATGTTGACCTCCCTAAGGAGAAGTGGTTTAAATATAATCCTCCCACTGAAGTAAAAGTAGTTGCACCTATTAAAGTTGAAGAAAAGACTATCACTTATAATGATCCTATTGTTCCTACTACCTATATTGAGAAACCACCTTTCCCTGTTAGGATAAAGGATCATGATAAAGCTTCAACTATGGTTCGTAAGAGTAATACTAGAACACCTACACCACCTGAGCAAATTAAAGTTGAACCTAGTATTGCTATGGTTAAAGATCTCTTGGCTGATAATATTGATGGGCATGTTATTTACTTCTATGATGAAGCTACTAGAATTGCTAGACCAGATACTAAGAATAGACATAGACCTGTTGTAGGCATGCCTGTTATTTCTGTTAAAATAGGAGATCATTGTTATCATGGCTTATGTGATATGGGTGCTAGTGCAAGTGCAATACCTCATTCCTTATACAAAGAAATTATGCATGATATTGCACCTGCTGAGATAGAAGAAATTGATGTTACAGTTAAGCTTGCCAATAGAGATACTAGTTCACTAGTTGGGATTGTTAGAGATGTTGAAGTCTTGTGCGGGAAAGTTAAATATCCTACTGATTTTCTTGTTCTTGGCTCCCCACAAGATGACTTTTGTCCCATTATATTTGGTAGACCCTTCTTGAATACTGTTAATGCTAAGATAGACTGCGAAAAAGATATTGTTACAATTGGTTTAGGGGATATGTCTCATGAGTTTAATTTTGCTAAGTTTCGTAGACAACCCCATGATAAAGAATTGCCTAGTAAGGATGAAGTTATTGGTCTTGCTTCTATTGCCGTACCTCCTAATGATCCTTTAGAACAATATTTGCTAGACCATGAAAATGATATGTTTACAAATGAAAGAAGGGAGATAGATGAAGTATTCTTTAAATAGGGACCTATTTTGAAACATAACTTGCCTGTTGAAATCCTAGGGGATCCTCCACCACCCAAGGATGATCCCGTGTTTGAGCTTAAACCATTACCTGAAACTCTTAAATATGCTTATCTTGATGAAAATAAGATATATCCTGTTGTTATTAGTGCCAACCTTTCAAAGCAGAAAGAGGAGAAATTATTGAAAACTCTGAAGAAGCACTGTGCTGCTATTGGATATACTCTTGATGATCTTAAGGGCATTAGTCCCACTCTATGCCAACACAAAATAAAATTGGAGGAAGACGCCAAACCAGTTATTGATCACCAACGACGGTTAAATCCTAAGATGAAAGAAGTGGTAAGAAAGGAAATACTAAAGCTCCTGGAGGTAGGTATAATCTATCCCGTTGCTGATAGTCAGTGGGTAAGTCATGTCCATTGTGTCCCTAAAAAGGGAGGTATTATTGTTGTTCCTAATGATAAAGATGAATTGATCCCACAAAGAATTGTTACAGGTTATAGGATGGTAACTGATTTCCACAAATTAAATAAAGCTACTAAAAAGTATCATTACCCTTTGCCTTTTATTGATCAAATGCTAGAAAGATTATCCAAACATACACATTTTTGCTTTCTAGATGGATACTCTGGTTTCTCTCAAATACGTGTGTCAGCAGAGGATCAAGAAAAGACCACTTTTACTTGCCCTTTCGGTGCTTTTGCTTATAGATGTATGCCTTTTGGTTTATGTAATGCACCTGCTACCTTTCAAAGATGCATGATGGCTATATTCTCTGACTTTTGTGAAAAGATTGTTGAGGTTTTCATGGATGATTTCTCCGTTTATGGATCTTCTTTTGATGATTGCTTGAGCAACCTTGATTGAGTTTTGCAGAGATGCGAAGATACTATTCTTGTCTTGAATTGGGAAAAGTGCCACTTTATGGTTAATGAAGGCATTATCTTGGGGCATAATTTTTTTGAAAGAGGTATTGAATTTGATAAAGCTAAAGTTGATGCTATTGAAAAGATGCCATGTCCAAAGGTATAAGAAGTTTCCTTGGTCATGCCGGTTTTTATAGGAGGTTCATTAAGGACTTCTCTAAAATTTCTAGGCCTCTGACTAATCTCTTACAAAAAGATATTCCTTTTGTCTTCGATGATGATTGTGTAGAAGCATTTGAAATACTTAAGAAAGCTTTGATTTCTGCACCCATTGTTCAGCCACCTGATTGGAATTTACCCTTTGAAATTATGTGTGATGCTAGTGATTATGCTGTAGGTGATGTTCTAGGACAAAGAGTTGATAAGAAACTAAATGTTATTCAATATGCTAGTAAAACTCTAGACAGTGCCTAGAGAAATTATGCTACTACTGAAAAAGAATTCTTAGCAGTTGTATTTGCTTGTGATAAGTTCAGACCTTATATTGTTGATTCTAAAGTAACTGTTCACACTGATCATGCTACTATTAAATATCTTATGGAAAAGAAAGATGCTAAACCTAGACTTATTAGATGGGTTCTCCTGCTACAAGATTTTGATTTCCATATTATTGATAGAAAGGGAGCTGAGAACCCCATTGCAGACAACTTGTCTAGGTTAGAGAATGTTCTTGATGACCCACTACCTATTGATGATAGCTTTCCTGATGAACAACTAGCAGTCATAAATGCTTCTTGTACTGCTCCATGGTATGCTGATTATGCTAATTACATTGTTGCTAAATTTATACCAACTAGTTTCACATACCAGCAAAAGAAAAGGTTTTTCTATGATTTAAGACATTTCTTCTAGGATGACCCACACCTTTATAAAGAAGGAGTAGATGGTGTTATTAGACGCTGCATACCTGAGCATGAACAGGAACATATCCTACGCAAGTGTCACTCCGAGGCTTATGGAGGACACCACGCTGGAGATAGAACTGCACATAAGGTATTGCAATCCGGTTTTTATTGGCCTACTCTCTTCAAGGATGGCCGTAAGTTTGTCTTGTCTTGCGACGAATGTCAAAGAATTGGTAATATTAGTAGACGTCCAGAAATGCCTATGAATTATTCTCTTGTTATTGAACCATTTGATGTTTGGGGCTTTGATTATATGGGACCGTTTCCTTCCTCTAATGGGTATACACATATTTTAGTTGCTGTTGATTACGTTACTAAGTGGGTAGAAGCTATTCCAACTAAGAGTGCTGATCATAACACTTCTATTAAGATGCATAAAGAAGTTATTTTTCTGAGGTTTGGAGTCCCTAAATACCTAATGACTGATGGTGGTTCACATTTTATTCATGGTGCTTTTCGTAAAATGCTTGCTAAGTATGATGTTAATCATAAAATTGCATCTCCATACCACCCACAGTCTAGTGGCCAAGTAGAACTGAGTAACAGAGAGCTTAAATTGATTTTGCAAAAGACTGTTAATAGATCTAGAAAGAATTGGTCCAATAAACTTGATGATGCATTATTGGCTTATAGAACTAAATATAAAAATCCTATGGGTATGTATCCATATAAAATGGTTTATGGAAAAGCATGTCACTTACCTCTCGAACTAGAACATAAGGTATATTGGGCCATTAAAGAGCTCAATTATGATTTCAAACTTGCCGGTGAGAAGAGGTTATTTGACATTAGCTCACTTGATGAATGGAGAACTCAAGCCTATGAGAATGCCAAACTGTTTAAAGAAAAAGTTAAAAGATGGCATGACAAAAGGATACAAAAGCGTGAGTTTAATATAGGTGATTATGTGTTGCTTTTCAACTTTCATTTAAGATTTTTTGCAGGAAAACTTCTCTCTAAATGGTAAGGCCCTTACGCTATAGAGGAGGTCTATCGTTCCGGTGCCATAAAATTCAACAACTTCGAAGGCACAAGTCCAAAGGTGGTGAACGGTCAAAGGATCAAACATTATATCTCAGGTAATCCAATAAATGTTGAAACTAATGTTATTGAACCTGTAACCCCGGAGGAATACATAAGGGACACTTTCCAGAATGTTTCAGGCTCCGAAAAGGAATAGGTATGTGGTACGGTAAGTAAACCGACTCCAAAGCAGTTCTAATGGCAATTTTTCTCCGTTTTGGAATATTTAAGAAAATAGGAAAAATAAGAAGTAGTCCGGGAAGGACACGAGGGTGGAGGGCCTGCCCCCTGGGCGTGCCCCCTGCCTCGTGGGCACCTCGTGTGCTCTCTAGACTCCATTTTCTTGCACGATACTTCTTTTAGTCGGTAAAAATTCATTATATAATCTCCCGAAGGTTTTGACCACCGTATCACGCAAATATCCTCTGTTTTTGTTTCGAGCTGTTTTTCCGACAGATCTAGATCACCATGACGTCTTCAAGCGCCCCCAAGGACAAGTTTTTCGAGAAGGTCATCAACCCCTACCTCATGGAGATTCTGCAACACCCTCAAACCATTGAGATGCGTGAGGGGGTGCTGCACATCCGTGATGTTGAGGGACCAAGGAGGACCGGAAGCGTGGAGACGAGACTCGAAGCAATGGAACAACAAGTTTTCAAGTGCCAACGGATGGTGGAACGTGATACGTCTCCAATGTATCTATAATTTTTGATTGTTCCATGCTACTTTATTTACTGTTTTGGACTATATTGGGCTTTATTTTCCACTTTTATATTACTTTTGGGACTAACCTATTAACCGGAGGCCCAGCCCAGAATTGCTGTTTTTTTTTTGCCTTTTTCAGTATTTCGAAGAAACAGAATATCAAACAGAGTCTAAACGGAATGAAACCTTCGGGATCGTGATTTTCCAACCGAACGTGATCCAGGAGACTTGGACCCTACTCCAAGATTTTTTTGATGTGGAATGCTACCTAACATATTTATCCATATAATTCTCTTTATTGTGGCACGAATGTTTAGTTCCGAAACATTCAAAACAAAAGTTTAACATTGACAAAAAAGCAATAATACATCAAGCATACTAATAAGGCAATTATGTCTTCTCAAAATAACATGGCCAAAGAAAGCTTATCCCTACAAAATCATATAGTCTGGCTATGCTCCATCTTCGTCACACAAAATATTCAAAATATGCACAACCCCGGTTTCAGCCAAGCAATTGTTTCATACTTTAGTATTCTCAAACTTTTTCAACTTTCATGCTATACATGAGCGTGAGCCATGGACATAGCACTATAGGTGGAATAGAATGGTGGTTGTGGAGAAGACAAAAAGAGGGAGATAGTCTCACATCAACTAGGCATATCAACGGGCTATGGAGATGCCCATCAATAGCTATTAATGTGAGTGAGTAGGGATTGTCATGCAATAGATGCTCTAGAGCTATAAGTGTATGAAAGCTCAAAAAAGGAACTAAGTGGGTGTGCATCCAACTTGCTTGCTCATGAAGACCTAGGGCATTTGTGGACGCCCATCGTTGGAATATACAAGCCAAGTTCTATAATGAAAAATTCTCACTAGTATATGAAAGTGACAAAATAAGAGACTCTCTATCATCAAGATCATGGTGCTACCTTGAAGCACAAGTGTGGAAAAAGGATAGGAACATTGCCCCTTCTCTCTTTTTCTCTAACTTTTTTGTTTGGGCTTCTTTGGCCTCTCTTTTTTATTTTGGGCTTCTTTGGCCTCCTTTTTTTAATTCCTCACATGGGACAATGCTCTAATAATGATGATCGTCACACTTCCATTTACTTACAACTCGAAAAATTACAAATCAATGCTTAGAACAAAATATGACTCTATGTGAATGCCTCCGGTGGTGTACCAGGATGTGCAATGAAGCAAGAGTGACATGTATGAAAGAATTATGAAAGGTGGCTGTCGGTGTCAAAACCGGCAGATCTCGTGTAGGGGGTCCCGAACTGTAAGTCTAGGCGGATGGTAACAGGAGACAAGGGACACATTGTTTTACCCAGGTTCGGGCCCTCTTGATGGAGGTAAAACCCTACGTCCTGCTTGATTAATATTGATGATATGGGTAGTACGAGAGTGGATCTACAACGAGATCAAGGAGGCTAAACCCTAGAAGCTAGCCTATGGTATGATTGTTGTAATGTATGTTGTGTCCTACGGACTAAAGCCCTCCGGTTTATATAGACACCGGAGAGGGCTAGGGTTGCACAGAGTCGGTTACAATGGTAGGAGATCTACATATCCGTATCGCCAAGCTTGCCTTCCACGCCAAGGAAAGTCCCATCCGGACACGGGACGGAGTCTTCAATCTTGTATCTTCATAGTCTTGGAGTCCGGCGGACGATGATAGTCCGGCTGTCCGGACACCCCCTAGTCCAGGACTCCCTCAGTAGCCCCTGAACCAGGCTTCAATGACGATAAGTCCGGCGCGCATAATGTTCGGCATTGCAAGGCGGGTTCCTCCTTTGAATAATCCAGAGAAGATCATGAACACCAGGATAGTGTCCGGCTCTGCAAAATAAATTCCACATTCCACCGTAGAGAGAATAAAATGTACACAAGCTCAATCTGCTGACGTATTTTGCGGCATGACATCACACCGCTACCAAGCCTTTACTTGAATCGTTTTTTATTATACCACCTCAGCACGTTTAGCGAAGCGGTTTCCTTGGCACGTCTTGTCGAAGCAGAGATTGTGGTCCCCTTATTCCAGGATTCTTATCAATACGGACGTGGGTAACCCAACCGCGCCATTGATGGTGGCGCTTGGGAGATAAGCGAGTTTTACCAGGCTGGAGGGGGATGCATAGTCTTCGCCCGCCTATATATAAGGGATAAGAATTCACCTTTTCACCCACGCCTTCTTCCTCCTTTGCTTATCCACCTCCGCGCACTCAAGCTCCAGCACCCAAGTTCGCGCATCTCGTCTCAACCTTCTCCGACCATGTCCGGAGGGGGAGGCAAATGGTTGGCTTCCACCGTTAAGGAGGAGCATATCACAAAGCTGCGCAGCGCCGGATACCTTTCCGGTGACATCGCGCACCGGCTGCCCGACGAGGGGCAGCTCATCCCTACCCCCGGGCCCCATGAGAGGGTCGTTTTCCTTCCCCACTTCCTCCGCGGACTGGGCTTTCCACTTCACCCCTTTGTCCGGGGGCTCATGTTCTACTACGGCCTGGATTTCCACGATCTGGCGCCGAACTTCATCCTCAACATCTCGGCGTTCATCGTCGTGTGCGAGGCCCTCCTCTGCATCCGGCCCCACTTCGGCTTGTGGCTCAAGACCTTTAACGTTAAGCCGAAGGTAGTGAAGGGCACGCAGGCGGAGTGCAGAGGCGCCATGTTGGGCAAGATGCCCAACGTCCTCTGGTTCGAAGGGGCCTTCGTGGACTCCGTCAAGGGGTGGCAATCGGGGTGGTTCTACATCACCGAGCCGCGCGACCCTACGTGGGCGGCGGCCCCCGAGTTTAGATTTGGTATCCCTACGCAGCTCACCTCCTGGAAAGAGAAGGGCTTGCTGTGGGGTAGTTCGACGGAGCTGACGGGACTCCGAGCCTGTATCCAGAAGCTGGTGAACAAGAAGCTCAGGCTCGTCGACGTGGTCCAAGTCATGCTCATTCGCCGGATTCTCCCATGCCAAGAACGGGCATTCAATCTGTGGGAGTTCGACCTGGAACAACACTAGGCGCTGAGCGGGCTCTTCGACACGACGTACGAAGGCACCTGGAGGGTGCTGTTTAAGGGCGCCGAAGCCCCATCCGCGATGGAAGATCGCGGATTTCACTCGCAGCATCCTGCTGACGAGGTAAGTGATTCTACCCCTTTACGGGACACTTATTGTAAATAGATTGATTCTAAGAGGGTTTCAATTTCCCTTTTCCTTTGACAAGAATGGATGAAGAAGGCCGAGCAGCTCATCTGCCCGGCTCCCATGCCAGAAGACCTAGTGGGCGCCCGTCTAGCGGGGCTGCTGCTTCCGGCACCGCATGTGGTGCCGGAGAAGAAGGCCAAGAAGGTGGCCACGGGCACTCGAAAGAGTTCCCGTTATCAGGCGTCCGACAACGAGGCGGACTCCTCCCCCGAAGACGAGGAGGAGGAAGAAGACTCTCTCCCGGAGGGGGGGAGAGAGGAAAAGGAAGGCTTCCCCAACAAGGGAGGCCGAAGGGTCCAAGAGGGGGAGAACTATTCCCCCGGACAGCTCCGCCAACACCGACGTTGGCGACGAGGAGTGGCCTTCAAGGGCCAGGCCTCCGGCGAGATCGTAAGTATCCGGATCCCTGATATGCAATTTCTTTTGTGTCACATAGTGTCCTACTAATGCCGCATATTGCCCGCAGTCCGGCCGATGATGATCTCCCCGCTTCATCGAGCGGGTTGTTGGCCCCGTCGGATGTGGATTCCCTTCCGACTGCCTCTACCCCCCGCGCCGATGAGGACGCCGAGGTGGGATCCCAGAAAGGGATCCATCAGGAGGAGGTTCCGAAGGCGCCGCAAGGCAGCCTCCCGGACTTTGCGCCGGACTCTATGCCGGAACCTGCAGTGGTTCCAGAGTCCGGCAGATGGTCCCTTCGAAAGAAGGGCAAGACCGTGACACCGGCGGCCTCCGTCCAACCGAAGGCGCCGGATAACTTGCTGGAGGCGCTCAAAGGTGCTTCCATCGAGGACGAACACCGCACTGTTATGAGTGCGGTGATTCAGAAGGTTCAGCTCGCCAAGAGCAGGCTGACCGAAGCCTGCAATAGCCTTCTAACAGGCTTTGAGGTAAGAAGTTAAAATTTTGTAATGTAATACCGCATAGACAATAGCCCCTGATGCTCGGTTCGGTGTTCGGAAAGAAAAGCCGGACTGAGGATCTAAAAAGATATTCGCATGTTGCAAATAAATTATGTCAATATGGGTTTGCAGGCTGTGTCTCTTGACCTCTGACCGATCATGGAGGTTGGTGCATTAAAGCAAGATCTCGGCGGTCCGGCGAGAGCTCGCCATGCCAAGAGGCAGCTCGAGGACAAAGAAGGTGAGTAGCACCACTTTGGATTTTTACCTTACAGAAAAGGATTTTGGTTGCAATAAAATTAACAAGGATAATACGTGTACTGCAGGAGGCACAAACGAGGTGGCAGCCCTGAAGGAGGCTGTGTCCGCGGCCGAACGCAGTGCGGCCGCGGAACGGGCAGAGCGAGAAAAGCAGGAGGCCCAGGTGGCGGCAGTGCGGCAAGAGCTCCAGGCTCTCATGGAGAAGCATGAGAGTTTGGAGCGCGACTCCAAGACTCGAGAGTCCGAGCTCGCCTCGGCTCTCGAAAGTGCCAAGTCCGCCAAGGCCGAGGCCCGTAAGGCCCTTCAGGAGGTTGAAGATGTGAAGAAGAGAGCGGCGGGTAAGGCATTTTTCATGCAAAGCAAGTATGTTAATGTAAACTACCTAACACTTACCCGCATTCGGAGCTCTCTAGGGGTGTTTGCAGATCTGCCGCGCAGTGTATCCGATGCCGCCGCATTCTACCGTGGCGAGGAGGGGAGCTCAACGGAGGAGGTCTTCTGGTCTCAGTACGCTGAGGCCGGCCATCCGGTGCCCCCAAGCGACCAGCTAAAGTAGTTGGTCGAACTCCACAAGGTAGCTGAGGAAGCCATGAAGGGCCTTATAGTCCGGCTGTGGCCTGGACAGGCCATGCCTGGGAGCTACTTCGGCCTCGTGTGGCGGCTGCTGGATGAGTGCCCCTGGGTGGATGTCATCAAGCGCTCCGCCTGTATTGAAGGCGCTCGTCGGGCCCTTGCCCGTGCAAAGGTGCACTGGGGCAGGCTGGATGCGGAGAAGCTTTTTACTGACCCGCCGCCAGTGGGCAAGGAGTATCGTACGCCCGAAATGTACTATAAGACTGTCCTGAAGGGTGCCCACAATATTGCGGATGAGTGCCCCAGAGATGTAATTATTGAGTGAAAACTTGCTATGTATTATCCTGTGCGCTGAAAACTTTGTTCATATGTGCTACGCAACGCTTGTTTAATTTAAAATATTACCTTCTGTGCGGCCGTTTATAAAATCTGAGAGATGGCAAGTCGTTGGCTTCAGCCCCCAAGCCACGAGTGCTCGGGTGTTCGGGATAAACTTGAGCACTCTTGTTCCCATTTTTGGGTCCATCTAGGGAGGCGCTCAACACAACGAACAAGGCAACCGGACTTATAATGCTTGAACACTCTCACTTAGCAATAGAATTCTATAATTTTAAATTTTGGCGAAGCCCCTAGTATTCGGAAGACCGAATTTGGGGCGCTATCCACGCCTTCATCGGACATTATCCGGAACTTCGCTCGAAGCGGCGTGAGTCTTTAGGGACCCGAAAAGACCTCTCGAACAGCGACCAGTCTCTCGCCTTATCATGCCAGTCAGTTTTAGCTTTCTCCTCGAGGCGCCGCCTGCTCAACCGGGCGCAATCGCGATGGTTCTCCCAGTGCCACCTTAGCCGGCGAACGGAACGTAAGGCACTAAAATGTGGGGCCGGCAAACCCAACTATTGACCCAAGACATGATTCGGAGCCGATTCATATAATGCTATAAGTTCAGGGTGCCGCACTTGTGAAAGTGTTCGGACTTATCACACCATAATGCGGGGAACATAAGCCCCTGGTGTATTCGGCCGTACCAATAATATACGGGTGTGAGATGTCATTAATAAACATATGTGTAAAGTAATGCAATAACACGCAAAAATGCTGCATTATTTATTAAAGAGTTCTGCTATGAGTGCGGAATGATACAAATAATGCGGTAAGCAAGGGATTGGACTAATCAAACATGTCCCCCTCCAGGGATGGGCTGCGGACTGTTGGATATAATCAAATTTAATGCTCTTAATGGAGACCACTTGAGTGTTTATCGCAGTCTTCTTTCTTCCCTGGCTGTTGCATCGTGAGTTTGGCAGGTCCACCGCCGGACAGGGCCTCTGGTGAACGGAGTCCTGTGTACATAAAGAAAGAAAATAATAACAAAAAGGAGTGACACACTTGTGAGCCCCTGGTGCGGTCGAGCCGTACTCTGGGTCTGTTGCGGTCGTGCCCCTTCCCCTAGGCCCATGGTATCTCTAGAGCGTAATGATGTATGCGGAGGGTTGGTCTTGCAATTATGCAAGGGTTGGGGTTGGGGCCGCATTGCTACGCGTGCTCGGAACGTGCCAGGTGGTCTTGGTTGATGTTGCTCCGGGCGCGTTTGGCCGTGTCCGGCCGTTTAACGGCCGGACTCGAATATTGCCTAAAAAGGCTGCTCTGTACTTCTGCCGCAAGAGCCGGTGTGTGTTCCTCCGTTCGGAGGGAGCGTTCCGTATTTCCATTGACCGTGATGACTCCACGAGGGCCTGGCATCTTGAGCTTGAGGTATGCGTAATGTCGGTACCGCGTTGAACTTTGCAAGCGCTGTTCGTCCGAGCAGGCGTGATAGCCGCCGAATGGAACTATGTTGAAGATTAACTCCTTGCTCGGAAATTGTCCGGGATCCGAAGACCACTTCGGTGTGGTGAGCACTGCATAATTGGCCTCAACACCGGTATGACGCCTTTGAAGGTCGTCTTTGTAGGTTTAATCCTTAAGGGGTCTCGCCCATCTTGCGACCGTATCCCGATAAAGCAGGTTCAGCTCGCCGCCGTCCTTCAGGACTCTCGTGAGGTGAAATCCATCGATGATTGGGTCTAAAACCAATGCGGCGAATCCGCCATGGCGGATACTGGTCGGATGATCTCTTCGATCGAAAGTGATCGGGCAAGAGAACCATGGATTGAACTTAGGGGCGACTGGCTCCATCGCATATACGTCCCTTAGTGCACGCTTCCGCTCCCTCTTGGGTATATGGGTCGCGTATATCATGTTCACCATCCGCACTTGTGGGGGGAAACCCTTCTATCCTCTATTGTTCGGCGGTCGGGTCTCTTCCTCGTCGTCGCTATGCAGCCCCTTGTCATTTTTTTCGGCAATTAACTTGCCTGCCTGCTTGAACACCCAACAATCTCTGTTGGTGTGATTAGCTGGCTTTTCAGGGGTGCCATGTATCTAGCATAAGCGAGTATTCGGTCCAAATTGGACGGACCCGGAGTGGTTCTTTTGAATGGCTTCTTCCGCTGACCGGGTTTGGAGTCTCGGAATCCGGCGTTGACTGTCGTATCCTCCTTGTCATCGCCGTTAATGCGGCGTTTATTTTTGTTTCGACGCGACCTGCCATTGTGGTCCTTGGTATCCGGACTGCCAGAATTTTTACTGAGGTTGTTGCTGCGAGCTAGCCAGCTATCCTCTCCCGCATAGAAGTGGGTCATTAATGATGTGAGGGCTGCCATGGATTTCGGCTTTTCCTGTCCTAGGTGCCGGGCTAGCCACTCGTCGCGGATGTTATGCTTGAAGGCTGCGAGGGCCTCTGCATCCGGACAGTCGACGATTTGATTTTTCTTTGTAAGGAACCGTGTCCAGAATTGTCTGGCCGATTCGTCTGGCTGTTGAATTATGTGGCTTAGGTCATCGGCGTCTGGTGGTCGCACATATGTGCCCTGGAAGTGGTCGAGGAATGCGGCTTCCAGGTCTTCCCAACACCCAATTGACTCTGCGGGGAAGCTGTTAAGCCAATGCCGAGCTGGTCCTTTAAGCTTGAGTGGGAGATACTTGATGGTGTGGAGATCGTCGCCGCGGGCCATATGGATGTGAAGGAGATAATCTTCGATCCAAACCGCGGGGTCTGTTGTGCCATCGTAGGATTCAATGTTTATGGGTTTAAACCCTTCGGGGATTTGATGATCCATTACTTCGACAGTGAAGCATAGCGGGTGTCTTGGCGCCTCAGATTGAGAAATATCACGACGTAGCTCGAGAGAGCGTTGTCTGCTGTGTTCAGCCCGGCCGGAGTTATTGTATCTGGCACGACGGTATTCGTCGTGGGTCGTGGGGTGCCCACGTGATCCATAGATGGATCTGGATTGCCTTGCTTTGTCCTCCAATATATCTCGCAAGTCCGGCGCGTTCCCTCTTGGCCTCGTACTTTTGGAGCGATGCCGGGGTACGGTCTTGGTGGAGGGCCTAGATGCCTCTCTGTCTCGGCCACGGAGTGGTCGGTCGGCCGTATTGTGCGCTGGCGATGAAGGTATCTATGTTTCCTCCTCTAATCGGGGGAGCAACTTGCGTCTTGGGTAGCTTTTGGAGGGGCGTTCGAGTTCGTATTCTTCGGCCGCGAGGACCTTGGTCCAGCGATCGGCCAGCAGGTCCTGATCAGCTTGAAGCTGCTGCTGCTTTTTCTTTAGGCTATTTGTCATGGCGATAAGCCTGTGTTTAAAACGCTCTTGTTCAACGGGATCCTCGGGCACGACGAATTCGTCGTCGTTGAGGCTTGCCTCGTCTTTGGAGGGAGGTATATAATTATCATCCTCAACCTCTTCGTCTGCCGCCCTCTCGTGAGGGCTTGCTTCTGCATCCTCCTGCGCTGAATCTTCTTTGGGGGATTATTTTCGCACTCTCTCGGGGTATTATTATCTCCTGTACCTGAATCTCCATTCTTGTTGTTGCGGGATTTAGAGCGGCGCCGCTGACGTCGGCGCTTGGGCTGTTTCTTTGAGGAATCTGCCTCCGCTGCTTCTTCGCCGTCCCCCTCTTTTGGGGTGTCCACCATGTATATGTCATATGACGAGGTGGTCTTCCAGTGCCCTGTAGGCGCTGGTTCTTGTTCGTCTCCGGCATCGTCGTCCATACCGTCGATGTCCTTGGAATCGTAGTCTAACATGTCTGTTAGATCGTCGACAGTAGCTACAAAGTGGGTGGTGGGTGGGCTTTGTATTTCTTCGTCATCCGTATCCCAACCATCCTGGCCATAGTCCGGCCAGGTCTCTCCGGATAGCGAGAGATGCTTTAGTGAATTTAGGATGTCGCCGAAGGGCGAGTGTTGGAAGATGTCCCCGGCGGTGAACTCCATGACCGGCGCCCAATCAGCTTTGATTGGCAGGGGCGCGGGAGGTGCAGAGTCCGGCGGGGAGTCCGGTACCTCGGAGTCATGAGCTTTACAAAGGACTAGGTTAGTGTTCGGCTCCATCACCGTGGAAGTTGCAGCCCTCGAGGCGGTGTCCAGCCATCGATCCTCGATCTGGGCGATCGGCTCCGGGCTAAGGGCCGGAGCGAATTCGTGTGCGGCCACCAAGGCACTGTCCGGCGGCAGAGCTAGATCATGCCCATCGTGACAATGCAGCACGCTCGGCTGTTGCCCGAGCCCGTCGAAGATCAACTCCCCGCGGATGTCGGCCGTGAAGTTTAGGCTTCCGAACCTGACCTGATGGCCAGGGGCGTAGCTTTCAATCTGCTCTAGATGGCCAAGTGAATTAGCCCGCAGTGCGAAGCCGCCGAATACAAAGATTTGTCCTGGGAGAAAAGTCTCACCCTGGACAGCGTGGTTGTTGGTTGAAGAAGCCATCGAGCCTATCGCTGACGACACAGAGGAACTCTCAATGAAAGCACCAATGTCGGTGTCAAAACCGGCGGATCTCGGGTAGGGGGTCCCGAACTATGCGTCTAGGCGGATGGTAATAGGAGACAAGGGACACGATGTTTTACCCAGGTTCGGGCCCTCTTGATGGAGGTAAAACCCTACGTCCTGCTTGATTAATATTGATGATATGGGTAGTACAAGAGTGGATCCACCACGAGATCAAGGAGGCTAAACCCTAGAAGCTAGCCTATGGTATGATTGTTGTAATGTATGTTGTGTCCTATGGACTAAAGCCCTCCGGTTTATATAGACACCGGAGAGGGCTAGGGTTACACAGAGTCGGTTACAATGGTAGGAGATCTACATATCCGTATCGCCAAGCTTGCCTTCCACGCCAAGGAAAGTCCCATCCGGACACGGGACGGAGTCTTCAATCTTGTATCTTCGTAGTCTTGGAGTCCGGCGGACGATGATAGTCCGGCTGTCCGGACACCCCCTAGTCCAGGACTCCCTCAGTGGCTTTGCCACAAATACGTTGTGAACTACATGATCATGCAAAGCAAATATGACAATGATGAAGCATGTCATAATAAATGGAACGGTGGAAAGTTGCATGGCAATATATCTCGGAATGGCTATGGAAATGCCATAATAGGTAGGTATGGTGGCTGTTTTGAGGAAGGTAGATGGTGGGTGTATGGTACCGGTGAAAGTTGTGCGGCACAAGAGAGGCTAGCGATGATGGAAGGGTGAGAGTGCGTATAATCCATGGACCCAACATTAGTCATAAAGAACTCACATAATTATTGCAAAAATCTATAAGTTATCAAAACCAAGCACTACGCGCATGCTCCTAGGGGAAGGGTTGATAGGAGTTAACCATATCGTGATCCCGACCTCCACACAAAGGATGACAATCAAAGAGATACTTCATGCTCCAAATTTGTTACACAACGGTTCACCATACGTGCATGCTACGGGACTCACAAACCTCAACACAAGTATTTCTCAAAATTCACAATTACTCCACTAGCATGACTCTAATATCACCATATTCACATCTCGAAACAATCATAAAGAATCAAACTTCTCATAGTATCCAATGCACTTTTTATGAAAGTTTTTATTATATCCCCCTTGGATGCCTATCATATTAGGACTAATTTATAACCGAAGAAAATTACCATGCTGTTCTAAAAGACTCTCAAAATAATATAAGTGAAGCATGAGAGTTCATTAATTTCTATAAAGTAAAGCCACCGCCATGCTCTAAAAAGGTATAGGTGAAGTACTAGAGCAATATTGCCTAGCTCAAAAGATATAAGTGAAGCACATAGAGTATTCTAATAAATCACTATTCATGTGTGTATCTCCCAAAAGGTGTGTACAACAAGGATGACTGTGGTAAACTAAAAAGGAAAGACTCAAATCATACAAGATGCTCCAAGCAAAACACATATCATGTGGTGAATAAAAATATAGCCTCAAGTACAGTTACCGATAGACGCAGACGAAAGAGGGGATGCCTTCTAGGGCATCCCCAAGCTTAGGCTTTTGTTTGTCTTTGAATATTACCTTGTGGTGCCTTGGGCATCCCCAAGCTTGGGCGCTTTCCACTTCTTATTCCATAGTCCATCAAATCCTTACCCAAAACTTGAAAACTTCACAACACAAAACTCAACAGAAAATCTCATGAGCTCCGTTAGTATAAGAGAATAAATCACCACTTTAAGTTACTGCGGCAAACTCATTCTTTATTTATATTGGTGTAATATCTAATGTATTCCAACTTTTCCATGGTTCATACCCCCCGATACTACCCATAGATTCATCAAAATAAGTAAATAACATGCGAGAAACATAATCTGTCAAAAAAAGAACAGTCTGTAGTAATCTGTAACTCTCGAATACTTCTGTAACTCCAAACATCCAGCAAAATTAGGAAAACCTGGGAAATTTGTGTACCAATCCATAGAAAAAAGCATCAGATCAAAATCACATTTCTGTGAATTATTAAAACTAATTTACTGCGCGCAAACGTTTCTGATTTTCAGCATGATCAACACAACTATCACCGTAAGCTATCCTAAAGGTTTAACTTGGCACAAACACTAATTAAAACATAAAACCACATATAACCAGAGTCTAGATGAAATATTTATTAATAAACGGGAACAAAAAGCAAAGAACAAAAATAAAATTGGGTTGCCTCCCAACAAGTGCTTCTCTTTAAAGCCTTTTTAGCTAGGCATTGAGATTTTAATGATGCTCACATGAAAGATAAGAATTGAAGCAAAAAGAGAGCATCATAAAACACGTGACAAACACATGTAAGTCTAACATACTTCCTATGCATAGGCATTTTCTAAGCAAACAAATTACCAAGGCAAGCAAAAACTAGCGTATGCAAGGAAGGAGAAAGAGATGACAGCACTCTCAACATGAAGAGAGGTAATTTAATAACATGAAAAATTCTACAACCATATTTTCCTCTCTCGCAATAATTACATGTAGTATCATAAGCAAATTCAACAATATAGCTATCACATAACATATTATCAACATGATCCACATGCATGCAAAGTTGACACTCTTCCAAAATAGTGGGATTAACATTAACTAAAGTCATGACCTCTCCAAACCCACTTTTATCAAAAATTTCATAAGATTGTACATTATCCAAGTATGTGGGATCGAAAGTTGACACTCTTACAAACCCTCTTTCAATATTATTGCAAACACTATTATCAATCTCATAATCATCATGGGGCTGAAAGACATTTTCAAGATCATACGAAGAATCACCCCAATCATGATCATTGCAACAAATAGTGGACATAGCAAAACTAGAATCCCCAAGCTTAGGGTTTTGCATATTACTAGTACAACTGACATTAATAGAATTTATAATAACATCATTGCAATCATGCTTTTCATCGAAGGAACTATCAAGTATGGGCGCAATAGCAACAATCTGATGATTAACATAAAGGACTATATCAAATTCATCTCCATAAATATTGGCATCATGGCCACAAGAATAGCAAGCATCATGTGCATCAAAGGATATTGCAATCAAATCATCAGAATCATAATTATCTATATATTCATGCATATCATTATTTTCTTCCAAAGCAACGGTCATTCTCTCAATAAATTCTTTGACATAGACATTATGAGCATAGTTTTCATAGCAATATTTAAGTATGTCAAAAAAATTAGATTTGTAGAGAGTAATATCGTACTTTTCAATCAAAGAAGCAACTTCATAAGATTTGCGATGGTTGAAGTTCCTTATGTTAAACATGAGATCGTTGCTATTGCACCCTTTGTAACTATAAACACCCTTTGCATAAGAAGATAAGATTTCATTATCATTAAACTCACATAGGTAGGGAAGGTGTTTTTAGGGTTCTTAGAGCAACAAGTAAAATCATAAATTTCACAAAGATTCCAAACATGACACATCAAACTGTTTATTTGATTCCATAAAAGTCTCCCTTTTTCAGACAAACGGTGATGCACAAAATGAGCATGTTCATCTAAAGATTTTCCCTCAACTAAACTAGTTGGGGTTTCAGCACGAGCACATATAGGTCGAAGATGAACCAAGTAGAACACTTTAAGTGGATCCATATCAATATTTTTTAGCAAGCAAAGATGCAAGGAAATAGAAGGCACATGGAAAAACAAACAAAAAGACATATGGGAGAAGGCGAAGAAAAGGCGAATCTTTTCGAAATTCATTTTAGAGGTGGGGGGAGGGAAACGAGAGGCGAATGGCGAATAATGTAATGCAAGAGAGAAGAGTTTATGACGGGTACTTGGTATGGCTTGACTTGACGTGGATATCCCCGGCAACGACGCTAGAAATCCTTCCTGCTACCTTTTGAGCTTGCGTTGGTTTTTCCCTTGAAGAGGAAAGGGTGATGCAGCAAAGTAGAGTAAGTATTTCCCTTAGTTTGAGAACCAAGGTATCAATCCAGTAGGAGACAACGCACAAGTCACCGAATACCTGCACAAACAATCAACAACTTTCACCCAACATGATAAAGGGGTTGTCAATCCCTTCACGGTTACTTGCAAAACTGAGATCTGATAGAGATAGATAAATGGTAAAGTAAATATTTTTGGTATTTTTGGTTTATAGATCGGAAAGTATAAGATTGCAAAATAGTAGATCGGAAACTAGTATGATGGAAAAGAGATTCAATATAATGGAAAAGAGAACTTATATGATGGAAAAGAGACCCGGGGGCCATAGGTTTCACTAAGTGGCTTCTCTCAAGATAGCAAATATTATGGTGGGTGAACGAATTACTACCGAGCAATTGATAGAAGAGCGCAAAGTTATGACGATATCTAAGGCAATGATCATGAACATAGGCATCACGTCCGTGTCAAGTAGACCGAAATGATTCTGCATCTACTACTATTACTCCACACATAGACCGCTATCCAGCATGCATCTGGAGTATTAAGTTCATAAAGAACGGAGTAACGCATTAAGTAAGATGACATGATGTAGAGGAATTAACTCAAGAAATATGATGAAAACCCCATCTTTTTATCCCCGATGGCAACAATACAGTATTTGCCTTGTTGCCCCTACTGTCACTTGGAAAGGACACCGCAAGATTGAACCCAAAGCTAAGCACTTCTCCCATTGCAAGAAAAACCAATCTAGTAGGCCAAACTAGACAGATAATTCGAAGAGACTTGCAGATAAACCACAAGTATAGAGGATCGCAACAGCTTTCGAGGGTAGAGTATTCAACCCAAATTTATAGATTGGACACAAGGGGAGCCAAAGAATATTTGAAGGTATTATCAGCTGAGTTATCAATTCAACCACACCTGGAGAATGATTATCTGCAGCAAGGTGATTAGTAGCATAGTAATATGGTAGTTTTGATGATAGCAGCAGTAGCAATGGTAACAGTAATAGTGATAGCAATGATTTTGTGTAGCAGTAACGATAGCAGTAGCAACAGTAGCAACTTAGCAAGAACAATATAAGATAAATTCGTAGGCATTGGATCGGTGACTCGTTGGATGATATTCATCATGAGACAGTTATAACCTAGGGCGATACGGCACTAGCTCCAGTTCATAAATATAATGTAGGCATGTATTCCGTAAATAGTCATACGTGCTTATGGAAAGAACTTGCATGACATCTTTTGTCCTACCCTCCCGTGGTAGTGGGGTCCTATTGGAAACTAAGGGATATTAAGGCCTCCTTTTAATAGAGAACCGGAACAAAGCATTAACACACGGTGAATACGTGAACTCCTCAAACTACGGTCATCACCGGGAGTGGTCCCGACTGTTGTCACTCCAGGGTTGCCGGGATCATAACACATAGTAGGTGACTATAAATTGCAAGATCGGATCTAGAACATGGATATAATGGTGATAACATAAACGGTTCAGATCTAAAATCATGGCACCCGGGCCCAAAGTGACAAGCATTAAGCATGGCAAAGTCATAGCAACATCAATCTCAGAACATAGTGGATACTAGGGATCAGGCCCTAACAAAACTAACTCAATTACATGATGAATCTCATCCAACTCCTCACCGACCAGCGAGCCTACGAAGGAATTACTCACTCCCGGTGGGGAGCATCATCGAATTGGCGATGGAGATGTGTTGGTTATTACAAAGATCGAAGATCCCCCTCTCCGAAGCCCCAAACGGACTCCAGATCTGGCCTCCCGATGAAGAACAGGAGACGGCGGTGGCTCCGTCTCGTGAAACGCGATAATTCTTTCTCCCTGATTTTTTTCTGGAATAATGTGATATTATAGTGTCGGTGTCAGGGTCAGCGGGGCCACCATGTGGGGACAACCCACACGGGCGCGCCTGGGGGGCAGGCGCGCTCTGGTGGTTTGTGCCCACCCAGGTGCCCCCCTCAAGTATCTCTTGGCTCCAGAAATTCTCTTTATTGATATAAAAAATCCTTGCAAAGTTTCTTTCCATTCCGAGAACTTTTATTTCTGCACAAAAACAACACCATGGTAGTTTTGCTGAAAACAGCATCAGTTCGGGATTAGTTTCATTCAAATCATGCAAATTAGAGTCCAAAACAAGAGGAAAAGTTAGGCAAAGTAGATACATTGGAGACGTATCAACTCCCCCCAGCTTAAACCTTTGCTTGTCCTCAAGCAATTCAGTTGACAAACTGAAAGTGAAAAAGAAAAACTTTTACGAACTCTTTTGCTCTTGTTTCATAAATAAACTTAAACAGCACCTAGGTTTTCATCAAAGATTATAAATAACCATGTCTACAATAACTCTTAAAAGTTAAATTAACTCATATCAATGACATAATCAACTAGAGAGCAATAATAAGATATCTCAAATAGCAACACGTTATCAAAACAACCATGATATAATATGACAATAGTGGTATCTCGCTAGCCCTTTCTGAGACCGCAAAACATAAATGCAGAGCACCTCCAAAGTTCAAGCAGCGACTAAACATTGCAATTCATGGTAGAAAAGATCCAGTCATGATGCACCCAACATTAGCTACACACAATGCATCAGCATGACAGCAGTGCCCTCAAGTTCTGGCGCTTATTTGAGAAGGTGATGACACAACATAAAATGGAATAGATAATCCCTTTGCAGAGGGAAGCAGTGATTTGCATAGGTGCGAGAGCTCATGTTTTTAAAATAGAGGTAAATGAAATTTTGAGACATGCACCCTTCTCATTTACTTCACGACTATCGGTTATCAATATATTCCATGCTAAACACGCTAGTGGCGGTTCCCAAGCGGAAATGTAAAGGTTATGACTCCATTGGGAGTTTTTGTTTGATTATTTGTAAGCTCTTTTATTTTTGCAGTTTGGGACTGGACATCCCTATTACCGCCCTTTTCTCATGCGATGGCAAGTGAATAAACACTGGACCAGAGAATGGCCCACTTAGCATGGAAGATACCACTACCTCCTGCCGGTCCATGAATGATCTAGGCACACAAAAAAGGATATTTCTTTGAAGTTTTTAGAGATGGCACATGTAAATTTACTTAGGACGGTTGGGTAATACCGCATATAGGTAGGTATGGTGGACTCATCTAGAATAACTTGGGTTTCAAGTTTTTGATGTACAAGCAGAGTTCCCACTTAGTACATGCGAAGGCTAGCAAATAGGTTGAGAACGGGCCAGCTAGAGAGCAACAACGGTCATGAACATGCATTATGCATAAGTACCATTGGCTATTAACATGAGTAGGATATGAACACCACAAACATAAATATCGTAGATGCTATGTTGGTTTTGATTCAACTACATGCATGAACATGTGCCAAGTCAAGCCACTCGAACATTCAGAGGAGCCATATCATCATACTACATCACAATCATTTTATCACAATGTTGATATCTAAGATAAATAATTATTCACTCCTAGCTACTTATGCATGGCATGAGAAACTATAAGCTCTAGTTGTCATTGCAAACATGTTTGATCATAATAGGCTGAATCATGATACTAGGTTAAACATATTTATAAAAACAGAACAAGTTGAGTTCATACTCGTTTCTCTCTGCCACGACCAGTTCATCTAATATCGTCATTATTGCCTTTCACTTGCTTGACCAAACGATTTGAAAAAAAAATAGTGTAAGAGTGTCATGGACTAAGCTGGAATCTGCAAACATTTTATTCAAGAGGAGAAGACAAGGTAATATGGACTCCTTATTAGATCAGTAATGCAAATGAGAGCCACTCAACATTTTCAACGTGGTCTTCTCCTCGGTATGAATCAATAAAAGAACAAGAAATTCAGAGAAACACACTAAAATATTTTTGGAATTTTTGGTTTTTCATAAACAAGCAAATGAAAAGGGAAAAGCAAAAACGAGAAAAACTATTTACACAAGAAAGCTCCCAACAAGTAAAAGAAGAACAAGGAAATGTTTTTGGGTTTTCTTTTTAGTACTACAACAATTTAAACTAGGAAGAAAAATCAAAAAGAAGCAAGAACATGTTTTTGGATTTTCTCAAAGTTTTTTCAAACACACAAGAAGAAAATGAGAAAAATAAATTAAACATGGATGATACAATGAAAAAGTATGGACACTAACAACTGGAATGAAATGTGTGAACATGAATGTAATATCGGTGGGAATACGCACTCCCCCAAGCTTAGGCTTTTCACCTAAATTGGTCGTTGGTCAGTAGCCTGTGTAATGGTCGTAGTGGTAGCTCACGGAGGCTCTTGGTGCGGATGCCTCAGCCTGCCGCGCAGCCACAACCGCTCCGTTATGAGCTCGGGCCTCGCTCTCAAGAATGTAATATCTTCCCCTGTTATGAATATCAAAGAGAGCAGGATCAGGCATATATGTGTCTACCACGGAGTTCTTGTTAAATGTCAAATTATAAGTGAAATTATGGCGATCACCCGTCAGAATCTTATGACGTTTCATAGCATCAAAGTCTAAGTATTGCGTGGGTAAAATAGGATCATAAGGCAAAGGTGAAACACTCAGCCGTCTTGCTAAGCGTGTGGCATAAATTCCACCATAAAAATATCCACTACTAGTGTTGTACTGTAACCTACGTGAAACACTTGCTCCAAGATTATAAGTTTTATCACCGTAGAGAGCGGTGTGAATGAGGCTCGGATCAGGAACATAAAGTGTAAATCTTGTTTGCCTACAATACATTTTCCAGTAAATAATGCGAAGCACTGAATTACAGGAAAATGTATGCTCTTTATTCTACCTTGCGTCACTTCCCTAGTTTCACCAATGCAAAGACTAGTCAAGAATATTTCAAACTCAGACCTAGGTGGCTCATCGAGCGAACCCCAGAATGGGATTTTGCAGAGGTGAGCAAACCTTTATAGAGAAATGGTAAACGGATTTTCATACAGTTTAAATGATACCCTAGAATCACGGGGAAAGAATTTAAATCCTTTGACAAATGATTCGGTGAAGATGAGGTGTTGGTCGCACTTATCTGAAATGTAGGGACCGAGCTCGGCATTGTGAACATATTGCTTAAATTCCTCCTTAATACCCACTCTCACCACATAATCATTGCATGGCCGTAATCATGTGTTGGTGGTGGCACTTCGAATGGAACTTTCACTTGGTCAACATAAGACCGACGGACGGAGCTGCTGCTAGAAGATGCCTCCGAGGATCTCCTCCTCGAAGAACTCCTTCCAAAGAAGTTCATAATGTTCACGTACGATTTTCTGAAAAATTTTGGTCACAAAAATTTATTAACAAAACTTCATAAGAATGGTAGCAACTACTCATAGGGATGTATAGAGGCCATAGCAAGCATTCAAACTACTTAGAACTCTAAGAATTCAACATGCAAGCTCATCTACAGCAGCACCAAGAGTAGCTAATTATTCTAAATATAAACCACTAAAACAAAAACTAATTGGACACATGGAGGAGTAACATACCAAGCAACAAATCCCCAAAATAGTTTCGGAAACGGAGCTTCGAGCAAAGAGATCGAAATCCGCGGTTTCGGGTGCAAGAACACGAGAGAGAGAGAGGAGAGAGAGAGTGTGTGTGTGTGTGTGTGATAGTGAATTTTTTCTAGGTGAATGGAGTGATGTGGGAAGAAGAAGTAAGTGAGGGGGACCATGTGGGGACCACAACCCACCAGGGTGCGCCTGGGGGGTCCTGGCATGCCCAGGTGGGTTGTGCCCACCTGGTGCACCTCCTTCTAATATTATTTGCACCAGAAAAAATTCTGAGATATTCAGAAAAAATCATATCAGATTTTCTGAGCATTTTGGGAACTTTTATTTTTGGGTCATTTTTTATTGCGCGAAAAATTCAGAAAACAGACAAAGCATGGCATTTTATTTTATTTAACTAACAAAAATAGAAAACAAAAGGTAGGGACAGAAGGTAGTGCTTACTAATTTCATCAACTTCATACCTCTCAAAAATGACCCATTAATAAGCTTGATCAAGTCTTATTAACAACCACTTTCGATTAGCATGAAACCGACGAACTTTCATAAATCACTAAGTTACCTCTATGGGGATATGAATGTTCCCAACAATAAGCATTTCATATTTCTTTTTAACAGTAGGTAGAGGTAGTTGAAAACTTCCAATAGTGATTGTCGGAGATTTTTCAATAACATTAATACCGTTCACTTGAATTTTTTCTTCGGAAAGTGCACCGTATGCTCATTACCATTGATATGAAAAGTGACCTTGCTTTTATTGCAATCAATAACAGCCCCTGCAGTATTCAAGAAGGGTCTGCCAAGGATAATTGACATGCTGTCGTCCTTGGGCATCTCTAGTATAAAAAAGTCAGTCAAAATAGTAGCATTAGCAAAAACAAATGGGCACATCCTCACAAATACCGATAGGTATGGCAGTTGATTTATCATCCATTTGCAAAGATATTTCAGCAGGTGTGAGTTTATTCAAATCAAGTCTTCTATATAAAGAGAAAGGCATAACACTAACACCATCTCCCAAATCACATAAAGCAGTTTTCACATAGTTTCTTTTGATGGAGTAAGTTATAGTTGGTATTCCCGGATCTCCATGTTTTTTATGTACTCCATCTTTAAAAGTATAATTAGTAAGCATAGTGGAGATTTCAGCTTCCAGTATTTTTATCTTATTAGTGATAATGTCTTTCATATACTTTGCATAAGGAGGCATTTTCAAGATATCAGTCAAGCGAGTTCGCAGAAAGACTGGCCTCAGCATTTCAGCAAAGCGTTCAAATTCTTCATCATCTTTCTTTTTAGTTGACTTAGGTTGAAAGGGCATAGAATTTTCTAGCAACAAAGTCTCTTTTATCATATCTTTTATTCTTGGGTTGTGGGTTATCAAGATCAACAATGGTTCTATCTCAACATCATTATCTGGTTCTTTATCATTAGGTTGAGTATCTTCATGAACCTCATCATTATCTTTTTAATTATCAGAAGGTGAGTGTTCATTACCAGATTGAGTTTCAGCATCAGAGATAGAAATTTCTTTATCAACATTAGCAGGTTTTTCTATTTCAGGTTCACTAGGGGCATGCAAAGTCCTATTATTTTTCTTCTTCTTTTTCTTTTTAGAAGGACTAGGTGCATCAGTGTTAATTCCTTGAGAGTCTTGTTCAATTCTCTTTGGGTGTCCCTCAGGATAAAGTGGTTCCTGAGTCATTTTACCTCCTCTAGTTGCTACTCTAACAGCAAAGTCACTTATAGTATTGTTCATTTCATCAAGTAACTCTCTTTGAGATTTAGCAACTTGTTGTAATTGAGTTTGAACTACAGAGGCGTGATTTCCTACAACTCTAACATCATTTGATATTCTAAATAACAAGTCACTTAAGCGAGCAATCATATCAGAGTTGTATTTCAATTGTTTCATAACATTTGCATTGAAGTGATCTTGCTTTCTAATGTAATTATCAAACTCATAAAGGCATTGACTAGGATGTTTATTACGAGGATCATCACTATCATTGAATTTCATTAAATATTTTACCTCTACCACCTTAGGTGGTGGTGGTTCTTTAAACCCATGTATTTCTTTGATAGGTGGTAATTTTTTAACATCCTCGACATAATACCTTTTTCCTTCATAAATTTCTTTGCCTCTTACATATCTTCTGGACTGAGATATAAGATACCCCTCTTCTTCGGAGTGGGTTTAATAGGTGTTTCAGGATAATTCTTCAGCTTGACCAATAGTTCGTTCCCTAAAAACACAAGCAGCACAACTATCTAGGAAATCCCTAGAAGCCTCGGTTAGTCCATTATAGAAGATATCAAGTATTTCATTTTTCTTAAGAGGATGATCAGGCAAGGCATTAAGCAATTGGAGAAGCCTCCCCCAAGCTTGTGGGAGATTCTATTCTTCAATTTGCACAAAGTAGAATATTTCCTGCAAGGCAGCTTATTTCTTATGAGAAGGGAAATATTTTTCAGAGAAGTAATAAATCATATCCTGGGGACTACGCACACAACCAGGAGCAAGAGTATTGTACCAAGCTTTAGCATCACCCTTTAATGAGAACGGAAATAACTTGAGAATATAGTAATAGCGAATCTTCTCATCATGAGCAAAAAGGGTGGCTATGTCATTCAACTTAGTAAGATGTGCCACCACAGTTTCAGTTTCATAACCATGGAAAGGATCAGATTCAACCAAAGTGATCAACTCTGGGTCGACAGAGAATTCATAATACTTCTCATCAATAAAAATAGGTGAAGTAGCAAACTCAGGATCACATTTCATTTTAGCATTCAGAGATCTTTCTTTATACTTGCGTAATAATTTCTCTAGATCATCTATATCCTTACAAGCAAGAATATCTCTAGTTGCCTCCTCACTCATAGTATAACCTTCCGGTACCTTTGGCAATTCATATCTAGGAGGACTAGTTCTAGTAGGTGTTTCAAGATTATCAGTTTCAAGTTCATCATCAGATTCAACAATATCATGTTGTCTTACTCTAGCAATTTGTTCATCAAGAAATCACCTAGTGGCACATCATCATCAAGCAAGGTACTGGCATCATCATGAGTATCATTCATAGCAGAAGTAGCATCATCAATAACTTGCGACATATCAGAATTAATAGCATGTTGTGGTGTTGCAAGTTTACTTATAACAGAAGGTGAATCTAAAGCTGAGCTGGATGGTAGTTCCTTACCTCCCCTCGTCTTTGAGGGAAAAATCTTAGTCTTAGCATCCTTTAGATTCTTCATAGTGACAATATGGTAATAATCCCAAGTGACTCAAAAAATATAGCTATGCTCCTCGGCAACAGTGCCAGAAAAAGGTCTTGATAACCCACAAGTATAGGGGATCGCAACAATTTTCGAGGGTAGAGTATTCAACCCAAATTATAGATTCGACACAAGGGGAGCCAAAGAATATTTGAAGGTATTAGCAGCTGAGTTTTCAATTCAACCACACCTGGAGAATGATTATCTGCAGCAAGGTGATTAGTAGCATAGTAATATGGTAGTTTTGATGATAGCAGCAGTAGCAATGGTAACAGTAATAGTGATAGCAATGATTTTGTGTAGCAGTAACGATAGCAGTAGCAACAGTAGCAACTTAGCAAGAACAATATAAGATAAATTTGTAGGCATTGGATCGGTGACTCGTTGGATGATATTCATCATGAGACAGTTATAACCTAGGGCGATACGGCACTAGCTCCAGTTTCAATTCAACCACACCTAGAGATTGATTATGTGCAGCAAGGTGATTAGTAGCACATTAATATGATAGTTTTGATGATAGCAGCACTAGCAATGGTAACGGTAATAGTGATAGCAATGATTTTGTAGCAGTAATGATAGCAGTAGCAACAGTAGTAACTTAGCAAGAATAATATAAGATAAATTTGTAGGCATTAGATCGGTGACTTGTTCGATGATATTCATCATGAGACAGTTATAACCTAGGGCGGTATGGCACTAGCTCTAGTTCATAAATATAATGTAGGCATGTATTCCGTAAATAGTCATACGTGCTTATGGAAAAAACTTGAATGACATCTTTTGTACTACCCTCCCATGGTAGCGGGGTCCTATTGGAAACTAAGGGATATTAAGGCCTCCTTAATAGAGAACCGGAACAAAGCATTGACACACGGCGAATACATGAACTCCTCAAACTACGGTCATCACCGGGAGTTGTCCCGACTATTGTCACACCGGGGTTGCCAGATCATAACACGTAGTAGGTGACTATAAATTGCAAGATCCGATCTAGAACATGGATATAATTGTGATAACATAAACGGTTCGGATCTAAAATCATGGCACCCGGGCCCAAAGTGACAAGCATTAAGCATGGCAAAGTCATAGCAACATCAATCGCAGAACATAGTGGATACTAGGGATCAGGCCCTAACAAAACTAACTCGATTACATGATGAATCTCATCCAACTCCTCACCAACCAGCGAGCCTACGAAGGAATTACTCACTCCCGGTGGGGAGCATCATTGAATTGGCAATGGAGATGTGTTGGTTATGACGAAGATCGAAGATCCCCCTCTTTGAAGCCCCAAACAAACTCCAGATCTGGCCTCCCGATGAAGAACAGGAGACGGCGGTGGCTCCGTCTCGTGAAACGCGATAATTCTTTCTCCCTGATTTTTTTCTGGAATAATGTGATTTTATAGCATCAGTGTCAGGGTCAGCAGGCCCACCAAGTGGGGACAACCCACATGGGCGCGCCTGGGGGGCAAGCGCGCCCTGGTGGGTTGTGCCCACCCAGGTGCCCCCTCAAGTATCTCTTGGCTCCAGAAATTCTCTTTATTGATATAAAAAATCCTCGCAAAGTTTGGTTCTATTCCAAGAACTTTTATTTCTGCACAAAAACAACACCATGGCAGTTCTCCTGAAAACAACATTAGTTCGGGGTCAGTTTCATTCAAATCATGCAAATTAGAGTCCAAAACAAGAGGAAAAGTGTTAGGAAAAGTAGATACGTTGGAGACGTATCACTTACAAAGATATCAAATCATGCATATAAGAATTCAGAGAAGACTCAAATAATATTCATAGATAATCTGATCATAAATCCACAATTCATCGGATCTCGGCAAACACACCACAAAAGAGTATTACATCGAATTGATCTCCAAGAACATCAAGGAGGACATGGTATTGAGAATAAAAGAGAGAGATGAAGCCATCTAGCTACTAGCTATGGACCCATAGGTCTGTGGTAAACTACGCATGCTTCATCGGAGAGGCAATGGTGTTCATGTAGAAGCCCTCCGTGATTGAATCCCCCTCCGGCAGGACGTCAAAAAGGTCCCTAGATGGGATCTCACGGGTATAGAAGGTTGCGGCAGTGTAAAAGTGGTTTCATGGCTCCCCTGTATGTTTTCAGGGTATAAGAGTATATATAGGCGAAGGAACTAGGTCAGGAGACCCACAAGGGGCCCACGAGTCAGGGGGTGCGCCCTACCCCCCCTGGGCGCGCCCTCCACCCTCGTGGACGCCTCGTTGCGTTTTCGACTTTTTCTCCAAGTGTCCTGGTTTGCTTCTGGTCCAAGAAAGATCATCGCGAAAGGTTCATTCCGTTTGGACTCCGTTTGGTATTCCTGTTCTGCGAAACTCTAAAACAGGCGAAAAACAGAAACTGGCACTAGGCTCTAGGTCAATAGGTTAGTCCCAAAAATAATATAAAATAGCATATTAAACATCCAAAACAGATAATATAATAGCATGGAACAATAAAAAATTATAGATACGGTGGAGATGTATCAAGCGTGAGTCCCCCGAACTTTGGTTTGGATGTAGGACCGGGGGAGCACTTGGATCTCCCCGGACCCGAACTAGTCACCGCGGAGATTTTGCAAGCTCCGAGCATGGATGTGGGTCAGGATTCAAATTTTAACCCACCCACCCACCACAATCAATACTCTCCAAGCAACTCAGGGCCTCCAAACATATATGACCTTATGTATATACGACAACAACCTCAGGAAATGGTCCATCACTTTTGTGTCAGATTCCTACTTGTTAAAAGCAAGATCGAAGATTGTTGCAACCACGATACAGTTTCGGTCTTCCATTGCAATTGTATCGACGAGGGAACATTGAATGCCCTCGACTGTTGTCACATACAGAGCTTCACGGAACTGTCACACGTAGTGCAAAAGTAATGTGCGATGGTAAGCACTGTGAAGGCCCAGAAAACTCAACTGGAGCCCGCTGCCTTTAAGCAATATGCGGCCTGAACTAAACGGATGCACCCTAGTGGGGCATCCGATCATCAGAATGTCAGCCGAGAAAATAAACCCTTTACGGGATATAGATCTGTTCTTGACGAACACCTTCACAAGCCTTGTCTGATACATGCGGCTTCGAGCACAGACCCAACCCATAGCCTTCGAGCATGTTGGGTACTATGGCAGGTAGCAAAGAGTGGAGAGGCCATCCTCGCCACCATTACTCCAGAGAAATACTCCCCAGAGAGGAACGATTTTAACGTCCTCACGATCTTCGAGACCTTTACTTCAAATAATTGGCAAAAAAGGGCACTCCGCGACCTCGCCGAAGTCCACCAAGTTACTACACTGAGCCCATGGAACGACGCGGAAATAACCTTCACCGCCAAAGACGAACCAATGACTCGGTCAGTCTCGGCACCTGCCGCCCTAGTCCAAAACCCCATTGTGGGCGGCTTTCGGCTTACTAAAGTGCTCATGGACGGCAGCAGTGGGCTTAACCTCATCTATGAAGATACGCTCAACAAAATGTAGATTGATAGAACACACATTGAGAAAAGCAACACCACCTTTCGAGGTATCATCCCCAGTCGAGAAGCACGATGCTCTGGGAGAATTAAATTGGATGTGGTATTCGGCATGCCCGAAAACTACAGGTCCGAAGAGTTGCTCTTTCATGTGGTCCCTTTCAGCAGTGGGTATCACGCCATCCTTGGACGGGATGCCTTCTCACGCTTCCAGGCTATACCCCACTTACCAACGTATGATTCAAACATGCTTGGAAAAACAAATCGGCAAAACAGTCAAAGCATATGTGGACGGCGTGGTCATCAAGACAAAACACGTCGAAACACTAGTAGACGATCTTCGCCTCACCTTCGACAACCTCCGGACATATGACATATGGCTCAATCCAGAGAAAAGTGTCTTCGGCGTCCCAGCCGGAAAATTGCTAGGGTTCATTGTTTCCCATAGAGGAATTGAAGCAAACCCAGCTAAGATACGAGCCTTGTCACAATTGGCTACACCAACCGAGCTAAAGCAAGTCCAAAAACTAGCATGGTGCGTTGCGGCCTTAAGCTGCTTCGTCTCCAAATTAGGAGGAAAAGCATTACCACTCTACAAGCTACTAAGATGTATTGGTAGCTTTGAATGGACGGATGCTGCCACAGCCAGGTTGGAAGAAATCAAGGCCCTACTCGCAAGCAACCCAATCCTAGCTTCCTGTTATGTCTTGAGCTTGCGTTGGTTTTCCTTGAAGAGGAAAGGGTGATGCAGCAATAGTAGCGTAAGTATTTCCCTCAGTTTTTGAGAACCAAGGTATCAATCCAGTAGGAGGCTCCTCAAAAGTCCCACACACCTACACAAACAAACAAAGAACTTGCAACCAACGCAATAAAGGGGTTGTCAATCCCTTCACGGCCACTTGCGAAAGTGAGATCTTATAGAGATAATATGATAAGATAAATATATTTTTGGTATTTTATAATATAAATTGGAAAAGTAAAGATGCAAATAAAAGTTGATTGAAAGCTTATATGATAAAAGATAGACCCCGGGGCCACAGGTTTCACTAGTGGCTTCTCTCAAGATAGCATAAGTATTACGGTGGGTGAACAAATTACTGTCGAGCAATTGATAGAAAAGTGAATAATTATGAGATTATCTAGGCATGATCATGTATATAGGCATCACGTCCGTGACAAGTAGACCGACTCCTGCCTGCATCTACTACTATTACTCCACACATCGACCGCTATCCAGCATGCATCTAGAGTATTAAGTTCATAAAGAACAGAGCAACGCATTAAGAAAGATGACATGATGTAGAGGGATAAACTCATGCAATATGATATAAACCCCATCTTTTTATCCTCGATGGCAACAATAGAATACGTGCATTGTTGCCCCTGCTGTCACTGGGCAAGGACACCGCAAGATTGAACCCAAAGCTAAGCACTTCTCCCATTGCAAGAAAGATCAACCTAGTAGGCCAAACCAAACTGATAATTCGAAGAGACTTGCAAAGATAACTTAATCACACATAAAAGCATTCAGAGGAGATTCAAATATTTCTCATAGATAAACTTGATCATAAACCGACAATTCATTGGATCTCGACAAACACACCGCAAAAAGAGTTACATCGAATAGATCTCCAAGAAGATCGAGGAGAACATGGTATTGCGATCCAAAAAGAGAGAAGAAGCCATCTAGCTAATAACTATGGACCCGAAGGTCTGTGGTAAACTACTCACAACTCATCGGAGGGGCTATGGTGTTGATGTAGAAGCCCTCCATGGTCGATTCCCCCTCCGATGGAGCACCGACGAAGGCTCCAAGATGGGATCTCGCGGATACAGAAGGTTACGGTGGTGGAAATAGTTTTTCATGTTCGCCTTTGATGTTCTAGGGGTACGTGGATATATATAGGAGGAAGAAGTAGGTCGGTGGATGCCCAAGGGGCCCATGAGATAGGGGGCGCGCCCAGTAGGGGGGGCGCCCTCCACCTTCATGGCCGCCTCGGCTGCTTCTTGACTTGCACTCCAAGTCCTCTGGATCACGTTCGTTCCAAAAATCACGCTCCCGAAGGTTTCATTCCATTTGGACTCCGTTTGATATTCCTTTTCTTCGAAACACTGAAATAGGCAAAAAAAACAGCAATACGGGCTGGGCCTCCGGTTAGTAGGTTAGTCCCAAAAATGATATAAATGTGTAAAGTTAAGCCCATAAACATCCAAAATGGGTAATATAATAGCATGGAACAATCAAAAATTATAGATACGTTGGAGACGTATCACTGCCCCAGGTATTGGGGAGCCTATGTTGTTGTACATCTCGGCAACTAACTAGGTAGTCAGTGGCGTACTCGTCGTTGATCGAGGGGAATAGGGACATAAGTTCCCCACCCAAAAACCAGTTTATTATGTATCAGAGGTCCTCACACCATGCAAATACCCATACCCCCACTACCAAAAGATAGCCTACGGTCTTCATGGCATCCCGAAAACTACGACTATATTTTCAAGAGTGTTCGATCACAATGGCGTCGGAAGTAGCACTTAACGACATTATTAACAACAGGGACGCCACTAGCCGCATAGCCAAATGGGCCATCGAACTTCTACCGTTTGAAGTAGCATACAAGCCACGCCGGGCTATTAAATCTTATGTGCTGGCCGACTTTGTCGCTGAATGGACGAAAGCCGAACTCCCTAAAGAGTATAGTTCATACTCCAACTGGATTATGTACTTTGATGGCTCCAAAATGCTGGCCAGACTGGGGACTGGCGCCAACTTGACATCTGAGGGAGTCCTGGACTGTGGGGTCCTCGGGGAGCCGGCCTATGTGACATGGGCCAGACTGATGGGCCATGAAGATACGAGATAGAAGGCCTTCTCCCGTGTCCGGATAGGACTCTCCTTTGCGTGGATGGCAAGCTTGGTGTCCGGGTGTATAGTTTCCTTCCTTTGTAAACCGACTCTGTGTAACCCTAGATCCCTCGTGTGTCTATATAAACTGGAGGGCGTAGTCCGTAGAGACAAGGGCAATCATACAGGCTAGACATCTAGGGTTCAGCCATTACGATCTCGAGGTAGATCAACTCTTGTAACCCCTATACTCATCAAAGTCAATCAAGCAGGAAGTAGGGTATTACCTCCATTAAGAGGGCCCGAACCTGGGTAAACATCGTGTCCCCTGCCTCCTGTTACCTTTGATCCTTAGACGCACAGTTCGGGACCCCCTACCCGAGATCTACCGGTTTTGACACCGACATTGGTGCTTTCATTGAGAGTTCCACTATGTCATCGCTAGAAGGCTCAATGGCTCCATCAATCATCTACAACAACACCGCCTTGAGGGAGACCTTTCTCCCCTGCCAAGTCTTTGTGTTCGGCGGCTTCGCACTGCGCACCAACTCGATTGGTCATCTGGAGCAGATCGACAGCTATGCCCTGGTCATTAGATCAGTTTTGGAAATCTGAACTATGTCAATGACATCTGAAGAGACTTGATCTTCCAAGGGTTCACGACCCCAATCACTGCTCTGGCCGAAGATCCGGAGCGCACCACCAGGTCCGAAGACAAGAGTTTAAAGCCCGCCGTACTCCCTGCGGCTATAGAGCCTGACACCGGAGAACCGGAGGGGATTGCATCACCGGCAGGCCTGGAGTCATGCCAGGCTCCCTCTATCCACATCGAGTCGGACTCGCCTCTGAACACCAACTCCAAACTCTCGAGATCCGTATTATATGAGCTTGGCCAGGGAACTTCTGTCACGCCCTGCTCCACGGACTCTCGCTTCCCTTTCCAAACCTCATTCTTAAACGAGGCCCTGGACTTAATGCGATCTCTCACCATTGTAGAAGAATCACTGCCAAACTGCGCCCAGGCCACACTAGGGGCTGAGAGCGGGGAATTTTACGTCCCACCCACCACCCACTTCATAGCAACTCTCGAGGACTTAACAAACATGCTCGATTACGCTTCCGAAGACATCGATGGCATGGACGACGATGCCAGAGAAGAGCAAAGCCAGAACCCGCCATTTTCCGGACACTGGACGACCACTTCAATATGACGTGTACATGGTGGACACGCCCAAAGAGGACGACGGGGACAGTGGTAAGGATCCAGCCGAGGACAAGCCCCAGTGGCACCACCAAAGCGTCGACGTCAGCGGCTGATACGTCCCCAACGTATCTATAATTTTTGATTGCTCCATGCTACTTTATCTACTGTTTTGGACTGTATTGGACTTTATTTTCCACTTTTATATTATTTTTGGGACTAACCTATTAACCGGAGGCCCAACCCAGAATTGTTGTTTTTTGCCTTTTTTTTAGTATTTCGAAGAAACAGAATATCAAACGGAGTCCAGACGGAATGAAACCTTCGGGATCATGATTTTCCAACCGAACGTGATCCAGGAGACTTGAACCCTACTTCAAGCAGTGCCAGAGGCGGTCACGAGGGTGGAGGGCGCCCCCCCTGGGCGCGCCGCCCTACCTCGTGGGGCCCTCGACGCTCCACTGACGTACTCCTTCCTCCTATATATACCTATGTATCCCCGAACAATCAGTACAGGAGCCAAAAACCTAATTCCACCGCTGCAACCTTCTGTATCCATGAGATCCCATCTTGGGGCCTATTCCGGAGCTCCGCCGGAGGGGGCATCCACCACGGAGGGCTTCTACATCATCACCATAGCCCCTCCGATGAAGTGTGAGTAGTTTACTTCAGACCTTCGGGTCCATAGCTAGTAGCTAGATGGCTTCTTCTCTCTTTTTGGATCTCAATTCAATGTTCTCCCCCTCTCTCGTGGAGATCTATTCGATGTAATCTTCTTTTTGCGATGTGTTTGTTGAGACCGATGAATTGTGGGTTTATGATCCAGTATTATATTTGATTCTTCTCTGAATTCTTTTATGTATGATTGGGTTATATTTGCAAGTCTCTTCGAATTATCCTTTTTGGTTTGGCCAACTAGATTGGTAGTTCTTGCAATGGGAGAAATGCTTAGCTTTGGGTTCAATCTTGCGGTGTCCTTACCCAGTGACAGAAAGGGTTGCAAGGCACGTATTGTATTGTTGCCATCGAGGATAACAAGATGGGTTTTTTATCATGTTGCATGAATTTATCCTCTACATCATGTCATCTTGCTTAAGGCGTTACTCTTTTTACTTAATACTCTAGATGCATGCTTTGGATAGCGGTCGATGAGTGGAGTAATAGTAGTAGATGCGAAATCGCTTCGATCTACTTGTCTTGGGCGTGATGCCTATATACATGATCATTGCCTAGATATACTCATAACTATGCTCAATTCATCAATTGCTCAACAAGAATTTGTTCACCCAATCGTAGAATACTTATGCTCTTGAGAGAAGCCACTAGTGAAACCTATGGCCCCGGGTCTATTCTCATCATATCAATCTCTATCACTTTATTTACTTGCTTTGTTTTTACTTTGCATTTTACTTTTTACCTTGCATCTATCTATCAAAATACCAAAAATATTATCTATCGATCTCACTCTCGTAAGTGACCATGAAGGATTGACAACCCCTAAGCGTTGGTTGCGAGTTGCTATCGTTTTGTGTAGGTACGAGGGACTTGTGCATGGTCTCCTCTCGGATTGATACCTTGGTTCTCAAAAACTGAGGGAAATACTTACGCTACTTTGTTGCATCATCCTCCCTCTTCGGGAAATCCAACGCAATGCTCAAGAGGTAGCAAGAAGAATTTCGCGCCGTTGCCGTGGAGGCTCACGCAAGCAAGTCAACAAAACCAAGTACCCATCACAATCCCTATCTCTCGCATTACATTATTTGCCATTTGCCTCTTGTTTTCCCCTCCCCCACTTCACCCTTGCCGTTTTATTTGCCCTCTCTTTCCCAATCTCCTCCTCTCTTTTCCCTTTTGCCTTTTCTCGTTGCCTTTCTGCTTGCTCGTGTGATAATTGCTTATTTGTTGCGATGGCTCTACCTAGATTTGGTGACCTTCACCTTAAAAGGCTAGAGTAAATCGAAAGCAATGTTAGAAAGTTTATGGTTTTGCAATTTGAGCACAATAATTTCTTCGTAAACGAGCTTATGGAACAAAAAAGTTTTATGAGTTATATGAATAAAGAACTTGATGATATGTCTAAGGAATTTGATGGTATAAGGGCCCAAATTGCTCGACTTGAAAAGATGACCGCTGAAATTTCGGATATGCAAGCTACCATAGTCAATAAGATGGCCGCTAAACCGAATTCCTATGAAAATCAAGATGAAGATCTAAAAGTTATTGATGTGTCCCCCATTAAATCTTTGTTTTGCAATATGGATCTTGATGAAACTGAATATGATCTACCTTTACCTAGAAGGCGTTCTAATAATTCGGAGTTTCTAGATCTTGATGATGAAATTGATGAAAGTGGGATTGAAAGAAATAAAAACCTAGATGTTACTAAACCCACTATTTTTTATCTCAAGTAATTTAATTATGAAAATTTCTCTTTGATTGGTTGTATTTCCTTGTTGCAATTCGTGCTACATTCTCCTCATTCTTATAGTCAAAATAAGGCATTTACCGAACACACTGTTGATGCTTTGATGCAATCTTATGAAGAAAAACTTGAGTTGAAAGTTTCTATCCCTAGAAAACTCTATGATGAGTAGGAACCTACTATTAAAATTAAAATTAAAGATTATGAGTTTCATGCTTTGTGTGATTTGGGTGCTAGTGTCTCTACTATTCCCAAAACTTTATGTGATTTGCTAGATTTCCGTGATTTTGATGATTGCTCTCTAAACTTACATCTTGCGGATTCCACTATTAAAAGCCTATGGGAAGAATTAATGATGTTCTTATTGTTGCAAATAGGAATTATGTGCCCGTAGATTTTATCGTTCTTGATATAGATTGCAATCCTTCATGTCCTATTATTCTTGGTAGACCTTTCCTTAGAACGATTGGTGCAATTATTGATATGAAGGAAGGGAATATTCGATTCCAATTTACCTTAAAGAAGGGCATGGAACAATTCCCTAGAAAGAAAATAAAATTACCATATGAATCTATCATGAGAGCCACTTATGGATTGCCTACCAAAGATGGAAATACCTAGATCTATCCTTGCTTTTATGCCTAGCTAGGGGCGTTAAACGATAGCGCTTGTTGGGAGGCAACCCAATTTTATTTTGTGTTTTTTGTTTTTGCTTCTGTTTAGGAATAAATAATCCATCTAGATTCTGTTTGGATGTGGTTTTATCTTTTAATTAGTGTTTGTGCCAAGTAGAACCTATAGGATAACCTACGATTATAGTTGATTTGATTCTGCTGAAAAACAGAAACTTTGCGCGCACGAATATAGTTATGTTAAATCACAGGAACGTGATTTTGCGTTGATTCTTTTTGCTGCTGTTCAATAAACAAATTGTACAGGACTTCCTATTTTGATAGAATTTTTAGAGTTCCATAAGTTTGAGTTAGTTACATATTGCTACAGACTGTTCTGTTTTTTGACAGATTCTGTTTTTCGTGTGTTGTTTGCTTATTTTGATGAATCTGTGGCAAGTAAAATAGTTTATAAACCATAGAGAAGTTGGAATACAATAGGTTTAACACCAAAATAAATAAAGAATGAGTTCATTACAGTACCTTGAAGTAGTCTTTTGTTTTCTTTCTCTAACGGAGCTCACGAGATTTCTGTTGAGTTTTGTGTTGTGAAGTTTTCAAGTTTTGGGTGAATTCTTTTGATGGATTATGGAACAAGTGTAGGATCGAAAGTATGTCTAGAGGGGGGGTGATTAGACTACTTGTTAATATAAAAATTCTGCCTTTTGACAAAGAACAGTATTTGGCAGATTCACGATTATGATCAAGTCAAGCATCACCCTACACATGCAATTCTAGAGTATAGGCAGCGGAAAGTAAATTGCACATGTAGTAAAGAGAGGTGGAGAAGAGCAAACGCAATTTTGGAGACGCGGTGATTTTTCTCGTGGTTCCGATAGGTGGTGCTATCATACTTCCACGTTGATGGAGACTTCAACCCACGGAGGGTAACGGCCATGAGAGTCCACGGAGGGCTCCACCCACGAAGGGTCCACGAAGAAGCAACCTTGTCTATTCCATCATGGCCTCACGCCCACGGAGGGCTAGCCTTACTCGGGTAGATCTTCACGAAGTAGGCGATCTCCTTGCCCTTACAAACTTCTTGGTTCAACTCCACATCTCGATGACGGAGGCTCCCAAGCGACACCTAACCAATCTAGGAGGCACCACCCTCCAAAAGGTAATAGATGTTGTAGATGATGATGAACTCCTTGCTCTTGTGCTTCAAATGATAATCTCCCCAACACTCAACTCTCCTCACTGATTTGGCTGTGGTGGAAGAAAGGATTGAGTGGAAAGCAACTTGGGAAGGCTATAGATCAAGCTTCATATGGTGGGAGTGGTGCAACTTGATCTCAACACAAGGGTAGGTAGTTCTCTTCTCAGAAATGTAAGGTAGGAGTGGTAGTTCTTTCTGATGGCTCTCCCCACGAATGAAGAGGGGGTGGAGGGGTATAAATAGCCTCCACACAAAATCCAACCGTTACACACATTTGAGCAATCTCGGTGAGACCGAAGTGGACAACTCGGTGAGACCGATAGTTCAAATAATGTGAACGTTGGGATTTTCGGTGGGACCAAATATACAATCTCGGTTAGTCCGATTCGTGCAATGACAAGAGCATGCCAGTTTCGGTGGGACCGACTTCATCATCTCGGTGACACCGATTTGATGACAGAAGGTTACAAAAGCTTGGCAACTCATGCTTCGGTGAGACCGAGTTCAGAATCGGAAAATCCGAGTTTACTAGGGTTTGGCTTATGGCTGAGGTGGTTCATCTTGGTGTGACTGAGTTTGGAATATCGGTGGGACCGAGACTACTTATGAGTGTATATGGCAGTGAAAGTTGCTGATAGTTTAGGAGATGTATCACTAAGCACTTGAGCAACCAGATCATCATCATAACCTCATCCCTTTTAATAGTATTGGCTTTTCCTATGGACTCAATGTGATCTTGGATCACTAAACCAAAAATGGAGTCTTGAGCTTTTGCCAATGCTTGCCTTAGCATTTTGGGGGTCCACTTCTTCATCCTTGCCATACCCATATCAATGAACTCTCTGAAATGATTATCAAGTAACTATTAGTTCAATGATATATATGTTGTTATTAATTACCAAAACCACCCGGGGATTAGTTGCACTTTCAATCTCCCCCTTTTTGGTAATTGATGACAACATATAGATCAAAGCTTCGACAAAGGATATAATCAATGAATAATATCGTCGCTTTGAGAAGTATGTGATAAGCAAGAGCTCCCCCTAAATTTGTGCATTATTTAAGATTTGCGTTTGAATGCAAATGCACAATCGATTAGGATCATGGGTCACTCTTCCATGTCACATACATCTTGGTGGAGCGCACAAAATGATAAGAATGAACAGCATGCACCCAATCACCAAGACATGAGTAAATGGTCATACGAGATAGGAATGGCATATGATAAGCATTAAGCACACATTAAAGCATAGTACGACCAAGCACTCATTAATGTAGAATCAAACGGAGTATCAAACACACTGAATGTCTCGAAAACCAAAAGTATCTCAAAGAAACCGCAAAAGAACGAAAGAGCAAAAGCGCAAAGACAACAGCACTCTCTCTCTCTCTTGAAGCCCTATGATCTATACAATTTCTCCCCCTTTGGCAACAAGTTACCAAAAAGTTCGAAAAAGCATAGAGCTAAGCGTCACTGTGGACTCTGCTGGCGGCTCCCGTCTGGGTTGATGTCGGAGTGGATATGACAGCATCGGCGAAGACTTCAGTGATGTCTCTTTGGAGGAGTGGTCACCGAGCTGGAGCTGGAGTAATCGCTGAACTGTGGAGGTGCTTGAAGCTGTAGTCCCGGTGTCGACCATCGGAATAGCAGCTGATCGGGGTCCTGTGGGAACCGGAGCAGTCTGTCGATGAGAATCCTGGACTAAGTCATCCTGCAACTCACGCATAAGCTCTTCCTTCTCCCGCTTTGCTTCCTCAATGTCTGCCTCGAGCTTGTTGACGGTCACTTGTACTTCAGTCAGCTTCACGTCCAGAGCGTGGATCTTGTCTTCAACAATCCTCTCTAAGCTCTCCTGAGACTGTTCAATGCTGGCCAGGCGTTGTTCAATCCTTTGAGTAGCTTCAAGAATTTGCTCTCCGAAACTCTTTGGTTTAGCTGCTGCTGCTGCTGCTTCCTTGTCAGCTTTGGCTTTCTTAGCAGCTTCGATCTTGGCTTGACCTTCAACAGATGTCGGATCCTCCTCATCCATCACAACAACATTGTCTTCATGCTCTGGCTGCAACGGTAAATGTTCTCTATCCAACAAGAATGTGCCCGTGCCAAACTTGGCATTGATAAGCATCTGAATCATGGGCAAATCCACATGACCTTTTCTCGTCATTGCAGTCCTCTTGATGGTCTCTACCATCAAGTCCATCACCTTGAAAGGTGCTCTCTCATCAAGTATGTGCAGCATGTTGATAGAGTATCCTCGATCATGCGATCATCTCCAGATTTGGGCATCAAGGTATGCCTCAAAATGGTATTAGTGGTAGGTAAGCCTGCTCGAGATGGTAGACTGAGCCGAGCTTCCAGATTGCCAAATCCTCTGCTGGAATCTCTTTGTACATGTTTTTCATGGATTCATGATTCTTCTTTGGAATCCCATATACATCAATATCATCTTCTCGTTGCACTGGAGCATTCAGAATTTCTGCCCATTCTTCAACAGAAGAAGAAAATCTTTGACCTTCACCATCCACATAATCTTTCCATCGGGGTAGAAGTGAGTGTGGCATAAAATTGCATTATCATCTCATCTTTCCAACTGGTCAATTTCGACCTACAAAATCTGCAACTCCACATGCAAGGTGAAACTTTCATGCACATGTGGAAAGAAATCTTTGTGCTCTTCACTGTCAATGTACTTCCAAATAACATATCGGTGTCTGCGACTATGGGCTTCTTGTCCATCAAGACGGTCTCATAGAAGTCCCGCTGCTCCACAGGTGTGAAATCTGGGATCTACAGCAGTTCTTCTCCTCACGGCATATGGGTCAGTTTGTCTCCATAGCCCGAGACCTTTATCTTTCCTTGCCTTCATATCCTCGGCTTGAGGATGAGCATCATTATGGAGTGGCGCTTTGGACGAAGTTTCAAAGAAAACTGGTCCTTCATCGTCGAGTCACCGGTGGCACATCATCCTTGTTCTTTTAGACGCTGGAATGTTTCGACGGTCTTCTTGGGCTTGGCAGCAGGCTTTGCTGGAGCTGCCTTAGCTGGAGCAGATTTCTTGGGCTTTGATGTGGCTCCACCCTTAATGGCATCACCCATGAGCTTGACTTCGAGGAGGCTGGGGTGCTTCCTCATCCTCATCCTCTCTCGCTGCATCATGCACTATCCTCTTTCTCTTGGAGGTTTTTCACTTTGCTTGCAGCTGCCTCTCCCAAATTTAGCTTCTTAGCAACAGATGACTGCTTGACTTTGTTGGTGCCCTTCTTAGATTGTTGACCTTGTTGCTCTTTGGCAACAACCTTCCTTTAGGCTTTGAGGTCACCTCTTCCTCAACAACAAAATCTGAATCCTCATCATCTAAATTCCTCTTCTTTCTAACTCGGTGGCTGCAGGAGGCATGCCACTTGGTGTACTCCTCTCACCATCATCGATGAGCTACTAGGATCGGGACTAGTGCCTGCCTCTGGAATGTCTGCAATGGCTGTCTCGACCTGTTCTCACCGCCACCGGCATCGACATGGCCGACAACCTGTGAATAGATAAGGTGTACGCAGAGAAGAAGAGTCATCACAAACTGCAGAAGTTTTTGCAAAAAAATGAGTTCAAATTCTAGTATTAAGTTTTCACGAAGACATTTCGGTCGCACCAAGTTTAAGGTTCGTGAATCCGAAGTGTTAAACAGGAGCTTGGCACACCACTTTCGGTTTGACCGAAGTGGGTTTCGGTCCTGCCAAAAACACTAGGGTTTCACAGAATCTTCATTTCAGTCACATCGATTTTGCACAACTCGGTTGGACCGAAAGGTGCAGTGTAATGGCCATAGGCCAAATCGGTCACACCGAAAATATAAAATCGGTCTCACCGAGATGTGTTCCGCGGAAACCTAACCCTAAAACTTTTACTCGAATCTAGTTCAAACGAACTAATCTGGTGTACAGGAGGATTTCAATCGTGGCAAGATACTAGGCAATCCAAACGTGCATTGAATCGGAGATGGGAGCACGAGTGGGATCAAAACTCACCCTAACTTGGTGGAGTTTTTCACGGCGGCAACGGCTCGGAGGAGATGGCCGTTGACGGCGACGGAGACTCGCGCCGAGGGCGCACAAAGCGACGCACGGTGACGATCCGAGACCAAGGCGACGGCAAAAGGTGTGGGGCGAAACCTTTGAAGGAGGAATCAGCGCGACGGCCCTCGGAATATATACCCTTCGCTGTCGGTGGGACCGAGTTGTAAAACTCGGTGGCACCGAGATGGATAACTCGCTAGGCGTTATGCACTTCGTCACGCCGAAAATCACAACTCGGTTTCACCGAGATGAAAACCTAGATCGTCTAAATGCTTTCGGTTCGACCGAGTTTGAGTGAGTTGGTCCGACCAAATCAATTAGAAGGTTTTGGAAATTAGCCCTTGACGGATCGGTGGCTCGAGTGCTCCTCACCCGAGGGTCCGAAAATGACTTGTTCAAAATTTGTGATGTAAGCATGAATAGAATTTGAGACAACAAAGCATAGATAGCTAGGGAGGTATATAGGCATTCTTGTCCATCCATTTGGTCGAAAACTCAAAACGACCAAAACAACAAATGGATGTCCTCGAATGGATAATATCATGCATCCAACATGCTCACACAATAAGATAGCAAATGAAATATGTGTCAAACATGCACAACCAAAACTCTAGCAACTAACACACAATTTGTCGATGACTAGGTCATCTTTATATGAGTATATTGACTTAGGAGCCAAATGAGAACATTTGATCATAGGTCATACTCATCGCTTAAGCACAAGTGGGGTTACCACTTTTACATAAAGCATTGATGTGTTCACATCATTTGAAGATGCTTTAGCTCAATTTTTAGAGCAAAGCTCCCCTAGATGTGAGAACCCTTTTAAAGGGTCAAACTAACCTTGGGTTGTCGAGAAGACTTCATGTAGATGTTGAAGATGTGGATGCTCAATGTTGATGGAGATCATCAAGAGTTGGGAGCTATCCTTTGGATTCGGGCACTTTCAATACCTACATGGGTTAGTCCCACAAGGAACAAACAAGGATATCCATGGACATAGATTGAAGTTCACAGTAGATGATGTCCATGAAAGCAATGATTACCTTGTCCCTTGACTTACCAACAAGAGGGTTTGTGACTCCATGAACTAGTGCACGACGTGGAAGTTGATTGCACAAGTTTTTGCCAAAATGAATGTGAGTGAAGTATGTTGGCGGAGTCACCCTCAAGAACTTTCTAGTTCTTCTTCTTCGGGATCCACATCATCTTGATGGGAATCCTTGGGGTTGTAGTTGAGCTTGACGAAGTAGAACTTGACGTTTCCTTGGGAACCCACTTGACCATGGCTTGAGGTGCTTCAACAAATGCATCAATCTCCTCTTGAAGCTTGTCCTTGCCTTTTAGCTTGTGGTCTTGTGGTGGAAGGTCATCTTGAGCTTGTTCCACATTGGAAGAAGTAGGATCATACTTCTCCTTTTGAGGAACAAACTGTGGAGTAGGATATTGACCTTCTTCCCACTCAACGCCTTCGGCGTTGAACTTTCGCTCAAAACCAATTCCTTGATTCTTCCGGTGCCTTCCTTGCTTGCGAATAATTTCCTCAAAGTTCTTGTTTCCGGCAAGGCTCTTGTAGACACCTTTCTCTATGATCCCTTTCAATAAATTATTTTCTTGCTCAAGTGTAACTTGGCTTGAAACATTGTCAGTGGAATCAAGAGAACTACTAGAAGCAACAACATTGGATTTAGCATGGTTATTGTTACTGCTAGAGGAAGAATTTTTCTTATGCTTGTCATGCTTAGTCCTAATGGGTGGCAAGAAATTAGACAAGAGAAGTCGTTTGGCAAGATATGAAGAACTCTTCTTTCGAAGATCGTCATTGATTGCTTTTAGAAACTCATGTTCTTGCTCTAGAGTGAGCTTCTCGAAGCGTAGCTTCTCATGAGATCTTAGGAGCTCTCTATGATCTTCTTGAGTTGTTTCATGAGCTAACTTAAGAGTGTTTAGTTCTTTAGTTAGACGCTCAATATCCTTCATAGCATTGTCATTCGACTCTTCTCGACTATAAAGACTACTAGCATGTTCATCGTTACTAGGCTCACTGGATTTATCATGCAAGAGTTCATCTTCACCAAGCAAGTCATCCTCATCACTATTGAAGTCAATGAATTCAGGGTGTGATACCTTGGGGCCTTTAGCCATGAAGCATCTTCCAATTCCCTCATTTGGTGAATCAAATAAGTCGTAGGAGTTGGAGTTGGAGGATACGAGAGCAAGACCGGCAACACCTTCATCTTGACTGTAGTCGGAGTTGGAGTGATAGCTTCCTTCGGATTGATTTTCGAGTCGGGCCGGAGACCCATTCACCTACATGAGCTTGATGTTTTCTTCTTGTGTAGCTCCTTGATGACTTGTCTTTCCTCTCCGAATCCTTGCTTCTCCGAGAGGGTCTTCGTTCATAACGATCATCTCTGCTCCTTCTCTCTTTCCGAGGTGACTCATCTCTTGAGCTTCTTCTTCTTGGAGATTCTTCTCTTCTCTTGTGGGGAGCCGTACACTCATTTGAGTAGTGTCCGGTCTTCCACAATTGTAGCAGATTCGATCACGACTAGAAGATCTCTTTTCATCATATGATCTAGACTTTGAGCTTCTCTCTTTGCCTCTATTCTTGTAGAATTTGTTGAAGTTCTTGACCATTAGGCTTATCTCTTCATTGGAAACTAACTTGTCACTTGAGGTTGTGGGAGCATCACTTGTAGCTCTGTAAGCACCACTTGACTTGTTGTGAAGCTCTTCCTTATCCTTAAGTGTCATCTCATGAGCAACAATTCTTCTAATGACTTCGGTTGGCTTGAGAGTCTTGTAGTTTGGCATCATTTGGATCAAAGTGCACACGGTGTCATACTTTCCATCCAAAGCTCTGAGAATCTTCTTGATGATGAATCGGTCGGTCATTTCTTCGCTTCCTAAGCCGGCAATCTCATTTGTGATGAGAGCAAGCCTAGAGTACATTTCAGCGACTCCTTCACCATCCTTCATCTTGAACTTGTCAAGTTGACCTTGAAGAATATCTAGCTTTGATTCCTTCACGGACTTGGTACCTTCGTGCATTTCAACCAAAGTATCCCAAATCTCTTTTGCATTCTCAAGACGGCTGATTTTGTTGAACTCCTCGGGACACAAGGCATTGAAGAGAATGTCACAAGCTTGAGCATTGTTTTGCAACATCCGCAATTCTTCCGTGTAGCCGCGATCCGAACTTTTCCTTCCTCAAGAATTCACCTTGCATACCAACACAAATAATGCCCCATGCGGCTGGGTTATGACCAAGAATATGCATTTTCATTTTATGCTTCCAACTAGCAAAATTTGTACCATCAAAGTAAGGACCTCTACGAAAATTACCCTCACTAGACGCCATACTCTCCTAGGTTATGAAACCAAGCTTATGAAGTCCAATGCAATGGAAACCAATACAATGGAGACCAAAGCTCTGATACCACTTGTAGGATCGAAAGTATGTCTAGAGGGGGGGTGATTAGACTACTTGTTAATATAAAAATTCTGCCTTTTGACAAAGAATAGTATTTGGCAGATTCACGATTATGATCAAGTCAAGCATCACCCTACACATGCAATTCTAGAGTATAGGCAGCGGATAAATTGCACATGTAGTAAAGAGAGGTGGAGAAGAGCAAACGCAATTTTGGAGACGCGGTGATTTTTCTCATGGTTCCGATAGGTGGTGCTATCGTACTTCCACGTTGATGGAGAGTTCACCCCACGGAGGGTAACGGCTGCGAGAGTCCACGGAGGGCTCCACCCACGAAGGGTCCACGAAGAAGCAACCTTGTCTATTCCATCATGGCCTACGCCCACGGAGGGCTAGCCTTACTCGGGTTAGATCTTCACGAAGTAGGCGATCTCCTTGCCCTTACAAACTTCTTGGTTCAACTCCACATCTCGATGACGGAGGCTCCCAAGCGACACCTAACCAATCTAGGAGGCACCACCCTCCAAAAGGTAATAGATGTTGTAGATGATGATGAACTCCTTGCTCTTGTGCTTCAAATGATATTCTCCCCAACACTCAACTCTCCTCACTGATTTGGTTGTGGTGGAAGAAAGGATTGAGTGGAAAGCAACTTGGGAAGGCTAGAGATCAAGCTTCATATGGTGGGAGTGGTGCAACTTGATCTCAACACAAGGGTAGGTAGTTCTCTTCTCAGAAATGTAAGGTAGGAGTGGTAGTTCTTTCTGATGGCTCTCCCCACGAATGAAGAGGGGGTGGAGGGGTATAAATAGCCTCCACACAAAATCCAACCGTTACACACATTTGAGCAATCTCGGTGAGACCGAAGTGGACAACTCGGTGAGACCGATAGTTCAAATAATGTGAACGTTGGGATTTTCGTGGGACCGAATATACAATCTCGGTTAGTCCGATTCGTGCAATGACAAGAGCATGCCAGTTTGGTGGGACCGACTTCATCATCTCGGTGACACCGATTTGATGACGAAGATTCTGAAGCTTGGCAACTCATGTTTCGTGAGACCGAGTTCGAATCGGAAAATCCGAGTTTACTAGGGTTTGGCTTATGGTGAGGTGGTTCATCCGGTGTGGTGAGTTTGGAATATCGGTGGGACCGAGACTACTTATGAGTGTATATGGCGGTGAAAGTTGCTGATAGTTTAGGAGATGTATCACTAAGCACTTGAGCAACCAGATCATCATCATAACCTCATCCCTTTAATAGTATTGGCTTTTCCTATGGACTCAATGTGATCTTGGATCACTAAACCAAAATGGAGTCTTGAGCTTTTGCCAATGCTTGCCTTAGCATTTTGGGGGTCCACTTCTTCAGTCCTTGCCATACCCATATCAACGAACTCTCTGAAATGATTCTCAAGTAACTATTAGTTCAATGATATATATGTTGTTATTAATTACCAAAACCACCCGGGGATTAGTTGCACTTTCAACAAGGAGTGGCAAGAGCCTAAGCCTGGGGATGCCCATGGCACCCCCAAGATAATCCAAGGACACCAAAAATTCAAAGCTTGGGGATGCCCCGAAAGGCATCCCCTCTTTCGTCCACTTCCATCGGTAATTTACTTGGAGCTATATTTTTATTCACCACATGATATGTGTTTTGTTTGGAGCGTATTGTATTATTTGCGTCTTTGCTTGTTAGTTTACCACAATCATCCTTGCTGTACACACCTTTTGAGAGAGCCATACATGAATTGGAATTTGTTAGAATACTCTATGTGCTTCACTTATATCTTTTGAGCTTGATAGTTTTGCTCATAGTACTTCACTTATATCTTTTGAGCGTGATAATTTTTGCTCTAGTGCTTCACTTATACCTTTTAGAGGATGGTGGTGGATTTGTTTTAAAGAAACTATTGATCTCTCATGATTTACTTAGATTATTTTGAGAGTCGTTAATAGCATGGTAATTTGCTTAATGTTAATATACTTGGTGTTCAAGATATGTGAACCTTTCTTTTGAGTGCGTTGAATACTAAGATAAGTTTGATGCTTGATAATTGTTTTGAGATATGGAGGTGATAATATCAAAGTCATGCTAGTTGGGTGATTATGAATTTGAGAAATACTTGTGTTGAAGTTTGCAAGTCCTAGCATGCACGTATGGTTAAAGTTATGTAACAAATTTGAAACATGAAGTGTACGTGGCTTGTGCATCCTTATGAGTGGCGGTCGGGGACGAGCGATGGTCTTATCCTACCAATCTATCCCCCTAGGAGCATGCGCGTAGTACTTGATTTTTGATGACTTCTAAATTTTTGCAATAAGTATATGAGTTCTTTTGACTAATGTTGAGTCCATGGATTATACGCACTCTCACCTTTCCGCCTTTGCTAGCCTCTTCGGTACCGTGCATTGCCATTTCTCACCTTGAGAGTTGGTGCAAACTTCGCCGGTGCATCCAAACCCCGTGATACGATACGCTCTATCACCCATAAACATCCTTATATCTTCCTCAAAACAGCCACTATACCTACCTATTATGGCATTTCCATAGCCATTCCGAGATATATTGCCATGCAACTTCCATCATCATCATCATGACATACATTACTTTTGTCATATTGCCATTGCATGATCATGTAGTTGACATCGTATTTGTGGCAAAGCCACCATTCATTATTTTTCATACATGTCACTCTTGATTCATTGCACCATCCCGGTACACCGCCGGAGGCATTCATATAGAGTCATATCTTGTTCTAAGTTTCGAGTTGTAATAGAAGTGTGATGATCATCATTATTAGAGCATTGCCCAAAAAAAAGAGAAAGGCCAAAATATATATAAAAAAGAAAGGCCCAAAAAAAGGGAAAGAAAAGGGCAATGCTACTATCTCTTTTTCCACACTTGTGCTTCAAAGTAGCACCTTGTTCTTCATGTAGTGAGTCTCATATATTGTGCTTCAAAGTGGCACCTTGTTCTTCATGTAGTGAGTCTCATAAGTTGTCTTTTTATACTAGTGGGAATTTTTCATTATAGAACTTGGCTTGTATATTCCTACGATGGGCTTCCTCAAATGCCCTAGGTCTTCATGAGCAAGCAAGTTGGATGCACACCCACTAGTTTTCTTTTGTTGAGCATTCATAGCTCTAGTGCATCCGTTGCATGGCAATCCCTCCTCCTCATGTTGACATCAATTGATGGGCATCTCCATAGCCCGTTGATTAGCCTCGTCAACGTGAGACTTTCTTCTTTTTTGTCTTCTCCACACAATCCCCATCATCATATTCTATTCCACCCATAGTGCTATATCCATGGCTCACGCTCATGTATTGCGTGAAGGTTGAAAAAGTTTGAGATTATTTAAGTATGAAACAATTGCTTGGCTTGTCGGGGGTATAGAAGTTGGGAACATCTTTGTGTGACGAAAATGAAACATAGCCTAACTATATGATTTTGTAGGGATGAACTTTCTTTTGCCATGTTATTTTGAGAAGACATGATTGCTTTGATTAGTATGCTTGAAGTATTATTATTTTTGTATCAATATGAACTTTTGTCTTGAATCCTTCGGATCTGAATATTCATATCACAATTAAGAAGTTTTGCATTGAAATTATGCCAAAGTATCACTCCGCATCAAAAATTCTTTTTTTATCATTTACCTACTCGAGGACGAGCAGGAATGAAGCTTGGGGATGCCTGATACGTCTCCAACGTATCTATAATTTTTGATTGCTCCATGCTACTTTATCTATTGTTTTGGACTATATTGGGCTTTATTTTCCACTTTTATATTATTTTTGGGACTAACCTATTAACCGGAGGCCCAGCCCAGAATTGCTGCTTTTTGCCTTTTTCAGTATTTCGAAGAAACAGAATATCAAACGGAGTCCAAACGGAATGAAACCTTTGGGATCGTGATTTTCCAACCGGATGTGATCCAGGAGACTTGGACCCTACTCCAAGCAGTGCCAAAGGCGATCACGAGGGTGGAGGGCGCCCCCCTGGGCGCGCCCCCCTACCTCGTGGGCCCCTTGATGCTCCACCGACATACTCCTTCCTCCTATATATACCTACGTATCCCCGAACGATCAGAACAGGAGCCAAAAACCTAATTCCACCGCCGCATCCTTCTGTATCCACGAGATCCCATCTTGGGGCCTGTTCCGGAGATCCGCAGGAGGGGGCATCTACCACGGAGGGCTTCTACATCATCACCATAGCCCCTCCGATGAAGTGTGAGTACTTTACTTCAGACCTTCGGGTCCATAGCTAGTAGCTAGATGGCTTCTTCTCTCTTTTTGGATCTCAATACAATGTTCTCCCCCTCTCTCGTGGAGATCTATTCGATGTAATCTTCTTTTTGCGATGTGTTTGTTGAGACCGATGAATTGTGGGTTTATGATCCAGTATTATATTTGATTCTTCTCTGAATTCTTTTATGTATGATTGGGTTATATTTGCAAGTCTCTTCGAATTATCCTTTTTGGTTTGGCCAACTAGATTGGTAGTTCTTGCAATGGGAGAAATGCTTAGCTTTGGGTTCAATCTTGCGGTGTCCTTACCCAGTGACAGAAAGGGTTGCAAGGCACGTATTGTATTGTTGCCATCGAGGATAACAAGATGGGTTTTTTTATCATGTTGCATGAATTTATCCCTCTACATCATGTCATCTTGCTTAAGGCGTTACTCTGTTTTTACTTAATACTCTAGATGCATGCTGGATAGCGGTCGATGAGTGGAGTAATAGTAGTAGATGCAGAATCGTTTCGATCTACTTGTCTTGGGCGTGATGCCTATATACATGATCATTGCCTAGATATACTCATAACATTGCTCAATTCTGTCAATTGCTCAACAGTAATTTGTTCACCCACCGTAGAATACTTATGCTCTTGAGAGAAGCCACTAGTGAAACCTATGGCCCCCGGGTCTATTCTCATCATATCAATCTCTATCACTTTATTTACTTGCTTTGTTTTTACTTTGCCTTTTACTTTTTACCTTGCATCTATCTATCAAAAATACCAAAAATATTATCTATCAGATCTCACTCTCGTAAGTGACCATGAAGGGATTGACAACCCCTAAGCGTTGGTTGCGAGTTGCTATCGTTTTGTGTAGGTACGAGGGACTTGTGCATGGTCTCCTACTGGATTGATACCTTGGTTCTCAAAAACTGAGGGAAATACTTACGCTACTTTGCTGCATCATCCTCCCCTCTTTGGGGAAATCCAACGCAGTGCTCAAGAGGTAGCAAGAAGAATTTTTGGCGCCGTTGCCGGGGAGGCTCACGCAAGCAAGTCAACAAAACCAAGTACCCATCGCAATCCCTATCTCTCGCATTACATTATTTGCCATTTGCCTCTTGTTTTCCCCTCCCCCACTTCACCCTTGCCGTTTTATTTGCCCTCTCTTTCCCAATCTCCTCCTCTCTTTTCCCTTTTGCCTTTTCTCGTTGCCTTTCTGCTTGCTCGTGTGATAATTGCTTATTTGTTGCGATGGCTCTACCTAGATTTGGTGACCTTCACCTTAAAAGGCTAGAGTAAATCGAAAGCAATGTTAGAAAGTTTATGGTTTTGCAATTTGAGCACAATAATTTCTTCAGAAACGAGCTTATGGAACAAAAAAGTTTTATGAGTTATATGAATAAAGAACTTGATGATATGTCTAAGGAATTTGATGGTATAAGGGCCCAAATTGCTCGACTTGAAAAGATGACCGCTGAAATTTCGGATATGCAAGCTACCATAGTCAATAAGATGGCCGCTAAACCGAATTCCTATGAAAATCAAGATGAAGATCTAAAAGTTATTGATGTGTCCCCCATTAAATCTTTGTTTTGCAATATGAATCTTGATGAAACTAAATATGATCTACCTTTACCTAGAAGGCGTTCTAAGAATTCAGAGTTTCTAGATCTTGATGATGAAATTGATGAAAGTGGGATTGAAAGAAATAAAAACCTAGATGTTACTAAACCCACTATTTTTTATCTCAAGTAATTTAATTATGAAAATTTCTCTTTGATTGGTTGTATTTCCTTGTTGCAATTCGTGCTAGATTCTCCTCATGCTTATAGTCAAAATAAGGCATTTACCGAACACACTGTTGATGCTTTGATGCAATCTTATGAAGAAAAACTTGAGTTGAAAGTTTCTATCCCTAGAAAACTCTATGATGAGTGGGAACCTACTATTAAAATTAAAATTAAAGATTATGAGTTTCATGCTTTGTGTGATTTGGGTGCTAGTGTCTCTACTATTCCCAAAACTTTATGTGATTTGCTAGATTTCCGTGATTTTGATGATTGCTCTCTAAACTTACATCTTGCGGATTCCACTATTAAAAAGCCTATGGGAAAAATTAATGATGTTCTTATTGTTGCAAATAGGAATTATGTTCCCGTAGATTTTATCGTTCTTGATATAGATTGCAATCCTTCATGTCCTATTATTCTTGGTAGACCTTTCCTTAGAACGATTGGTGCAATTATTGATATGAAGGAAGGAATATTCGATTCAATTTCCTTAAAGAAGGGCATGGAACACTTCCTAGAAAGAAAATAAAATTACCATATGAATCTATCATGAGAGCCACTTATGGATTGCCTACCAAAGATAGAAATACCTAGATCTATCCTTGCTTTTATGCCTAGCTAGGGGCGTTAAACGATAGCGCTTGTTGGGAGGCAACCCAATTTTATTTTGTGTTTTTTGTTTTTGCTTCTGTTTAGGAATAAATAATCCATCTAGATTCTGTTTGGATGTGGTTTTATCTTTTAATTAGTGTTTGTGCCAAGTAGAACCTATAGGATAACCTACGATTATAGTTGATTTGATTCTGCTGAAAAACAGAAACTTTGCGCGCACGAATATAGTTATGTTAAATCACAGGAACGTGATTTTGCGTTTATTCTTTTTGCTGCTGTTCAATAAACAAATTGTACAGGACTTCCTATTTTGATAGAATTTTTAGAGTTCCATAAGTTTCAGTTAGTTACATATTGCTACAGACTGTTCTGTTTTTTGACAGATTCTGTTTTTCGTGTGTTGTTTGCTTATTTTGATGAATCTGTGGCAAGTAAAATAGTTTATAAACCATAGAGAAGTTGGAATACAATAGGTTTAACACCAGAATAAATAAAGAATGAGTTCATTACAGTACCTTGAAGTAGTCTTTTGTTTTCTTTCTCTAACGGAGCTCACGAGATTTCTGTTGAGTTTTGTGTTGTGAAGTTTTCAAGTTTTGGGTGAATTCTTTTGATGGATTATGGAACAAGGAGTGGAAAGAGCCTAAGCTTGGGGATGCCCATGGCACCCCCAAGATAATCCAAGGACACCAAAAATTCAAAGCTTGGGGATGCCCTGAAGGCATCCCTCTTTAAATCCACTTCCATCGGTAATTTACTTGGAGCTATATTTTTATTCACCACATGATATGTGTTTTGCTTGGAGCGTCTTGTATTATTTGCGTCTTTGCTTGTTAGTTTACCACAATCATCCTTGCTGTACACAACTTTTGAGAGAGCCATACATGAATTGGAATTTGTTAGAAAACTCTATGTGCTTCACTTATATCTTTTGAGCTTGATAGTTTTGCTCATAGTACTTCACTTATATCTTTTGAGCGTGATAATTTTTGCTCTAGTGCTTCACTTATACCTTTTAGAGGATGGTGGTGGATTTGTTTTAAAGAAACTATTGATCTCTCATGATTTACTTAGATTATTTTGAGAGTCGTTAATAGCATGGTAATTTGCTTAATGTTAATATACTTGGTGTTCAAGATATGTGAACCTTTCTTTTGAGTGCGTTGAATACTAAGATAAGTTTGATGCTTGATAATTGTTTTGAGATATGGAGGTGATAATATCAAAGTCATGCTAGTTGGGTGATTATGAATTTGAGAAATACTTGTGTTGAAGTTTGCAAGTCCCGTAGCATGCACGTATGGTTAAAGTTATGTAACAAATTTGAAACATGAAGTGTATGTGGCTTGTGCATCCTTATGAGTGGCGGTCGGGGACGAGCGATGGTCTTTTCCTACCAATCTATCCCCCTAGGAGCATGCGCGTAGTACTTGATTTTTGATGACTTCTAAGTTTTTGCAATAAGTATATGAGTTCTTTTGACTAATGTTGAGTCCATGGATTATACGCACTCTCACCTTTCCGCCTTTGCTAGCCTCTTCAGTACCGTGCATTGCCATTTCTCACCTTGAGAGTTGGTGCAAACTTCGCCGGTGCATCCAAACCCCGTGATACGATACGCTCTATCACCCATAAACCTCCTTATATCTTACTCAAAACAGCCACTATACCTACGTATTATGGCATTTCCATAGCCATTCCGAGATATATTGCCATGCAACTTCCATCATCATCATCATGACATACATTACTTTTGTCATATTGCCATTGCATGATCATGTAGTTGACATCGTATTTGTGGCAAAGCCACCATTCATTATTTTTCATACATGTCACTCTTGATTCATTGCACCATCCCGGTACACCGCCGGAGGCATTCATATAGAGTCATATCTTGTTCTAAGTTTCGAGTTGTAATCAATAGAAGTGTGATGATCATCATTATTAGAGCATTGCCCAAAAAAAAGAGAAAGGCCAAAATATATATAAAAAAGAAAGGCCCAAAAAAAGGGAAAGAAAAGGGCAATGCTACTATCTCTTTTTCCACACTTGTGCTTCAAAGTAGCACCTTGTTCTTCATGTAGTGAGTCTCATATATTGTGCTTCAAAGTGGCACCTTGTTCTTCATGTAGTGAGTCTCATAAGTTGTCTTTTTATACTAGTGGGAATTTTTCATTATAGAACTTGGCTTGTATATTCCTACGATGGGCTTCCTCAAATGCCCTAGGTCTTCATGAGCAAGCAAGTTGGATGCACACCCACTAGTTTTCTTTTGTTGAGCATTCATAGCTCTAGTGCATCCGTTGCATGGCAATCCCTACTCCTCATGTTGACATCAATTGATGGGCATCTCCATAGCCCGTTGATTAGCCTCGTCAACGTGAGACTTTCTTCTTTTTTGTCTTCTCCACACAATCCCCATCATCATATTCTATTCCACCCATAGTGCTATATCCATGGCTCACGCTCATGTATTGCGTGAAGGTTGAAAAAGTTTGAGATTATTTAAGTATGAAACAATTGCTTGGCTTGTCGGGGGTATAGAAGTTGGGAACATCTTTGTGTGACGAAAATGAAACATAGCCTAACTATATGATTTTGTAGGGATGAACTTTTCTTTGCCATGTTATTTTGAGAAGACATGATTGCTTTGATTAGTAAGTTTGAAGTATTATTATTTTTGTATCAATATGAACTTTTGTCTTGAATCCTTCGGATCTGAATATTCATATCACAATTAAGAAGTTTTGCATTGAAATTATGCCAAAGTATCACTCCGCATCAAAAATTCTTTTTTTATCATTTACCTACTCGAGGACGAGCAGGAATGAAGCTTGGGGATGTCTGATACGTCTCCAACGTATCTATAATTTTTGATTGCTCCATGCTACTTTATCTATTGTTTTGGACTATATTGGGCTTTATTTTCCACTTTTATATTATTTTTGGGACTAACCTATTAACCGGAGGCCCAGCCTAGAATTGCTGTTTTTTGCCTTTTTCAATTTCAAGAAACAGAATATCAAACGGAGTCCAAACGGAATGAAACCTTTGGGATCGTGATTTTCCAACGGATGTGATCCAGAGACTTGGACCCTACTCCAAGCAAGCAGAGGCGATCACGAGGTGGAGGGCGCCAGGCGCGCCCCTCCTCGTGGGCCCTTGATGCTCCACCGACATACTCCTTCCTCCTATATATACCTACATATCCCGAACGATCGAACAGGGCCAAAACCTAATTCCACCGCCGCAACCTTCTCAGATCCACGAGATCCCATCTTGGGGCCTGTTAGGAGATCCGCAGGAGGGGGCATCTACCACGGAGGGCTTCTACATCATCACCATAGCCCTCCGATGAAGTGTGAGTACTTTACTTGAGACCTTCGGGTCCATAGCTAGTAGCTAGATGGCTTCTTCTCTCTTTTGGATCTCAATACAATGTTCTCCCCTCTCGTGGAGATCTATTCGATGTAATCTTCTTTTTGCGATGTGTTTGTTGAGACCGATGAATTGTGGGTTTATGATCCAAGATTATATTTGATTCTTCTCTGAATTCTTTTATGTATGATTGGGTTATATTTGCAAGTCTCTTCGAATTATCCTTTTTGGTTTGGCCAACTAGATTGGTAGTTCTTGCAATGGGAGAAATGCTTAGCTTTGGGTTCAATCTTGCGTGTCCTTACCCGAAGGATGTAAAGGGTTGCAAGGCACGTATTGTATTGTTGCCATCGAGGATAACAAGATAGGGTTTTTATCATATTGCATGAATTTATCCTCTACATCATGTCATCTTGCTTAAGGCGTTACTCTGTTTTACTTAATACTCTAGAAGCATGCTGGATAGCGGTCGATGAGTGGAGTAATAGTAGTAGATGCAGAATGGTTTCGATCTACTTGTCTTGGACGTGATGCCTATATACATGATCATTGCCTAGATATACTCATAACTATGCTCAATTCTGTCAATTGCTCAATAGTAATTTGTTCACCCACCGTAGAATACTTATGCTCTTGAGAGAAGCCACTAGTGAAACCTATGGCCCCCGGGTCTATTCTCATCATATCAATCTCTATCACTTTATTTACTTGCTTTGTTTTTACTTTGCCTTTTACTTTTTACCTTGCATACATCTATCAAAAATACCAAAAATATTATCTATCAGATCTCACTCTCGTAAGTGACCGTGAAGGGATTGACAACCCCTAAGCGTTGGTTGCGAGTTGTTATCGTTTTGTGTAGGTACGAGGGACTTGTGCGTGGTCTCCTACTGGATTGATACCTTGGTTCTCAAAAACTGAGGGAAATACTTACACTACTTTGCTGCATCATCCTCTCCTCTTCGGGGAAATCCAACGCAGTGCTCAAGAGGTAGCAACGGCGCCCCTCAAAATCGCGTCGCGAAAAAGACAGTAATACCGGCACCGGAGACAACAACACTCCAGATAACGCCGAAGACCAAGAAGCCCCTATTGAACCAACATTCGAGCATGATGATTGGGAGGAGGGGCAAGTCAACCCTGATGGTCCTATCGGGAACGAGGGCTCGGAGGATAGTAACTACTTACCAACCTCCGAAGAAGACGAGAGCCTCGGCGACGAAGATTTCATCGTGCCAGAGGAACCCCTCGAACAAGAGCACTTTAAGCGCCGGCTCATAGCCACTACAAGAAGCCTGAAAAAGAAGCGGCAGCAACTTCAAGCTGATCAGGATCTGCTCAATGACAGATGGACTAATGTCCTGGCAGCCGAGGAATACGGCCTCGAACGCCCAACTAAGAGTTACCCGAAGCGCAAGCTGCTACCCCAATTCGACGATGAGGCCCAGAGCCTATACCGTGAACGCGTAATGCTGCCGACGGAACTGACCGACCACCGCGTGGCCGGGACAGAGCGGCAACTCAAGCCGAATACCAGCCTGCACCACCCCGCCATAAAGGCAGAGAGACAACAGCTGCAGGATACACTTATGACCTACGACAGGACCTAGCCAATAGAGCCGGTCAGACTAGATCAATCTATGGGTCAAGGGGGGGTGCCCCAGGACGAGAAGACGACCATCAGGCCTGGCGCGACAAGCACAACTTCACCCAGGTCGAAAACCGCATACGAACTCCATCCGAACTGCGTAGTGATGTTGCCCGATACAGAGGCGCCACACACCCCCTATGCTTCACCGATGAGGTAATGGAGCACCAGTTCCCAGAAGGGTTTAAACCCGTGAACATTGAATCATACGATGGCACAACGGATCCCGTGGTATGGATTGAAGACTTTTTTCTCCACATTCACATGGCTCGCCGTGACGATTTACATGTCATCAAATACCTCCCCCTCAAACTTAAGGGACCAGCTCAGCACTGGCTAAATAGCCTCCCAGAAAACTCTATTGGTGTAACGCCCTCGATGCGGCTATATCTCCCACGTGTCGAAGCACGACTTAGAGGCATAACCGCATTGAAAGCAATGTCGCAAGTGAGGTAATCTTCACACAACCCATGTAATACATAAGGGAAAAAAATACATAGTTGCCTTACAATCGCCACTTCACACAATTACATGAATAAAGCATTACATCATCCAGATACAATCAAGGTCCGACTACGGAACCAAAATAAAAGAAGAACCCCAAAATGCGACAAAGGACCCTGATCGACCCCAACTGGGCTCCACTACTGATCAACTAGAACGAAACAACACAAAGGGCAAGATCTTCATCGAGCTCCTCCTTGAGCTTGGTTGCGTCACACCGCCGGTAACAAAGGCACCGCAAACTGGTTTTGAAGTATCCGGTGAGCCACGGGGACTCAGCAATCTCGCACCATGAGATCAAGACTATTTAAGCTTATGGGTAAGGTAAAGGCATGAGGTGGAGCTGCGACAGCGACTAGCATATATGGCGGCTAACATACGCAAATGAGAGCGAGAAGAGAAGGCAAAGCACGGTCGATAAAAGTATGATCAAGAAGTGATCCTATAGCAACCTCGTCAAGCATAACTCCAACACCGTGTTCACTTCCGGACTCACGGAAAGAGACCATCACGGTAACACACACGGTTGATGTATTTTAATTAAGGTCAACTTCAGGTTTTCTACAACCGACATTAACAAATTCCCATCTGCCACATAACGCGGGCACGGCTCTCGAAAGTTTATACCTGCGGGGTGTCCCAACTTAGCCCATGACAAGCTCTCGCGATCATCGAAGGAATAGACCTTCACCCAAGACACTCCGATCGACTCGGTATCTCGGTACATCAAGACATTTCGACAATGGTAAAACAAGACCAGCAAAGCCTCCCACAGTGCCGACAAATCCCGATAGGAGCTGCACATATCTCGTTCTCGGGGCACACCGGATGAGCAGACGTCGGGTTGGCATAGACCACGGTTGCCAGGGGCGCCGGACATCGCTTCGAGTTGGACCAACACTCGAAGGAGCACTGCCCCGGGGGGGGGGGGTAAAATAAAGATGACCCTTGGGCTCCGGAAACCCAAGGGAAGAAAAGGGCTAGGTGAGGCAAATGGTAAAAGGCAATGTTGGGCCTTCTTTGGACAAGTTTTATTCAAAGCGAACTGTCGGGGGTCCCATAAATCACCCGACCGCGTAAGGAACGCAAAATCCGGGAACATAACACCGGTATGACGGAAACTAGGGCGGCAAGAGTGGAACAAAACACCGGGCATAAGGCCCAAGTCGTGCCGACACGTGGGAGATATAGCCGCATCGAGGCGTTACAAGTTGGTAATCGAGCCTTCCCGACCTTAGGAGCCCCACCGCTTGATCGTTTTTAGTGGCGAGTTGTGTCTAGAAAATGTTTTGAGTCATTTAGGATTATATATATCGGAGAGTTAGGAATTCTTTTTACTCCCAGTCCCTTCGACCTTCTCGGTGAGGTATCCCGACGTAGAGTTTTGACTCTTCTCTTCTCAAATTTCACTAAAATTTTTTAGGATCACGCTGGTATCTTAGAATCGTTCGATGGTTTTATGATGACAACATTGTCTTGGTGCCTCCTGTCATTTAGGGGTTGTGGCGTGTCCCGGGAGTTGAGCTCCGAGGTGTTGTCGTCATAATTTTATCGTTGCGCAGCGATTCGGAATACCGAGTTTAGTACGCCGACATCGAAAATCTCTTTTATGCGCTTGTTGGTGAGATAACCCGCTAACCCAATCTTGAGGTGAGTACGGGAGTATTGCCATGACTCGTATAACGGATGCTTTTGAAGGTTGAGGTAGACGATTTCGAAGGTTTCTTGGTTATGTGTTGACGGATGGATACAATGGATGTAGGGATTGTTAGTTTGTGTGAGATATATTGCTCCCTGTATCCCCAACACCGATTGCATAACCGAAAGTTTCGGGAGTTTCATAGGTGGGAATTCAAGTAGCTCTTAGGATATCTTTCCCACGGATGTATGATATGAAATTGGGGTTCGACGTCTAGTGGTCCGCCTATTCACGGTTGGTTTCTGATGGTCTCGTTGTGTCTTAAAGAGTCCTTGGCTATGCCGACTGGGGGGCTTCAGTATGTCATGTGCACTGCCTTGTACATGATGGTGCTGTACGATTGAGCCCGTGTAGGCCCCACCACGAAAACTTCGGACGAAATCTCTATCATATGTTTGTTCCGGCTTATTCTGCAGGCCAATCCTTTGTTTTGTGTTATTTGTGGTATTCGAGTTGCTTCAATGTCAAATGTTGAATCCATACCTTTCCTAAACGGTGTTCTCATATTGCTATATGAGTGTTAATCCTTCTTGATCATTGAGGTTGTCATGTTAATTCTTTTCCTACCGGCGTGCTTCTCTTCGAGATGATCCCATCATTCTCTCCATCTGCAAGATCAATTCTAAGTTTTCTCAATGGTGTTTTTTTCATCCGTCTCCAAGTTGCCTTTGTTTTTTCCCGCCCACCCACCCTTTTTCTTCAAGGACACAGATTTCTTTACCAAGTATCCTTTTATTTTTGTGAAGTTTCTCCAATCTTTTCCGTCAATGTTCTTACCTGGTGGTTCTCAAGAAGATGTTCTACTAGTTCATCATCCTTCTTTGTTGTCTCTTCTCCGGTGGATCCTATTCAAGCTTTTGATATTCATCATATCTTTTTCCTCATTTCAATGTCTTCTCATACCGGTGCACCTCGTTATCATTCTACTTCTCGCTATTTGTTATTCCGGAGTACTCAAGATATCTCGAAGATTCGTGTGTCCACTCTGCATTCGTTCAAGCTCTTTCGAGATTGGTATCTCTTTCAAACCATTTAATTCAACCGGTGCAATTTCTCTTTTAAATCTTTTCAACGGTGTTTCTTTTGAGTGGGCCCTAACCCACAGGTCTTTTCCCAGGATCTTACCTGACTCTTCTATTTTCCCAGAGCTATCCTAAATTCTTCTCCAAGTTTGACGTAAGAATGAGTTATCATCAGTCAAATGCTTTTATCCAAGATCTTTCAAATTCTTTTCATAGTTGGCTCAACCTCTTCGCTTTTGATTCTTCCGGAGTATCTCAACAATTCATGGTGGTTATCATCATCATTCTCAACATTTGAAGACCGAAGAAGAGTTCCTCTATAATCTTGCTCTATTCTCTTCAAGATTCATGGTGCTAGCTTGTTGCCATCCTCTCATAATTGTTTTTGATTGTTCATTCCGGAGCATTTCATGAGTTGTTTCCATTTCTTTCCTCCGAAGGCCATCATGTCATAATTCTTCATTCTCAGCTGTCAGTTATCATTCTCCTATCTTGCCGGTGCATCAATTGTATATCCTCTAATCAGTTCTTGATCTCTTTGTTCTCATGTATCTAGTTTGTCTCAAGCACCTTCGTTCATTTGCTAATTCTTCCCGGTGAATTGTGCCTTTGCTACATTCAATTTCAATTCTTACGGTGGTTCTTTCAAGATCTCTCTTCCTTGTTCATCATATCAATTCATTTGTTGTTCCAATCCTACCGGTGGTTCGTTGAAGACCTTCTCAATTTTTGATATATCTCTTTTAATCCTTTCTACGAGAATAAGTAGTATGCCAAATCCGTTGATTGTCATCAATTTAAATTGGTGGAGGATACGCATAACACAATTCTTGTTCTTGTTTCATCCAAGTGTTTAATTCTTTATTCCAGAGGCCCTTAAAATTCTCGGTTTCATTTATTTCATCTTCTCTTTTCCCGGAGTTCCAAGCTCTCATCGTCGCGAAGCTCCATCTAAATCATTGCAAGGATTCACCTTGTGTTTTCAACTTCTCTCTCTTTGTATCATCCTTTTATCACCGGAGTTCTTCATGGAGGCTCTACATGATGGTTCGTCAAGGATTCCTTTTAATTTCGAATTGTTCTTCAAGATTTCTCTTGAAGTTAAGATCAGCCAAGCTATACTCTAAATTAAACATGGTGCTCAACACATGTTTTGTCTTGAGGAGTTCAAGTATTCTTCATCTTGCATTCCAAAGTGCAATTCTTTCTACCTTATCTCTTGAGATGGTGTTATGTCATTCTTGACAATTTCCATTCATGTTTCGTGATTCACAGGTTGTCAGGAATGGGATATTTAAATCCATCCTTTTCTCTTTGTTTAAGAGATCTTTTCTACCGTCAATCTTTTCATTGGAGTTATCTTGGTATAGACTTCACCTAAAGCCTTCCCTAAGGAACGTTGCTATTTTGGTGCTTATTAATGACCCAAGTTCTCCATTTGTCCTCCCGGTGAAATAAGTTTTCATCTCTTCGTTAATCTCTAGCAATCAATTGTTTCCGTTAGTGGCCGGTTGTCACCTCATAATTTTGAGATGTTTTCATAAGCCCACTACAAGCTTATTCTTTTCGTTGTTGGTTTCCCAACAACCCCGTTGTAACCTTTTTTGGAAGGGTGCTTTCCAAGCTCATTCGTGGCAGAAGTTGGCATTTTCTTCTCCATTCTTTTATTCCAATGATCTAACTTCTATTCTTTCATTACGGAGGCTTTGTGATGTTGTGCTCTTCACCCTTCACCTCGTTTTGTGAGCATCGTGTTCTTTTCTTGATTATCCATTTAACCGGAGTGTTGTGTCATCCCTTCAAGTGTTTTTCCTCTTATCAAGTTTTCCTTCTTCTTTCAGTTGGAGTGCTGCCCAAATGATATCACTCTTCCTCTCTCATCTTGTTTTAACCGGAGTGGTTTCGAATTCTATCTTGTCCATTAAATTCTTGATTCATGTCTTTGCAACCTTCAAGTCCTCGTAATGTTCCTTTTTCTTCTTCGCTAACGGATTGTTTGCAATCTTGGTCATCTCCATTATTTTGTTTCTTTCAAATTGCTCAACCTCTCAAGGTTCTTTGGTTTCACTCTTTGGTCAAAGAAGCAACTTAGTTTTACCTCTTCTCTTCCTCTTCCGTTTTCCCTCCGGTGCCATCCTAGATCTCGGGACGAGATCCTCTCGTAGTGGTGGAGTGTTGTAACACCCCGGATCCGATGCGCCAGGTGTCTGCCAGTTATTCGCCTTCGTTGCCATGTCATTTGCTTGCGTGTTGCATTTTGCCACGTCATCATTTGCATTTTATCATGTCATCATGTGCATCTCATTTTGCATACATGTTCGTCTCATGCATCCGAGCCTTTTCCCCGTTGTCCGTTTTGCAATCCGGTACTCCTATGTCCTCCGGTGTCCCCTCTTCTCTCTTTTCGTGTGCGGGTATTAAACTTTCTCGGAATGGCCCGAGGTTTGCCAAGCGGCCTTGGTATAGCACCGATGAACCGCTTTGTCAAGTTTCGTGCCATTTGGAGGTCGTTTGGTACTCCGACGGTTAACCGGGTAACCGCAAAGCCCTCTTTTGTTGCAGCCCAACACCCCTTCCAAACTGGCCCAAAACCCACCAAACTCCTCTCCATGCTCTCGGTCGTTCGATCACGATCGCGTGGCCGAAAACCGCTCCTCATTTGGACACTCCTAGCTCCCTCTACCTATAAATATGTGGCCTCCCCCGAAATCCTCGCAGTCCAAACCCTAGCCCCGCTCCCCTCGCGCGCCGGACATGTCCAACCCCGCCGGACATGTCCAGCCTCCACGTCGCTCCGACAAATCGGAGGACGCCACGTCAGCGCCGCCGCCTCCCTCCTCCACTCACGCGCCGCCACGTCGCCCGGCCCGCGCCCTCTCTCTCCACGCCCCGCAGCCTGCCCGCCCGAGCCCATCGGGGCGGGACGAGCCAGCAGCCGCCGCCGCCGCGCCGTGTTACGCCGCCGTTTGCTTTCGCCGGAAGCGCTTGCCGCCCTCCGGCGCCAGGCCTCTCCTTCCTGTCGCCAAGCATGGCGCGCGCTCGCCTGCAGAGCCCCGCCCTTGCCGGATCCGCCCGCCGCCGCCTCGAGCCTCGTGTCGTGGGCGTCAACCACCACCGCCGCCCCTGTCTCCCTGTCCGTGCGGGCACGGGAGGAGGACGGCGCCTCGCCCGCTCGTGCACGCGTGTGCGCGTGGGCCTCCCACGGCCCAGATCCAGAGCCCAGCCGCGCCAGGCTCCAGCAAGGCCCAAGTCGGCCTCCTCCCCACCAAACTGGGCCTCAGCCCAAAGTGAGCAGCCCCTTTGTTTTTTTTTTCTCTTCCCTGTTGTTGTGGCCCAGCAAGTTTCAGCCCGTGTATTTTTTTCTATGTCCTGCGATTTTTGCTATTTATCCAGGAATTATAGTTTTACAGAAAAACCCCTCATCTTCATGCATATAAAAACTCATTAACCGTGCATCGGATTAAAACAAACTTTATATGTAAAATGCTTAGAATTTTGTGTAGATTAATAATATCCCACTTTCATCCATGTTTAAAATGTTTAACTTGCTGTTTATTTAATTTTGCTTAAATGCCATGCTAAAATGATTTAATTCATAGCTAAATAACCGTAGCTCGGATTTAAATGTTCTTTATATGTATTTGGGGTGGAAAAATGCCTAGATTAACATGGTGCACTTTGTTTTGCTGTTTAACAACATTAAAATGGTGTTTAGTGCAGAACAGTACCTAATCCATAAATATGCACATGGGGATTTTCCGGAATTGTTGTTTGTTCTTCCGGCCCCATTTAAACTTGCCTAGTTAGGTAGTTTTGTTATGCTTCACCCTTGCCATGTTAATCAACATTTAATATTGTTGGGTAGCTTAAACAAGAGAGAACTAAATAACTCGGATGTGGTGTTTTGTCAATATGCAACTCGTTGCATATTGAGCTCCACTTAACTTGTAGTATTGTTTGTTGCACTTTGCCATGCCATGCGTCATTAAACCGGTCATGCATCATACTTGTTTGTGCATCATGACATGTTCATGCTTGTGTGTTTACCATATTGTTTGTTTCTTTCCGGGTTGCTTCTCTCGTTAGCTTCGGTTTCGTTCCGGAGTTGTGAGGATTCGTTCGACTTCGTCCGTTTATCTTCTTCATGGAATCGTTCTTCTTCCTTGCGGGATTTCAGGCAAGATGATCATACCCTCGAAATCACTACTATCTTTGCTATGCTAGTTTGCTCGCTCTTTTGCTATGCCAATGCTACGATGCCTACCATTTGCTTGTCAGCCTCCCAAAATGCCATGAACCTCTAACCTTTGACACCACTCCTAGCAAACCGTTGTTTGGCTATGTTACCGCTTTGCTCAAATTTCTTATAGCGTTGTTAGTTGCGGTGAAGATTGAAGTTTGTTCCTCGTTGGAACATGGAGATGTTGTTCCTTGTTGGAACATGTTTACTTGTTGGGATATCACAATATATCTTATATTATTAATGCATCTATATACTTGGTAAAGGGTGGAAGGCTCGGCCTTATGCAGTGTTTTGTTCCACTTTGCCGCCCTAGTTTCCGTCATACCGGTGTTATGTTCCCGGATTTTGCGTTCCTTACGCTGGTCGGGTGATTTATGGGACCCCCGACGGTTCGCTTTGAATAAAACTTGTCCAGAAGGCCCAACATTGCCTTTTACCATTTGCCTCACCTAGCCCTTTTCTTCCCTTGGGTTTCGGAGCCCAAGGGTCATCTTTATTTTACCCCCCGGCGGTGCTCCTTCGAGTGTTGGTCCAACTTTGAAGCGATGTCCGGCCCCACTGGCAACCAGGGTCTATGCCAACCCGACGTCTGGCTCATCCGGTGTGCCACGAGCGAGATATGTGCAGCTCCTATCGGGATTTGTCGGCAATGGAGGCTTTGCTGGTCTTGTTTTACCATTGTCGAAATGTCTTGATGTACCGAGATACCGAGTCGATCGGAGTGTCTTGGGTGAAGGTCTATTCCTTCGATGATCGCGAGAGCTTGTCATGGGCTAAGTTGGGACACCCTGCAGGTATAAACTTTCGAGAGCCGTGCCCGCGGTTATGTGGCGATGGGAATTTGTTAATGTCGGTTGTAGAAAACCTGAAGTTGACCTTAATTAAAATACATCAACCGTGTGTGTTACCGTGATGGTCTCTTTCCGTGGTCCGGAAGTGAACACGATGTTGGAGTTATGCTTGGCGTGGTTGCTATAGGATCACTTCTTGATCATACTTTTATCGACCGTGCTTTGCCTTCTCTTCTCGCTCTCATTTGCGTATGTTAGCCGCCATATATGCTAGTCGCTTGCTGCAGCTCCACCTCATGCCTTTACCTTACCCATAAGCTTAAATAGTCTTGATCTCGCGGTGCGAGATTGCTGAATCCCGTGGCTCACGGATACTTCAAAACCAGTTTGCGGTGCCTTTGTTACCGAAAGGTGGCGCAACCAAGCTCAAGGAGGAGCTCGATGAAGATCTTGCCCTTTGTGTTGTTTCGTTCTAGTTGATCGATGAGTGGAGCCCGGTTAGGGGTCGATCGAGGTCCTTTATCGCATTTTGGGGTTCTTCTTTTATTTTGGTTCCGTAGTCGGACCTTGATTGTATCTGGATGATGTAATGCTTTATTCATGTAATTGTGTGAAGTGGCGATTGTAAGCCAACTATGTATTTTTTCCCTTATGTATTACATGGGTTGTGTGAAGATTACCTCACTTGCGACATTGCTTTCAATGCGGTTATGCCTCTAAGTCGTGCTTCGACACGTGGGAGATATAGCCGCATCGAGGGCGTTACAATTGGAAGCTGGGAAGACCTGGAGGACGCCTTTAGAGACAACTTCCAGGGCACTTATATCCGGCCTCCGGACGCCGATGACCTCAGTCACACAGTCCAGCAGCCTGGAGAGTCAACCTGAAAATTCGGGACCCGGTTCCTAATTAAAAAGAACCAAATTGTTGATTGTCCGGACGCCGAGGCTCTAGCAGCCTTTAAACACAACATTCGCGATGAATGGCTCGCCAGACACCTCGGCCAAGAAAAACCGAAGTCCATGGCAGCCCTCACATCACTCAGGACACGCTTTTGCGCAGGCGAAGATAGTTGGCTAGCCCGTAGCAGCAACAGTACCAGCGACCCTGGCACTTCTGAAACCAGGAACAGCAACGGCAAGCCCCGATGTTACAAAAACAAGCGCCGGAGCCACACTAACAATGCCGAAGACACGGCGGTCAATGCCAGATTCAGTGGCTCCAAATCTGATCAGCGGAAGAATCCATTCAAAAGAAACAAAGACGGTTCATCTAGCCTGGACCGAATACTCGACCGACCTTGCCAGGATCCATGTCACCCCTGACAAGCCTGCCAACCATACCAACAGATGCTGTTGGGTCTTTAAACAGGCCGGTAAGTTAAACACCGAGCGCACGGGGAAAGGGTCGCCCAGCGAGGATGACGACGAGGAGCCTCTCCCACCGAACACAGGGGGGACAGAAGAAATTTCCCCCCGAGGTCAAAATGGTGAACATGATATACGTTACTCACATCCCCACGAGGGAGCGCAAGCGCGTGTTACGGGACCTCTATGCGATAGAGCCAGTCGCCCCAAAATTCAACCCATGGTCAGCATGCCCGATCACCTTCAATCGTCAAGACCGTCCGACCAGTATCCGTCATGGAGGTTTGGCCGCATTAGTGCTCGACCCAATTATCGATGGATTCCTTACGAGAGTCCTCATGGACGGCGGCAGCAGTCTCAACCTGCTCTATCAAGACACAGTCCGGAAAATGGGTATTGACTCGTCAAGAATCAAGCCCACCAAAACTACCTTCAAAGGAGTAATACCTGGTGTAGAGGCCCGCTGCATGGGCTCAATCACATTGGAAGTCGTCTTCGGTTTGCCGAACAACTTCTGAAGCGAAGACTTGATCTTCGACATCGTCCTTTCTGAAGTGGCTACCACGCACTGCTTGGACGAACGGCATTTTCTGGCTTCAATGCGGTTCCACACTATGCTTATCTGAAACTCAAGATGCCACACGGTGTTATAACAGTCCATGGAAACATGGATCGCTCCCTCCGTATTGAGGAACACACCACGGCCCTCACAGCGGAAGTGCAGGTCGGCCTTATCAAACCAGAATCCACATCGACAGTCAAGCCCAGGACCCTGCCAAACGAGTCTGGACTACCCTGCAGAATGACAGCCCAGCTCGTCAGGAGCTCGATTAGCAATTCGGTCTCGGTCTTAGCCCCAACCAAACTGTGGCGTATGTACCGCATGCACATAACTACGCACTAAAGATACCATGGGAAAGGATGGAGGCATATCAAGGATAAAGTCCACAATACGGCTCAACCATACCTGGACCCTCATATCTACCTTTTTTGTTATTTTCTTAGGTTCCCTGCAACCCACATCACCTTCTCATGATGCCAAGGGCCCTTTTCCCGGTGCCTTATGAAAACCTACTCATTGATCCTCTCAAAGGGTCACACACCAAGGTGAAAAGCAGCGCAGATGTACGGCAGACTACCTAAAGGATCATTTAAGATCACCTCTTCCCCTTTTTTTAGTACCTGTACATAGCTTTCGCTTATGCTCGGCATGTAAAATAGCCTCGATGCTTATAGCGTTATCTGTACAAATACGTTTTGACGTATCAATCAGACTATAATGGAAACAGTTTTTTCGCCCAACCTATTCGGTACTGGCTTATTTCCTACTCTGTATTCCCTCTTTTCTTTCCTCTGATTGTCATGTACACCTCGGCACGACCTAAATCGCTAGGGGCTCTATTCAGCCACGTACATTTCTTAAAAATAACATAAGTCCGAACACTTTTACAGTGCAATTCGGCGTCCCGAATCTAGCATTATATGCATCGGCTCTGAATCATGTCTTGGGTCAATAGTTTGGTTGCCCGGCTCGTGGGGTACTACCTTATGTTCCGATTGTTTGGCTAAGGAAGCAAAGGGAGAACTACTGCGATTGTGTTTCTGGTTCATCCGGATAAACACCTTAGTAGAGAAAGCCGAAAACTAACTGTCATTATGCGGCGAGAGCTGGTCAGTTATTCGGTGACTTAGTATAAATCTCTTGCGATTTTTTCCATGTCACATGTAGGACCGGTTTTTGCCTGGTCAGGTGTCTACAGCAACCAAGTTCGGATAACCGAACAATATCAGGGGTTGCGTGTACAATCTTATTGTCAAACTCATATGGCCAAGTGAGAGTGATAAAGCCGCATAGTCTGATTGCCTGGTTCGCCGTACTAACACCTCCTTTAAGGACCAAGTCGTTGGGTTAAGTGTGTTTTTGTGCTGTTCCGAACACCCCTGTACTATCTACATGAGGGATTGAAGCCGACGACTGGCCAACTCTCAGATTCAATAAACGGTCGCAATGGAGGGAAAATAATTTCATATGAAACAAGAAAAATTTATACAAACGACTTGTTTTCATAAATACAAAGTTTGGGCAGCATAGGTACATTCATTCAAAAATGATGTCCTCCGAACACTGGCCCTCTACAATGCGGGATCCTTCAAGGACGTCATTGAAATACCGCTCCGGCGTGCGGTGCTCCTTGCATGCGGGCAGTCCCTCGGTTGCAAGACTGGTGGCATTCATCTTCGCCCACTGCACCTTGACACGGGCGAAGGCCATCCGGGCACCTTCGATACAGATTGGCCGCTTTATAGCGTCAAGCCCTGGGCAGGCATTGACTAGCCACTTCACAAGCCCAAAGTAGCTACTGGGTATGGGTTCGGCTGGCCAAAGACAGACTATAACATCCTTCATGGCCAGTTCGGCCACCCTATGTAGCTTGGTCATCTGTTTCACCTGATCACTGAGGGGCACATGATGCTCTGGCGCAAGGTACTGCGACTAGAACAACTTCTCTATTGAGCTCCCCTCTTCGGCTCGGAAGGAATCTGCAGCATCAACAATACTTTGGGGTAGATCCGCAAACGCTCCTGGAGAACTCCAAATGTGTGTTAGTAAGGTGTACTTTCTCCTTACAATTTTGCTCTGCATATTAAAGGCCTTACCCGCCATGATCTGCTTGGCTTCTCGGATCTCCCGACGGGCCTCCTTTCCACTCTGGATCGTCGTAGCAAGTTTGGAGTCTCGATCCGACACCTTGCGCTCCAAGGACTCACATTTGCTTATAGCATCCACGAGCTCTTATTGGACTTCATTCAACCTCGCTTCATGCTTTCGGTGGGCGGTTCGTGTTAGGGAACGTAGTAATTTCAAAAAAATTCCTACGCACACGCAAGATCATTGTGATGGCATAGCAACGAGAGGGGAGAGTGTTTGTCCACGTGCCCTCGTAGACCGTAAGCGGAAGCGTTATGACAACGCGGTTGATGTAGTCGTACGTCTTCACGATCCGACCGATCCAAGTACCGAACGTCGGCACCTCCGAGTTCAGCTGCGTTCAGCTCGATGGCGATCCCCGGCTCCGATCCAGCAAAGCTTGGGGATGAGTTCCACAAGACGACGGCGTGATGACGATGATGATGTTCTACGGCGCGGGCTTCGCCTAAACTCATGACGATATGACCGAGGTGGAATATGGTGGAGGGGGCACCGCGACACGGCTAAGGAACGATCCGTAGATCAACTTGTGTGTCTATGGGGTACCCCCTACCCCCGTATATAAAGGAGTGGAGGAGGGGAGGGCCGCCCTCTTCTATGGCGCCCTAGGGGAGTCCTACTCCCACCGGGAGTAGGATTCCCCCTTTCCTAGTCCAACTAGGAGTCCTTCCATGCATTAGGAGTAGGAGACAAGGAAGGGAAGAGAGAAGGGAAGGAAGGAGGGTGCGGCCCTCCCCTAGTCCAATTCGGACTAGGCCATGGGGGCGCGGCCTGCCCTAGGCAGCCCTCTCTCTTCCCGTATGGCCCAATAAGGCCCAATACTTCTCCCGGCGAATTCCGTAACTCTCCCAGACTCGATAAATACCGAATCACTCGGAACCTTTCCAAACTCGAATATAGTGCGTCCAATATATCGATCTTTACATCTCGACCATTTCGAGACTCCTCGTCATGTCCCTGATCTCATCCGGGACTCCAAACTCCTTTGGTACATCAAAACTCATAAACTCATAATATAAGCATCGCCGAAACCTTAAGCGTGCGGACCCTATGGGTTCGAGAACAATGTAGACATGACCGAGACACGTCTCCGGTCAATAACCAATAGTGGGACCTGGATGCCCATATTGGTTCCTACATATTCTACGAAGATCTTTATCGGTCAGACCGCATAACAACATACGTTGTTCCCTTTGTCATCGGTATGTTACTTGCCCGAGATTCGATCGTCGGTATCCAATACCTAGTTCAATCTCATTACCGGCAATTCTCTTTACTCGTTTTGTAATACATCATCTCACAACTAACTCATTAGTTGCAATGCTTGCAAGGCTTAAGTGATGTGCATTACCGAGAGGGCCCAGAGATACCTCTCCACATTGGATGACAAATCCTAATCTCGAAATACGTCAACTCAACAAGTACCTTCGGAGACACCTGTAGAGCACCTTTATAATCACCTAGTTACGTTGTGACGTTTGGTAGCACACAAAGTGTTCCTCCAGTAAACGGGAGTTGCATAATCTCATAGTCATAGGAACATGTATAAGTCATGAAGAAAGCAATAGCAACATACTAAACGATCGGGTGCTAAGCTAACGGAATGGGTCATGTCAATAAGATCATTCAACTAATGATGTGATCCCGTTAATCAAATAACAACTCTTTGTCCATGGTTAGGAAACATAACCATCTTTGATTAACAAGCTAGTCAAGTAGAGGCATACTAGTGACACTCTGTTTGTCTATATTCACACATGTATTATGTTTCCGGTTAATACAATTCTAGCATGAATAATAAACAATTATCATGAAATAAGGAAATAAATAATAACTTTATTATTGCCTCTAGGGCATATTTCCTTCAGTCTCCCACTTGCACTAGAGTCAATAATCTAGATCACATCACCATGTGATTAACATCGATAGTTCACATCATCATGTGATTAACACCCATAGTTCACATCGCCATGTGACCAACACCCAAAGGGTTTACTAGATTCAGTAATCTAGTTCACATCGCTATGTGATTAACACGTAAAGAGTACTAAGGTGTGATCATATTTTGATTGTGAGAGAATCTTAGTCAACGGGTCTTTCACATTCAGATCCGTTATGTATTTTGCAATTTTCTATGTCTACAATGCTCTGCACGGAGCTACTCTAGCTAATTGCTCCCACTTTCAATATGTATCTAGATCGAGACTTTCCTCCCACTCACTTCTTTCGAGAGAAACTCCTTCTCTAGAAAGGATCCATTCTTAGCAACAAATGTTTTGCCTTCGGATCTGTGATAGAAGGTGTACCCAACAGTTTCTTTTGGGTATTCTATGAAGACGCACTTCTCCGATTTGGGTTTGAGCTTATCAGGTTGAAAACCTTTTTCATATAAGCATCGCAACCCCAAACTTTAAGAAACGACAGCTTAGGTTTACTGCTAAACCATAGTTCATACGGTGTCGTCTCAACGGATTTAGATGGTGCCCTTTTAACGTGAATGCATATGTCTCTAATGCATAACCCCAAAACAATAGTGGTAAATCAGTAAGAGACATCATAGATCGCACCATATCCAATAAAGTGCGGTTACGACGTTCGGACACACCATAACGTTGTGGTGTTCCAGGTGGCGTGAGTTGCGAAACTATTCCGCATTGTATCAAATGTAAACCAAACTCGTAACTCAAATATTCTCCTCCACGATCAGATCGTAGAAACTTTATTTTCTTGTTACGATGATTTTCTACTTCACTCTGAAATTCTTTGAACTTTTCAAATGTTTCAGACTTGTGTTTCATTAAGTAGATATACCCATATCTGCTCAAATCATCTTGTGAAGGTCAGAAAATAACGATACTTGCCATGAGCCTTCATACTCATTGGTCTGCATACATCAGTATGTATTATTTCCAATAAGTCGGTAGCTCGTTCCATTGTTCTGAAGAACGGAGTTTTAGTCATCTTGCCCAAAAGGCACGGTTCGCAAGCATCAAATGATTCATAACCAAGTGATTCCGAAAATCCATCTTTATGGAGTTTCTTCATGCGCTTTACACCGATATGACCCAAGCGGCGGTGCCACAAATAAGTTGCACTATCATTATTAACTTTGCATCTTTTGGCCTCAATATTATGAATATGTGTATCACTACAATCGAGATCCAACAAACTATTTTCATTGGGTGTATGACCATTGAAGGTTTTATTCATGTAAGCAGAACAACAATTATTCTCTCGATTTTAAATGAATAACCGTATTGCAATAAACATGATCAAATCATATTCATGCTCAGCATAAGCGCCAAATAACATTTATTTAGGTTTAACACTAATCCCGAAAGTATAAGGAGTGTGCGATGATGATCATATCAATCTTGGAACTACTTCCAACACTCATCGTCACTTTCCTTCAACTAGTCTCTGCTTATTCTCGTAACTCTGTTTGAGTTACTAATCTTAGCAACCGAACAAGTATCAAATACTTAGGGCTACTATAAACACTAGTAAGGCACACATCAATAATTTGTATATCAAATATACCCTTGTTCACTTTGCCATCCTTCTTATCCACCAAATATTGGGGCATTTCCGCTTCGGTGACTATTTCCTTTGTAGTGTAAACACTCGGTTTGAGCTATGGTCCAGCTTTGGGCTTCTTCGCAGGAGTGACAACTTGCTTGTCTTTCCACTTGAAGTTCCTTTCTTTCCCTTTGCCCTTCTCTTGAAACTAGTGGTTTTGTCAATCAACAACACTTGATGGTCTTTTCTTGATTTCTACCTTCGTCGATTTCAACATCACGAAGAGCTCGGGAATCGTTTTCGTCATCCCTTGCATACTATAGTTCATCACGAAGTTCTAGTAACTTAGTGATGGTGACTAGAGAATTCATCAATCACTATCATATCTGGAAGATTAACTCCCACTTGATTCAAGCGATTGAAGTACCGGACAATCTGAGCACATGCTCACTAGTTGAGCGATTCTCCTCCATCTTTTAGCTTTAGAACTTGTTGGAGACTTCATATCTCTCAACTCGGGTATTTGCTGGAAATATTAACTTCAACTCCTGGAACATCTCATATGGTCCATGACGTTCAAAACGTCTTTGAAGTCCCCATTCTAAGCCGTTTAAGCATGGTGCACTAAACTATCAAGTAGTCATCCTTTTGAGCTAGCCAAACGTTCATAACGTCTGCATCTACTCCTGCAATAGGTTTGTCACCTAGCGGTGCATTAAGGACATAATTCTTCTGTGCAGCAATGAGGATAAACCTCAGATCACGGATCCAATCCGCATCATTGCTACTAACATCTTTCAACACAATTTTCTCTAGGAACATATCAAAATAAACATATGAAAGCAACAACGCAAGCTATTGATCTACAACATAATTTGCAAAATACTACGAAACTAAGTTCATGATAAATTTAAGTTCAATTAATCATATTACTTAAGAACTCCCACTTAGACAGACATCTCTCTAGTCATCTAAGTGATCACGTGATCCAAATCAACTAAACCATAACCGATCATCACGTGAGATGGAGTAGTTTTCAATGGTGAACATCACTATGTTGATCATATCTACTATATGATTCACGCTCGACCTTTCGGTCTCCGTGTTCGAGGCCATATCATTATATGCTAGGCTCGTGAAGTTTAACTTGAGTATTCGGCGTGTGCAACTGTTTTGCACCCGTTGTATTTGAGCGTAGAGCCTATCACACCGATCAAAAACGTGGGTTTTCAACCAGAAAGAACTTTTGCAACGGTGCATACTCGGGAGAACACTTCTTGATAATTTTAGTGAGAGATCATCTTAAAATGCTACCATCAATCAAAGCAAGATAAGATGCATAAAGGATAAATATCACATGCAATCAATATAAGTGATATGATATGGCCATCATCATCTTGTGCTTGTGATCTCCATCTCCGAAACACGTCGTGATCACCATTGTCACCGGCGCGACACCTTGATCTCCATCGTAGCATCGTTGTCGTTTCGCCATCTATTGCTTCTCGACTATCGCTACCGCTTAGTGATAAAGTAAAGCAATTACAGATGCGTTGCATTTCATACAATAAAGCGACAACCATATGGCTCTGCCGATTGCCGATAACCGGTTACAAAACATGATCATCTCATACAATAAAATATAGCATCACGTCTTGACCATATCACATCACAACATGCCCTGCAAAAACAAGTTAGGCGTCCTCTACTTTGTTGTTGCAAATTTTACGTGGCTGCTACGGGCTTAGCAAGAACCGTTCTTACCTCGCATCAAAAACCACAACAATAGTTCGCCAAGTTAGTTCTGTTTTAACCTTCGCAAGGACGGGCGTAGCCACACTCGATTCGAGATAAAGTGAGAGAGACAGACACCCGCCAGCCACCTTTAAGCACGAGTGCTCGTAGCAGTGAAACCAGTCTCGCGTAAGCGTCTGCGCGTAATGTCGGTCCGGGCGCTTCATCTCACAATACCGCCGAACCAAAGTATGACATCTTTGGTAAGCGGTATGACTTGTATCGCCCACAACTCACTTGTGTTCTACTCGTGCATATAACATCAACGCATAAAACACGGCTCGATACCACTTTGTTGGGGAACGTAGTAATTTCAAAAATTTCCTCGCTACGCAAGATCATGGTGATGGCATAGCAACGAGAGGAGAGTGTTTGTCCACGTACCCTCGTGACCCGTAAGCGAAGCGTTATGACAACGCAGATTGATGTAGTCGTCGTCTTCACGATCCGACCGATCCAAGGACCGAGCGTCGGCACCTCCGAGTTCAGCACACGTTCAGCTCGATGGCGATCCCGGGCTCCGATCCAGCAAAGCTTCGGATGAGTTCGTCGACCTGACGGCGTGGTGGCGATGATGATGTTCTCTGGCGCAGGCTTCGCCTAAACTCATGACGATATAACCGAGGTGGAATATGGTGGAGGGGCACCAGCACGGCTAAGGAACGATCCGTAGATCAACTTGTGTGTCTATGGGGTACCCCCTACCCCGTATATAAAGGAGTGGAGGAGGGAGGGCGGCCCTCTTCTATGGAGCGCCCTCGGAGTCCTACTCCCACCGAGTAGGATTCCCCCTTCCTAGTCCAACTAGGAGTTCTTCCATGTATTAGGAGTAGGAGACAAGGAAGGGAAGAGAGAAGGGAAGGAAGGAGGGGTGCGGGCCTCCCTAGTCCAATTCGGACTAGGCCATGGGGGCGCGGCCAGCCCTAGGCAGCCCTCTCTCTTTCCCGTATGGCCCAATAAGGCCCAATACTTCTCCCGGTGAATTCCGTAACTCTCCGTACTCGATAAATACCGAATCACTCGGAACCTTTCTGAACTCCGAATATAGTCGTCCAATATATCGATCTTTACGTCTCGACCATTTCGAGACTCCTCATCATGTCCCCGATCTCATCCGGGACTCCGAACTCCTTCAGTACATCAAAACTCATAAACTCATAATATAACTGTCATCGAAACCTTAAGCGTGCGGACCCTACGAGTTCGAGAACAATGTAGACATGACCGAGACATGTCTCCGGTCAATAACCAATAGCGGGACCTGGATGCCCATATTGGTTCCTACATATTCTACGAAGATCTTTATCGGTCAGACCGCATAACAACATCGTTGTTCCTTTGTCATCGGTATGTTACTTGCCCGAGATTCGACCGTCGGTATCCAATACCTAGTTCAATCTCATTACCGCAAGTCTCTTTACTCGTTTTGTAATACATCATCTCAACTAACTCATTAGTTGCAATGCTTGCAAGGCTTAAGTGATGTGCATTACCGAGAGGGCCCAGAGATACCTCTCCGACATTGGAGTGACAAATCCTAATCTCGAAATCGCCAACCCAACAAGTACCTTTGGAGACACCTGTAGAGCACCTTTATAATCACCCAACGTTGTGACGTTTGGTAGCACACAAAGTGTTCCTCCGGTAAACGGGAGTTGCATAATCTCATAGTCATAGGAACATGTATAAGTCATGAAGAAAGCAATAGCAACATACTAAACGATAGGGTGCTAAGCTAACGGAATGGGTCATGTCAATCAGATCATTCAACTAATGATGTGATCCCGTTAATCAAATAACAACTCTTTGTCCATGGTTAGGAAACATAACCATCTTTGATTAACAAGCTAGTCAAGTAGAGGCATACTACTGACACTCTGTTTGTCTATATTCACACATGTATTATGTTTTTGGTTAATACAATTCTAGCATGAATAATAAACAATTATCATGAAATAAGGAAATAAATAATAACTTTATTATTGCCTCTAGGGCATATTTCCTTCAGTTCGTTCCTCGTCTGCCTCCTTCTTGGCCTTGGCCAGCGTGCTCTTGAGGGCCTCGACCTCAGACGTGTCAACTATGAGCATAATCATAAAGCTCAGTTAGATAACAAATTGGAACTCATGTCATTTCAGATATGCTTCGGTATCGCATACCTTGCTTTTTTCCTCCAACTTCCTCTTTATTTCGGACACTTCGGTGGCATGTGAGGTTACCGCTCGCATCGAAGCCTATTCATCAAAAGAGACATATATTGTCAGCTCCTACCAAACGTTATTCGATCCTCTATTCGGCCTTCCTTCGCGAACGCCGAACAGAGTCTCAGGGGCTACTATCTATACACAGGTATTCCTTTTGCAAACAGCCAAAAATATATTACGTCACATACCTCAAAGCCTGTTAAAAGGCTAGTATAGGCTTCGTTCAATCCGCTCTTAGCGAACCGAACCTTTTCATTCACCGTACCCGTAATGGCACGGTGTTCCTCCACAATGGAAGCACTCTGAAGCGCTTCCACCAGAGTGTCCGGCGCCTCCGGATTGATAAAGGACGCCGGTGGAGATGGCGCGCCCCCTTATCTCAAAGGAGGCTGCTGGCCCGATTCCGGAGCCGTATGGGTCTCCGTAATGATAATCGGTTGGGGCCGAATTGAGCATGGCCCCCATCGCCGGTCTCCATTGGGGTCGATTTCCCCCTCTCTTCGGCAACATAATTATTACCCTCCATCGCCACCTTCACGGCCTCCCGCACCTCCCCGTGACCTGGAGAGGTTCTTCGGGACAACACTTCGGTGTTGTCCGTAGCGATGGGTGGAGAGATCTGCGGAGGCGACTCGCTCTCCATCGCGTTCGGCCCTAGCGAGTTCCCAGATGACGATGATCTATGGGGGAGATCGCGAGCCAGGCTACAACGTGTAATTCAATATGTTAGAACACAAGTCATGAAACCGGATATATGAACGATGTCTTTGGATACTTCCGATCCGGCCAGGGGCTTCAGCCTGGGGTGCCACTCAGGGGTGGCGTCGGCATCCAATTCAAATCATCCGAAAGGGAGAGCTTTCCCTTCTTGGACGCCTCTGCCTCCAGGTCCACGGAAGCCGCCCTTTTCTTATTTCCCCTCTTAAGTGGAGAATTGTTCTCTTCCTCCTCATCATCTTCGTCGTGAGAGGAGAGAGTCTCGGTGTCTTCGGACGCAATGTCCGAAGCACCTTTACGGCGGAGGCCACTTCTGGCCTCCTTGCCCTTCTTCTTGGCCTTCTTCTCCAGCGCCTGATACGGCGCCGGAACCAGCATCTTCGTCAACAACGGGATGGCTGGGTCTTCGAGTAGCGGAGCCGGACACTGGATCCGCTCGGCCTTCTTTGTCCAGCCCTGTGGGAGTAATGGAAAGTTCAGTATACTCCTTGGATTTACAAATTAAAAGTTATCATAAAACTTACGGGAGTGGACAGATGAGCGCAGTCGAGGCCGCGGTCTTCGATCGTTTCTGGCCACGACTTCTGAGCCTTGAAAAGTGGCTTCCATGTGTCTTCGTGCGTCGTGCCGAAGAACTGCTCAGGGTCGAAGGACTGGCTGGGTCGCATTCCCACATATATTGAGTCCATTGTTGGCAGGGGAGAATCCGGCGAAAGAGCATCACCTGGATCACGCTGGCAAGACTGGTCTTCTTGTTTATCATACCCTTGACACGACTCTGCAGTGTTGTCACCTCGGCGGGTGACGCCCAATCCAAGCCCTTGTTAATCCATGAGGTAAGCCGCATTGGAGGCCTGGATTTGAACTTGGGAGCGGCGGCCCATGTGGTGTCGTGGGTTCTGTGATATAGAACCACCCCTGTTGCCATCCCTTGACAGTCTCCACAAAGGTCCCCTTTGGCCAGGTGACGTTGGGAAGTTTGCTCACCATGGCGTCGCCGCACTCCACGTGTTGACCTTCAACCACCTTCGGCTTCACATTGAAGACCTTGGGCCATAGGCCGAAGTAGGGAGGGATGCGGAGGAATGCCTCGCACACGACGATAAACGCCGAAATGGTGAGGAAGGAATTTGGGCCTAGATCATGGAAATCTAGCCCATAGTAAAACATGAGACCATGGACGAAAGGATGGAGGGGAAACCCTAGTCCGCGGAGGAAATGGGGAATGAACACTACCCTCTCATTAGGCTCCGGGGTGGGAATGATCTGCTTCTTGGCAGGGAGCCGGTGGACTATGTCCATGGCCAAGTACCCAGCTTCCCGGAGCTCCTTGATGTTCTCCTCTGTAAGAGGAAGCCATCCACTTGCCCCGCGCTCCAGATCCGGACATGGCTAGGAGTGTTTGGTGGCGGTGGAAAAAATTGGAGCTTGGGCGCTGGAGGTCGAATGGCAGATGGGATAAGGCGGAAGAAGGCGCGGGGCAAAAATACGGATCCTTATCTCCTTATAAAGGCAGTGGATATCAAGCGTCCCCTCAAAAGCCTTAAATCTCGCCTATTTCCAAGGGGACGTGTGAATGGCACGGTTGGATTACCCAAACCCATATTGATGAGAATCTCTTGATAAGGGGACACGATCTCTGCTTTGACAAGACGTGTCAATGGTCGCACCTCGAAACACAAAGCGAGGGTTGTAAAACGGTTCATAATACTAACAAGGCCAGGACATAACGCCTCACCGAAAAAATCGCCTATGGGTGTGACTTACTTTTTTCAGTATTTTTTCCCTTACAGCTTAAGGTTGTAATTATTAAACAGAGCCGTATACAGCTATCATGTTCGGAGGACTGCTTTGGAGTATTTGGAGAAGGAACCTGCCTTGCAATGCCGAAGACAATCTGCGCGCCGGATACGTCATCATTGATGCCCGATTCAGGGGATACTGAGGGAATCCTGGGCTATGGGGTCCTCGGGGAGCCGGCCTATGTGACATGGGTCGGGCTGATGTGCCGTGAAGATAGGAGATAGAAGGCCTTCTCCCATGTCCGGATAGGACTCTCCTTTGTGTGGATGGCAAGCTTAGCGTCCGGGTGTATAGTTTCCTTCCTTTGTAAACCGACTCTGTGTAACCCTAGATCCCTCCGATGTCTACATAAACCGAAGGGCGTAGTCCGTAGAGACAAGGACAATCATACAGGCTAGATATCTAGGGTTTAGCCATTATGATCTCGAGGTAGATCAACTCTTGTAACCCCTATACTCATCAAAGTCAATCAAGCAGGAAGTAGGGTATTACCTCCATTAAGAGGGCCCGAACCTAGGTAAACATCGTGTCCCCTGCCTCATGTTACCCTCGATCCTTAGACGCACAGTTCAGGACCGCCTACCCGAGATCTGCCGGTTTTGACACAAACACCCCCACTGGGGATACCTTCTGCTACATGTTACAAATCATGGATACGGACTCCAACAATGCAGCCAAATACGAGGCGCTCCTACACGGTCTTCGCATGGCTGTCTCCATGGGTATACAATGCCTCGAGGTGTGTGGCGATTCAAACCTCGTAATATCCCAGGTCAATGGAGAGTTTGATGCAAAGGATCCAAAAATGGCGGCATACCGAAACGTCATATTAAAAATATCAGCTCGGTTCGAGGGACTTGAATTCCATCCCGTCGCTCGAGACAGTAACCAGGCAGCCGACATCCTCGCTCGCATGGGTGCTAAGCGCGACCCTGTCCCACCTAACACCTTTGTGGAAAGGCTTTTCAAGCCATCCATAGTATGGCAGGGTGAGAGCAGAGAATCTAGTACAGACTTGGCCACACCCCCAGCAGCCAAACACAATGCAGATACCCTCGGGGGATCAGATATAGATATAACACCCTCTGCTCATGAGATCATGGCTGATATCGCTCCATGGACAGAACCCTTCCTGGCCTACCTTAATAGGCTGGAGCTTCCTGATGATCAGAATGAAGCCCGTTGCATAGTTTGGCGCTCTAAAGCCTACAAAGTGCATGAGGGTGAAGTGTACAAAAAGAGCACTACCGGAGTCCTCCAAAGGTGCATCTCCGAAGAAGAGGGACGACAACTCTTGGCAGAAATACATGCTGGTCCGGGCGGTCATCATGCCGCAGCTCGGGCTCTCGTAAGCAAAGCTTTCAGGACATGTTTTTTCTGGCCAACGACCCGAGCAGACGCATAGGCCCTTGTCCAACGTTGTGTGGGTTGTCAGCTTTTTTGCTCTCAAAAGCCATATGCCTCCTACTGCCTTATGAACAATCCCCATTACCTGGCCCTTCACGGTTTGGGGGCTTGATATGGTCGGTCCCCTTAAAGGGGGAAGCCATAAAAAGAAATATTTACTGGTGATGGTAGATAAATTTACTAAATGGGTAGAAGCCAAACCAGTAAAAACAGCTGAATCAGGGCAAGTGAATGACTTTATATCTGGCGTGGTACACCATTATGGTGTCCCACACAATATCATCACTGATAATGGCTCCAATTTTACAGCTGATGAGGTGAAAACCTGGTGTGCTAAGCTGGGCACTAAACTCGACTATGCCTCTGTATACCACCCTCAAACAAACGACCAAGTCGAACAGGCCAATGGTCTGATCATGAGTGGCATTAAGCCCAGACTGGTGCCCTCCTTATGAGAACCCGATAAGCACTGGGTTGAGGAACTCGATTCCGTACTCCGGGGCTGCAGACCACACCCAATTGAACGACCAGATACACACCTTTCTTTATGGTGTACGGCGCAGAAGCTATATTGCCTTGCGATATTATTCATGACTCACCTCGAGTGCGCATAGACGAGGAGCGAGAAGCCGAACTAGATTGACAGGATGACCTAGACGGACTCGAAGAGGAGCGCGATGTTGGAAAGGCTCGTTCCGCATTTTATCAACAACAGGCCAGGCGATACCAAAGCAGAGAAGTGCGGACTAAGACATACAATGTCGTAGAACTTGTTTTATGCCTCCCAGAAAAGAAAAAGGACAAGCTGAAACCAAAATGGGAGGGGCCCTTCATCATAGATGAAGTCCTTACAGTAGGAGCCTATCGCCTTCGCAATGCAGCAGATAATCGCCTTGAGCCGAACCCATGGAACGCCGATGGCTCCGAAGATTTTACGCATATTTTGACCTCTTTATATTTTACTTTGACTAGGATTTTCCCTCCTCCTCTCCTTTTTTGTTTTTCCTTTTTATATCCCAGGGAATGTTCAGATCTACATCACTATTAGGGGTACACATCTTTAAATGTATACACCCCACTATACTTGGGGGCTTCTCTAATGAAGATTATTATTAAAAGCTTACAGCTTACATTGTCTATGTCGATTGTTTTATACATCTTTTTCCATTATATGCACCTCTATGACTTAAGTTTCTTCCAAGCTGGGTTGCCTCACTCCTGTTCTTATACCCTACGTTCCCGATTGTTCAGCTATGGGGAAAAGGGGGTACCTCTGCGATTGTTACAACTGGGTTATCCGGACCTGTACATCTAACGGGTGAAGCCAAAAGCTAGCGTTCTTAAGGGAACAATTGGTCGGCAAACAACGACGGACTATTTTCTCGTTTACAACAAATACGGAATAGGCTGCCCATAATTCGAATACAAGCCTAGGCATGCATAATTCAGCATGCCGACCCAAGGAAAGGAACCCTAACGGAACTATTTTCCTTGGAAGATGTTTCTTACGTTAAGAGGTAATATAACATAACTCCCTGAACACATTTTGTCTGTTTGAGCCATACGACCGGATTGCCTGGTTTCCGGACATACTAACTGTTTCTTATTTAACATAGTATCCGGAAGCACTCCAACTTCTTGGTTCGGAGGTTAAAGCCAAAGGCCTGCGATGACAAATTTTTACAAGTTCGGTCGGAGATAAAAGTTTGATGATAAAGTAAATTGTTACATAGAATCAAACAACTACTTTACACCATCTATAAGACTATCTAGCTTAAAGTCTTCTTGTGAATATTTCGCCGCTATCATCACTTGGTCATATACCAAGCTTACAGGAATTTCTTTCCCATCCGGTCCCTGAGGTTCAACTCGGGCCATATGATTCGGATCGAGTCTGGTGTAGCGCGTCTTCACCATTGCCCATGCCTCTCGCGCACCTTCCCGGCATGCGGACATCTTCCATAACTCGAAGTGACGCCGAGCACCCTTGAACAGGTCCGCCAACCCCTCCATACTTTCGGGAGGGGCATCAAATGGCCATAGGGCTTTGACCATACTCTTCATGGCTTCCCGGGCCTGCTCGTGCACTTTTGACAGTTCTTTTTAGAATGTCGCCTTGGAACCCGAACACTTCTTCTTTGCAATGGTCGGTTAACATACCTGCAAGAACAACATTATAACATTCCGTATTATCGGATTATGCAAGTCCTCCGGATGTTTCAAGAGACATACCGAATATGCCGCCTTTCAACTTTTCATTCTCCTTCTGCACATCCGAGAGTTGAGCCTTTAAGCTCTTTATCTCTTCGGCTTGCTTATTCACTTCCTCCTCCAGTTTTTTTCTTTTCGCCCCTGGTCATCGGAGCGCCCTTCATTTCTCCAAGCTTGGCGACAACAACATTTATCTATGTCCGGTTTGCCTCAAGCTCTTGGGATAGTGCATTGTTCTTCTCTTTGAGAACCTGCGGTTATAACGATCCTCAAATCAGTTAGACTCTACCGCTTTAAGTCTCGGGGCTACTGACACATATCTATTAATTTTGCACAAATTTTCACCTGTATATCCTTCGAGAACAGGCGAGTAACTCCACTAAGTCCGTCCCGGGCAGATCGGATATATGCGTCTACGGTGCTGAGGGCAGTAAATTCTTGCTCAGAGAAAGCCGGGGCACGCAGGATCTCTTTTAGGCGTCGATGATTCATCGCACTCTCCACTTCGGAATTGGTGATGGATACGTCATCCGAATCCGCATGAGGTGGATGAATCAGTGCAACCCCCGTATGAGCTCCTATCGTAGTTGACGAGTTCGGCACCGGATTGGCTGCAGCTTGGCTGGCCGGGATCTTCGGTACGGTTCACCATGTACCTCTCTTGAGATGATAGAAGGAGGAGGAAAATGGAAATTCAGCCTTATACCTAGGCATGAAGTGAGGAATATACCTCTTTGGTGACGGATGAGTCTCAGTGGCGCTCCCGGTATCCTTTCGTTTTGCACGCTCGCCCCACGAAGGCGCTGTCTTTCTTTTGGCCGCGGGTACGGCTGATGTCTGCTAGAACTACGTCGGTATTTCCCCAAAGAGGAAGGGATGATGCAGTATAGCGATGCTAGGTATTTCCCTTAGTGATGGGACCAAGGATATTGAACCAGTAGGAGAACCTCCTCACACCACGTAAACAACACCTGCACACAAATAACAAATACTCGCAACCCGACGTGTTAAAGGGGTTGTCAAACCCTTTCGGGTACGGCGCCTCAAGATAGCCAAATAACGTGAGGTAAAAGTGGTAGATAGGATAAATAGATCACAGAACAAATAAATTGCAGCAAGGTATTTTTGTATTTTTGGTTTAATAGATCTGAAAATAAATGCACAGTAAAATAGATTGCAAAGGCAAATATGATGAAAAGAGACCGGGGGCCGTAGGTTTCACTAGTGGCTTCTCTCGAGAAAAATAGCAAACGGTGAGAAAACAATTACTATTGGGCAATTGATAGAACTTCGAATAATCATGACGATATCCAGGCAATGATCAATATATAGGCATCACGTCCAAGATTAGTAGACTAACTCCTGCCTGCATCTACTACTATTACTCCACACATCGACCGCTATCCAGCATGCATCTAGTGTATTAAGTTCATGGAGAAACGGGGTAATGCAATAAGAATGATGACATGATGTAGACATGATCTGTTTATGTAGAAATAGACCCCATCTTGTTATCCTTAATAGCAACGATACATACGTGTCGTTTCCCTTACTGTCACTGGGATCAAGCACCGTAAGATCGAACCCATCACAAAGCACATCTTCCCATTGCAAGATAAATAGATCAAGTTGGCGAAACAAAACCCAAATATCGGAGAAGAAATACGAGGCTATAATCAATCACACATATAAGAGATCAAAGAAGACTCAAATAACTTTCATGGATAAAAACATAGATCTGATCATAAACTCAAAGTTCATCAGATCCCAACAAACACACCGCAAAAAGACTTACTCCCTCCGTTCTAAAATAGATGACTCACTTTGTACTAACTTTACCGAAAAAGGCTTTCGCCCCGCTTTATAGATAAAGCAAACCGCCACAAGACATACAACCCCAACAGGTTCAAACACACACACCCAAGTACCAAAACAAAGTCATAAGGTTCTGCTGAGGGCACAGCTCAACAAGCCCAAAGAAAAAAGAAAAAGAGCCCGGGCGAGACCGGCGAGACCTGAGGGACTAGTCGGGAGCTCGGCGGGGCGGCGGCGGGCGGCGGCGAAGGCGGACGGCCATCGGCGGAGGTCGGCGATGAAAGCGGAGATGGCGTCGCGCCCAGAGGCAGCTAAGCGGCCGCCAAAGCTGCAGAAAACCCGAGAATTTGTAGAGGCGTCGAGAGCTACGACGAAGAGGAGCAGCTCGATCACAAGCTTATTACGAACAGTCCAAAGAGTCGAGCTAGGGCCCCAACCTCCAGCCACCTAATGTGGCGGGAGGGCGAGGGGACGCTTGGAGTTGATAAAAGGTCGGGAAGTTGGTGTGAGTCCAACTTCCTCCGACAAGCTCATGAAACAGCTCGAGAGCGGGCGGGCGCAAGCGAAGAAGATGTGGTTAGAGTCCTCGGGGGCGGCACGAGGGGCGAGAGACCAACCGGGCCGTTACGCTTGCGGACCTCCACACCGGAGGGGATCCGTCTCCGGATCCTTGCCACATGAAGATCTGGATCTTGAGAGGGAGGCGACGGACCAAACCATCGAGAGGGGAAGGGGCGGCGGAGGGGGCAATGGCCGCGTAGAGCGATTTGGTAGAGAACTGGCCAGACGGCTCCAAATGCCATCGAACACGGTCTTGGCCGCCGACCACCAGTGGCTCATGAAGAGCGACGCACTCAAGAAGCTCACGCCAGGCGGCGGATTCCGCAGGCCCAAATGGCCGACAGAAAGCGAGGCGCCCTAAGTCAAATAGAGCCCTATCAACAGAGATCATGGGGTCGACCGAGATAGCAAAGAGAATGGGGAAGCGAGCCGCAAAGGGGGCGTCACCGGCCCAACGGTCATACCAGAATAACGTAGAGCGTCCAGATCCTACCGAGATAGAGGTACCCATGCGGAGCACAGGGAGGAGCTGGACAAGGGACTGCCAGAACTGAGAGCCACCCGACTTGGCGTAAGGCAAGGGTTGGCAGCGCAGTATTTATTCCGGATAATGTCCAGCCAGAGGCCCCATGACCTGCGAGATGCGCCACACCATCGGGAGAGGAGGCAATATCATCCGTTTGGAGCACATGATCCCCAAACCCCTTGCTCCCTAGGCTTGCGGATGTCGGCCACCGACCATGTGATATACCTTGCCTTGCTCCCCAGCCCAATAGAAGCGGGACTGGATTTTGGCGATCTCCTTATGAAGAGATTCGTGAAGGCTGTAGAAACTCATAAGAAATAAGAGGAGACTGGAGAGGGAGGAGTTGATAAGAATAGTCTTGGCCGCCTTGGACAGCCACCTTCCCTGCCAAGGCTCGCATCTAGTCTGGAGCTTGGTTACGGAGGGGCGAATATCGGCGGCCAAGAGGCGCGAGTGACTGATGGGCGTCCCCAGATAGGTAGTGGGAAACGAGCCCAAGCGGCAATTGAGTCTATTGGCAATGGCCACTGACTCCTCGGGAGAGTATCCCATTACCATAACATCGCTCTTATCAAAGTTGATCCTGAGGCCCGACATCTGCTGAAAGCAAAGGAGGAGGAATTTGAGATTGGCGATGTCCATCTCCGAGCCTTCGACCATGATGATCGTGTCATCGGCATTCTGGAGGATGGAGATCCCCGTGTCCCCGGAGAGATGGGGGGCGATGCCTCGGAGGTGGCCCGCAGCTTTCGCCTTATCTAGAATGGAAGCCAAAGCGTCCACGACCATATTGAAGAGGAACGGGGAGAAGGGGTCGCCTTGGCGCACCCCACAAAGGGTAGGGAAGAAGGGGCCAATTTCGCCATTAATATTGACCGCCGTGCGACCGCAAGAAACCATCTGCATGACTCTCGTGATCCACCGGTCGTCAAAGCCCTTGCGCAAAAGGACTTCCCGAAGGAAGGGCCAGCTAACCGTGTCATAAGCTTTGTGAAAATCGATCTTGAAAGACCGCCTTGGTGTTTGACCGGACTTCATGAAGAACCTCGTGCAGGACCAAGACCCCATCAAGGATGAACCGCCCTTAATGAATGCCGATGATTAGGGTGAGTGATCCGATTAAAAGCAGTGGTCACCCTATTGGCGTACCCTTTGGCCAAGATCCGGAAGATCACATTGATGACCGTGTCGGGCGGGCTGGCGGATGTCTGTCGCCCCAGGGACCTTGGGGATGAGGGAGATGGTCCCAAAGTTGAGGCGGCCAAGGTCGATCGAGCCCACGAAGAATTCCTCGAAGATGGCCAAGATCTCGGGTTTGACCACGTTCCAGAAGGTTTGGAAGAAGAGAACCGGGAGGCCGTCCGGGCCCGGCGCCGAGGAGGGATTCATACCCTTGATAGCCTCCCAGACCTCTTGTTCAGAGAAGGGGGCCGTCAAGGAAGCATTGTCTTCGTCAGAGACTAGACGGTCGCCGGTCCAGCAGTCAAAGGCAAGAGAGAGGCCGCTCCGAGGAGCGGGGGAGAAGAGGGAGCGATAGAAACCATCAACATGGGCGCGGATATCTCGGGGATCCTGAAGGAGAGTGGCTCCCTCCCAAAGGCAAGAGATGGTGTTGCGTCTACGGCGCCCATTGGCGATCGCCTGGAAGTAAGCCGTATTCGCATCTCCCTTCAAGATCCAACGCTGGGCGCCCCGAATACGCCAATAGGCCTCCTCATCAGAGTAGATCACGGAGAGCTAGTCCTCGAGGTCATAACGGGACAGCCACTCGTCTGGAGAGAGACCGACCGCGTCAGCCCTGAAGTTGAGGGCCTGGATCGCCGTCAGGAGAGCCTTCTTCCGCTCCCTGGAGTCTCGTCCCAGGTTGGCTCCCCACCCCTTCATAAATTGCCGGGCACGCTTCGCACAGAAGTGCCACGCGTCTATGGCGGAAGGGGGGCGGGGGTGGGGATGGCCACGAGCCTCGATCCAACGAGCACTGACGGCATCGGAGAATCCGTCCTGGGAGAGCCAGAAAGCCTCAAAACGGAACCGAGGGGGGATCAGGGGACGCTCATCCGCTGAGGAGAGAAGCAGGGGGGCGTGGTCCGACCCAATCCGGGTGATGGCCCGGAGAGAGGCTAAGGGGCACCGGAGGTCCCACTCGGGGGAAACTAGGACCCTGTCCAAGACGGAGAGGGTCGGGGAGGCTTGGCGGTTGGTCCAAGTAAAACGAGCCCCAACCCGATCAAGCTCCCGGAGGGCGAGGTCGGCAATGAAGTCGTTAAACATGTCCATCCGGGCAAAACTAACATTGCCATTGTTCTTGTCTTCCGCACATCGCAACAGGTTGAAGTCCCCCCCGACAACTACGGGGAGGGAGGCGGCCGAGATTTTCCGGTGTAGTTCCTCCAGGAAGGAGGCCGACCTACTATGGTCGGCCGGACCATAGACGATGATGATCTCCCATTTGAAATTGAGAGATCTCTCAAAGACCTCCATGCTGACGAAGAATTCGCCCCGGTCCATGTGTTGACACCTGTTTTTGGCAAGATACAGATTGCAATGAAGATGGTCTCGAGTGAATGGGCCTTCAGCATGAAAAGATTCACGTCGCTGAGTGGAACAACTTTGATGTTTCGGTTATATTCATTCGACCTTATCTTACGGACCGAAACTATAATCCGAGTGGCATAATTCAATGTTCCGAGTGATTTTTGGCCGATCATGCCTTCAAGACGACCTCGGATGAAGGAGTATTCTAAAGGAATTGTCTTCGTCTCGTCGAGACAACCGATTTTGATATATAAATCATCTCAATCCGATTTCATATGCAAAAGTTAGAGGCAATACACTGCAGGCCGAAGCTGAGTGGAAATCTGGCGCAAAGTATCAGACGCCATGTCTGATGGGTCGCGCGAGCGATTAGGCCCTTAAGAAGTCCTTGAATCGAAAAACCTTCAACACGAAAAAGTTTCGTCCCGTCGAGCCGATCGATTTTCATATAAAATTCGTCTCAATCCGAGGTCGTATGTAACCTGGAGAGGCAAATCAAGATCAGGCTATGTTTTTTGGTCGAGTGAAAGCTTACCATCCGAGTGAAACTCACCGGTCGAGTGAAAACCTACCGATCGAGTCACCGGTCGAGTGAAAACCTACCGATCGAGTCACCGGTCGAGTGAAAACCTACCGATCGAGTCAAAGGTCGAGTGAAAACCTACCGATCGAGTAAAAGGTCGAGTGAAAACCTACCGATCGAGTAAAGGTCAAAACTTACCGATCGAGTAAAGGTCGAGTGAAAACTTATCGATCGAGTAAGAGATTGTCTTCCGACTGAAAATGTGGTCATCATCCGAGTGAAAGATTGTCTTCCAAGTGAAAATGTAGTCATCCGAGTGAAAAGGTCCAGTCGAGTGAAAGACTCTAATATCCGAGTGGATGAGCTCAAATCCGAGTGAAACTGAACATGTGCCCGAAAGTTTATCAAGATAACCTCGGATGAAGAAGTGTTCAATACAGAAGTTGTGCGTATCATCAAGACGGTAAACTTTGGTTTTGGAGTCATCATCATCAGAGATAATATATGGCCTGTAAGTTCACTACGAGACTTGGACAATCCAGTCCGTTACATGACCGAGTCCGACTGGATATTGAAGATGGCTTCGTAGAGTATTCAAGATTGCCTTATTTGAAAAAGTGATCAACATGAGAGTTGTTCGTATCGTCGAGGCGCACAAGTTTGATATTTGGATCATCTTGATCGGAGGTGATATGGAGGCTCGGCGGCCTGCACAAGGAGAAAGACAGAAGTTGGGCCAGATTCAGACTGAATCCGAGTTGGAATAGAACTAGGATTCTAGGACGCGAATTGATGTGATTTTTCTTGTAAGGAAAGCCTAGATGAATCCTTTACTTGTACGGGAAGTCCAGCCGCCTCTTATATATGTTGGGGGTGACGGCCGATTGAACAACACCAATCGAACCAATCAATCTATTACACTTTTGTGTTCATCTATCTTTATCCCCTACCCTTGTATCTTTCTTTCTCGTTCTTCGTTCGTTCTTCGCGTTGGAGGGCAGCGATTCACGAGGCTCTAGGGGCGAGCGAATCGACCTAGGGCAGCCCATAGCCGCCGCGAGCCCTGACGGGGTCCCTCCCGGGCAAGTGGGGCTTCGGGTCTACAAAAGCGCCCATCGACTGTCTTGCGTATCGCGTTGTCGGTCGGGTCTCCTTCGACGTGAGCTGCGGTGCATCACCCCCGGCGTCGAGGGTACACGGTGACGTGTTCGTGTGTCAACACACTTTTTGGCGACTCCGCTGGGGACGAAGCTTTGAACAGTTTCCAGCCTGTTCTTGCTACGAGGAGAGCGTCATCAAACAGCTGCAATCTACAATGGTAACATGTATCATCAATCTCCTTACGTAGATGCAAATAGCCATTATGTTGATGTTGCTAGATCTTTCAATGGACATGTCATGTCGGCTAGCCCTAACGAGCAAAGGTTGACTAGTTATTCCATTGGAGAAACTTCGAATTTACAGAACCGCGACATGCAACTTATGAATCTGAACCTTCGTGCATCGGCAACGCCTTTCAATATACCGATGAGTAACACGATTTGTTCGAGTGATCAATATATGACACCTCATGTGCAGGAGGGCGTCTCGCAGTTTTATCCATCGGCAGTCAACTCGCAATATGCGGGTTTATCCCCAAACATGCCGATGAATGAGGCAATCGGCCATGCTTCCATTAGCTATTTGGCGGTTATCCTCGATCATCATATGATACACCTCATGATATTAATTGTTCAGCATCATATGCAACTAAAAGTATTCATGACTCGGCTCACTTTTATGGCGAGTGAATGGAAATTCTACAGGAGTGTATGTGTCCAATATTGCAGGAGATGAGGTGACTTTGGCTGCATTAAAAGCTTAGCGCAAAATAAGAAGATTACCGCTCTTTGCCTTGAGCAACATGATAAAGGTTTGGTTCTGATTATGAGGCAATAAAGGCTAGGGTTTTAAAAGAAGACGAAGTGTTGCCGATTGATCAAATTGGCGTGAGAAAATATTCAACAACAGTGCACACATCTTCACCTATCATTGCAGCATGTTATACACCCCCTATACAATTGCAAAGTTTCGGCAACATCAATCCATTGCCGAAAGATCATAAAAGTATTGGGGGGCAAGCCAATCCAAGAAGGGCTGAGTTTAAAGAAAAATATGTGGCCCAAGTGGACGAGATCAAGCCAAAGCTCACAGGGAATAGCGTCAAAGAATTTACTACGCCAACTCTTGACGAATTACCGGCAGAATATCGACAGGCTTACGAAGCCCTCAAGAAGAGCCGTGGAGAGGAATATTTGCAAGAATACGTCAACTGCCTTCCTCCATCCAGCAACTATGTTGGCCCTTCTGCGATATTGAAGCAAGAAGGTTTGCAAGCAAATCAGCAAGAAAGGGTTCACTCGGCTAATATGGTTCATTCGAATAAGTCATCTACAGCCGAGTCAAACGATTCCTTTAAAGAAAATACGATGGTGGATTCAGTTGAAACCAGATTGAGCACAGAGACGGTTACAACCGAGTGCATAGAGTCCATACCGAGTACATCATACCAGCCGAGTGCATCGACCCATCTGAGTACATCATGCCAGTCGAGTGCATCGTTCCAGACGAGTGCATCGCCAGCTAAAGTCGAGTGCATCAAGCCAATTATTGCTGCGTGTACCAAAACGGAAGATGCAAGTTTCGCTGAGCAAAGGGATGGTAAACGCAATAAATTGGCCTTGTTAGATTTTTCTGGATGTAAGGGAGCTTACATGCTACCCTGTGAGTTTCGTGCTAAAGATATTGATGATCATCAAGAACAAAGTAATATGGTTGAACACAGTTCAGTTAACGATGAACATCAAGACCAAGAAAATGCGGCCGAGCAAAGTTCAACTGACAAAGAGCGTCCGAGTGAAATCCACTCGGGCAATCCGACTGAAATATACTCGGGATTTCCGAGTGATGAGGCACGAGATCCGAGAAAAAGAGGAAGAGGCATTGGAGAATTATCTGAAGTGGAGCGATGTATTGTTCGATGGTGCAACCATTTTCTTCTTCCAACGTCTTCACAAAGGTACACCTAGCGAGATAGTTTACTCAATTTTCGATTCGGTCAAAATCATATTGTTGATGCACTGTTAGTAAGATTCTAATTAATTTTGAAAGACCAATTGAAATGAGTAATCTATTTGTTAGGAGTGATCTTGTCACTAATCATGCTGATCAACACATGGCATTATTCAAAGAGGCTAATAGTGACAACTTATCGCAACCAAAGTTGTTCTGTCATGTCGATTGAACTTTATATTCATATGGACAACTTTGTTTGTTTCATGCAGCTAACATTTGGTCTCGGATGAGACATATATTCTGTAATTATTTTGGTTGTAGGAATATAAAGCCATGTTCAAAGTTCTCGGGATAGCCGATTCAAAAGCATCGGAAAGGACAACAAAATCAATGCATAACCGAGTCGATGACACTAAGTGGCACCATTCGGTTGTTTTGTTTGAGCCGGTATCACAATATCGTTTAATGGGCCAGAGTCGTCCGGTCACAGCATAGTTGATCACATCATCGGTACATCGCTGACTAATCCTATTATTATAATTGATCATGATGTCGAGCCATCAGGACAAGAACAAATGCAATGCTTGTTTGAAGAGAATATCAAAGACAACAACGTGATTCATCAAGTCGCACAATCGGACAACATAGGACGGTTGGAGTTTGTTGAGGCACAAGCATATGGCCAGTCGTATCAGATTGGTCTTGATGGTGATCAAATGTTGACTCGGCTATCTCAAGCCGATTCATCTAAAGGTCAACAGGTAAACACTGACGATGACGGGGTCAAGTCTTCGAGCAAGGATATGGTTAAAAGGTGCATCAACAAAAATCTTGAAGACGGGAATTCCATCAAATCTACAATGACGACATCTAGCAATCGGGGCAACAAGAAAATTCAAATACCGATACATGCACAATTAAAGAAAGCAAAGGCAATGGTAAGCACAAAGGTAAAAAGCCAAAAGTCACTTTCGCGCAGTTATTAGAAAAATATCAGAAGATAAGTGAGGCAAAGAGTGATTATCGGCCGAGTAAAATAAAAGCATCGAAGTCACCCCCAAGGCATAAATCTGAACACCGGGATGGGCGAAGGAAGAAGTTGAGCAAGCAGACTCCATATCCTCCTTTTGGGTCACCAATACCAATGTCATGGATTCCTCCCCATGTTGACTATTATTCATATCAATCATGGAACAAGTATAAATCAAGGGCACATTGTCCATCATATTCTAAACCACCTCAGCAAAATTATGTAGCTCCGAGAGGATCGTCGTTTGTTCAACAACAACATGTTATAGACCGACTCAACCAAAAAGAATCGGTCCGGAGCTCGACAAAGAAGATGGATGCGGTCAAGCAAGTGTACCGAGTGAAAAAGGATGGCCGCAAGTGTGCTATTTCAGATCCAATTCCAGATGACAAAAAGCCAGCCGAGTCTATGTTGGCTACTAAGGACAAGAAAGAGAAGCAGGTTACTTTCAAGGATCCAATCGCCAAGTTTGGACAGGCCAAGCTAGAGATGCCCAAAGCAAGGAAGAATTTGCTAGTGCATAAAACAAAATCACAGCCGGGATGCTCACTCGGCTTATCACATTGGGAAGAAAGAAACTTAAGAGGCTCCGGTCAAGGAGCTGGAGAAGAGGAATATGGCTTGGGTTCCCAAGAGAAATCTTCAAGTCAAGAGTGGAATCACATCTCTGTTGCGGGCGGCGGGAGTAATGGAGGACAAGCGTGAAGCCGTGGCGAGTCGATTGTTTTCATCTCAATATAGCGGACTCCAAATGGCACATCGTCCATATTCTTCAACCGTTCCATCAAAGCCAGCATCCGGAGCTTAATCCCACCAAAGCATCTGAATTATTTCGCTATTCACACTTTGGTGGACGGGTTCACCATGTCCTTCGAAATAAGGACACATGGCCGATATTTGCATATCGCCCTAAGAGTACATTATGTTGACAAAGTTGGCATCTGAATAATTGTGCTCATTGTGGTGTATCTCATATTCCCAAAGCCAATTCTTAGTTTTGCCAAACACTGGAAGGCCGACTAATTATTCGGCGACTAATCGAGGATCTAGTGCAGCAAAAGTTGTCGACTCATATTGTTGGTTTATCGCAGGATCTAGAGAACGTGTGTCACCGAGATGAATGAAGCTCTGTTCACTCGGGGAGCAAGGAAATGTTGACTTAGGAGACCGAAAGAAAGGAGCGTGACATCCCATTTATCAGTCGGCGCTCACTGGACGCCAAATCAAAGTGCCGTGGAGATTATTTTCAGGATTCAGTTAAGCAGCACCCAAAATCGGCATTACTCACGTATTTCTTCACGGGCTTGATTTGAAGACTTCATGACGACTAGAGCTTACATGCTAATAATCAAGCCGAATATGATGTGCTATTCAGGCTAGAGGACTTTTTGGCTACAGGGGTGGCGTGCATCAAGGTTCACAATGATTCGTTGCCAACCGTCCAACAAATGTTATCTTTATATGCATCGACGAATCACTCAAACATTGACCTCACAAGTTGCGGCTGACTCCACGGTGGAGTCGGCCACTGATGGATCTAATGTGAGTCATATAGCTGGCTGGAGAAATTTTCCCTTATTTGCAGGATTCAAGTCAGGAGACAGACGTTGTTCGGCGGAGGCTTGATGGTGTACTTTGATAATGAGTTGAGTCGCCGAACAGTTGACAGTATTCCTTTGAGGTGCATGGTCATAATTGTTCGGCAACCGTCTTCGTTGAAGGGTTCTAATATTCCCAGGGAATGCCTGGACAAATGCAAGGTCCGGATTGACATAAGAAACTTACGTGGAAGCCTTCGTGATATCCAATTGTTGTTTTCAGACAAATATTATCCAAGAGGCTCTACGAAGAAGCAACAAACATGAGCATATAGATGATTAAAATTATCATACTCAACATGCACAGCCGATGGAGTGTTGACATCGTGCTTAAAAATTACCCTAGGCAAGGTATTTTCTGGCACGCAAGCTCTGCCAGAAAACAGGGGGGCATGTGTTGACACCTATTTTTGGCAAGATACAGATTGCAATGAAGATGGTCTCGAGTGAATGGGCCTTCAGCATGAAAAGATTCACGTTGCTGAGTGGAACAACTTTGATGTTTCGGTTATATTCATTCGACCTTATCTTACGGACCGAAACTATAATCCGAGTGGCATAATTCAATGTTCCGAGTGATTTTGGGCCGATCATGCCTTCAAGACGACCTCGGATGAAGGAGTATTCTAAAGGAATTGTCTTCGTCTTGTCGAGACAACCGATTTTGATATATAAATCATCTCAATCCGAGTTCATATGCAAAAGTTAGAGGCAATACACTGCAGGCCGAAGCTGAGTGGAAATCTGGCGCAAAGTATCAGACGCCATGTCTGATGGGTCGCGCGAGCAATTAGGCCCTTAAGAAGTCCTTGAATCAAAAAACCTTCAACACAAAAAAGTTTCGTCTCGTCGAGCCGATCGATTCTCATATAAAATTCGTCTCAATCCGATGTCGTATGTGACCTGGAGAGGCAAATCAAGATCAGGCTATGTTTTTGGTCGAGTGAAAGCTTACCATCCGAGTGAAAACTCACCGGTCGAGTGAAAACCTACCGATCGAGTCACGGTCGGTGAAAACCTACCGATCGAGTCACGGTCGAGTGAAAACCTACCGATCGAGTCACGGTCGAGTGAAAACCTATCGATCGAGTAAAGGTCGGTGAAAACCTACCGATCGAGTAAAGGTCAAAACTTACCGATCGAGTAAAGGTCGAGTGAAAACTTATCGATCGAGTAAGAGATTGTCTTCCGACTGAAAATGTGGTCATCATCCGAGTGAAAGATTGTCATCCGAGTGAAAAGGTCCAGTCGAGTGAAAGACTCTAATATCCGAGTGGATGAGCTCAAATCCGAGTGAAACTGAACATGTGCCCGAAAGTTTATCAAGATAACCTCGGATGAAGAAGTGTTCAATACAGAAGTTGTGCGTATCATCAAGACGGTAAACTTTGGTTTTGGAGTCATCATCATCAGAGATAGTATATGGCCTGTAAGTTCACTACGAGACTTGGACAATCCAGTCCGTTACATGACCGAGTCCGACTGGATATTGAAGATGGCTTCGTAGAGTATTCAAGATTGCCTTATTTGAAAAAGTGATCAACATGAGAGTTGTTTGTATCGTCGAGGAGCACAAGTTTGATATTTGGATCATCTTGATCGGAGGTCATATGGAGGCCCGGCGGCCTGCACAAGGAGGAAGACAGAAGTTGGGCCAGATTCAGACTGAATCCGAGTTGGAATAGAACTAGGATTCTAGGACGCGAATTGATGTGATTTTTCTTGTAAGGAAAGCCTAGATGAATCCTTTACTTGTACGGGAAGTCCAGCCGCCTCTTATATATGTTGGGGGTGACGGCCGATTGAACAACACCAATCGAACCAATCAATCTATTACACTTTTGTGTCCATCTATCTTTATCCCCTACCCTTGTATCTTTCTTTCTCGTTCTTCGTTCGTTCTTCGCGTTGGAGGGCAGCGATCCACGAGGCTCTAGGGGCGAGCGAATCGACCTAGGGCATCCCATAGCCGCCGCGAGCCCTGACGGGGTCCCTCCCGGGCAAGTGGGGCTTCGGGTCTACAAAAGCGCCCATCGACTGTCTTGCGTATCGCGCTGTCGGTCGGGTCTCCTTCGACGTGAGCTGCGGTGCATCACCGCCGGCGTCGAGGGTACACGGTGACGTGTTCGTGTGTCAACACCATGCTGCCCACCTCAAAGGTGGCATCCTTCACTCCTAGGAGGATGCCGCCCGAGTGGCCTGCACTCCCACTAGAAGGGAGCCAGTGCCACGCAAATAGGTGAGAGCTCAGCCGGTCGAGCTCAGGGAGCGCAAAGTCCGGGCGCATGGTCTCCTGCACGGCCACTAGGTCGATGTTGGGTCATCTATTTTAGAACGGAGGGAGTACATCGTATGGATCTCCAAGAGACATTTGTATTGATAATCAAGAGAGAGATAGGAAGCCATCTAGCTACTCACTACGGACCCGTAGGTCTACAAAGAACTACTCACGCATCATCAGAGAGGCACCAATGGAAGTGGTGAACCCCTCCGTGATGGTATCTAGATTGGATCTGGTGGTTCTGGACTCTGCGGAGGTTGGAATTGATTTTCGTCGACTCTCCTAGGGTTTCTGGAATATTGGGGTATTTATAGAGCAAAGAGGCGGTTCAGGGGGCACCCGAGGTGGACACAACCCACCAGAGCGCGCCTGGGCCTCCAAGCGCACTCTGGTGGGTTATGCTTCCCTCGGAGCACCCCCCAGGTGCTTTCATGGCCCACTGGATGTCTTCTGGCCCAAAAAATCCTCAAGAAGTTTCGCTACTTTTGGACTCCGTTTTGTATTGATTTCTTGCGATGTAAAAAACCTGCAGAAAACAACAACTGGCACTGGGCACTATGTCAATAGGTTAGTACCAAAAAATGACTATAAAATGATTTTAAAACATCCAACAATGATAATATAACAGCATGGAACAATCAAAAATTATAGATACGTTGGAGACGTATCAACATCCCCAAGCTTAATTCCAACTCGTCCTCGAGTAGGTAAATGATAAAAATAGAATTTTTGATGTGGAATGTTGCCTAACATGTTCATCACATTTCTTTTCTTTATAGCATGGACATTTGGACTTTTATATGATTCAAAGCAATAGTCTAGTTTTGACATTAAGACTTTAATACTCAAGCATACCAACAAGCAACCATGTCTTTCAAAATATCAACACTAAAGCAAGTTATCCCTAGCCCATTATGCTCAACCATTGATCCATTCATGAAAGTTTTTATTATATCCTCCTTGGATATCTATCACTTTGGGACTATTTTCATATGTTGCTTTTGATAAGCTCAAACAAATATAAGTGAAGAACATGAGCATAATTTGTATTTCTCTCAAAATAATCTAAGTGAAGCAAGAGAGAATTTCTGAAATATTACTAACTCCCAAATAAATCTAAGTGAAGCATGAGAGCATTTATTCAAAAATAACAAAGCACACCGTGGTCAAAAACATATAAGTGAAGCACTAGAGCAAATCCATGGCTCTAAAATTTTAAGTGAAGCATAGGAGCAGCATAGCATAATTTTCGGCTTTCTCAAAAAGGTGTGTTCAGCAAGCATTCAACACTTAAAACACAAAGAAAAACGAGAAAAGACTCATATCATACAAGACGCTCCAAACAAAACTCATAATATGTGACGAATAAAAATATAGCTTCAAGTAAATCCGATGGTTGTTAGAAGAAAGTGGGATGCCACTCGGGGCCATCCCCAAGCTTACTTGCTTGCTACTTCTTGAATATTATCTTGGGGTGCCTCGGGCATCCCCGAGCTTAGCCTTTTGCTAATCTTTATTCCTTCATCCATCGTAAGATCACCCAAAACTTGAAGACTTCAATCACACAAAACTCAACAAAACCTTCGTGAGATCCGTTAGTATAAGAAAGCAAACCACTACTATAAGTACTATTGCAAACCTATTCATATTTGGTTTTTGCATTATATCTACTGTATTCCAACTTCACTATGGCAAAAACTCATCAAAGAAAACCATAGAATCATCCAAACAAGCACACAACGCAAAGAAAACAGAATCTATCAAAAACAGAACAGTCTGTAGCAATCTGAATATTTTGAATACTTCTGTAACACCAAAAATTCTGAAAGAATTTGTTTGGCGTGAGCAATTTGTCTATTAATCTTATTCAAAAAGAATAAACTCAAAATCACTCTTCTGTTAAAAATGACAAATAATCTCGTGAGCGCAAAAGTTTCTGTTTTTCAGCAAGATCAAATCAACTTTTACCCAAATCATCCCAAAGGCCTTGCTTGGCACAAACACTAATTTAAACCACAAAAACACATCTAATCAGAGGTATAATTGGGTATTTTATTGAAAACAACAAGAAAACCAAAAAGCAAAAAGATACAAGTTGGGTTGCCTCCCAATTAGCGCTATCGTTTTACGCCCCTAGCTAGGCATAACGCGTAGGATCTAACTTTTGTCCTCCTTATCCTTGTTTCCCTTGAAGGTATTTGTTTCGGGAGGTTTTTTAAATAAAACATAAAACACATTATCTATGAAAACCTTAGCACTATCAAGTTGCTTTTTATCATAACCCCTTTGATTTCCAGCAGTGATCCAAGAATAGTGTTGATTAACATCATTAAAAACTTGTTGGGTCATATCTAAAATGGGGACTTGCTTTTTAAGATTCTCATCAAATATTTAGTTATCTCTAAGCAAATGTCTTAAATCATAATCACTATTATAAATAATTTCATCAATCACGGGTTTTTCACGATTCATGCCATAAAAATCAAAGATTTCCCTAGCTTCCCGTATTATGTAGTCAAATTCATTCATCAAAATAAGAGCGGCTAACTTTTTAGCTTTAGGATTCTTTATAACAGGAAACTCATAGAATAATCTTTGCAAGGTAGGATGAGTATGAATAAATCTAGTTTCAAGTTTCAGAACAAGTGCCGAAATAGCTTCCGCATAAGATTTAGTCATTTTAAGTATAGGAATATCAACAAGACTTAATTTTCCGACACAATTGAAAAATTCTTGGATATGTTCTTTTCCCATAAAATTCCCTTGCCCCAAGACAAAAGTTTTGGCATCCAGATTACCTGTACGCTCCATTTTAGGAGTTAGGCCATCATCTGTTTCTGCCATACCAAAATCACTCATGGTTACTTCACGACAAGATTGCACACAAAAACAGATCTGACGAGAAAATGGCGAACGAAAAAGAGGGAACGACAAATTTTTGTGAAGTGGGGGAGAGGAAAACAAGAGGAAAATGGCAAATAATGTAAATTGTGAGGAGATGTGATTTGTGATTAGGAACCAGGTTGATGTTGAAGATCCTCCCCGACAACGGCACCAGAAATTCCTTTTGATGTCTGCTAGAACTACGTCGGTATTTCCCCAAAGAGGAAGGGATGATGTAGTATAGCGACGGTAGGTATTTCCCTCAATGATGATACCAAGGTTATCGAACCAGTAGGAGAACCTCCTCACACCACGTAAACAACACCTGCACACAAATAACAAATACTCGCAACCCGACGTGTTAAAGGGGTTGTCAATCCCTTTCGGGTACGGAGCCTCAAGATAGGCAAATAACGTGAGGTAAAAGTGGTAGATAGGATAAATAGATCGCGGAACAAATAAATTGCAGCAAGGCATTTTTGTATTTTTTGTTTAATAGATCTGAAAATAAATGCAAAGGAAAATAGATCGCAAAGGCAAATATGATGAAAAGAGATCCGGGGGCCATAGATTTCACTAGTGGCTTCTCTCGAGAAAAATAGCAAACGGTGGGAAAACAATTACTATTGGGCAATTGATAGAACTTCGAATAATCATGACGATATCCAGGCAATGATCATTATATAGGCATCACGTCCAAGATTAGTAGACCGACTCCTGCCTGCATCTACTACTATTACTCCACACATCGACCGCTATCCAGCATGCATCTAGTGTATTAAGTTCATGGAGAAACGAAGTAATCCAGTAAGAACGATGACATGATGTAGACAAGATATATTTATGTAGAAATAGACCCCATCTTGTTATCCTTAATAGGAACGATACATACGTGGCGTTTCCCTTTCTATCACTGGGATCAAGCACCGTAAGATCGAACCCATCACATAGCACCTCTTTCCATTGTAAGATAAATAGATCAAGTTGGCGAAACAAAACCCAAATATCGGAGAAGAAATACGAGGCTATAATCAATCACGCATATAAGAGATCAAAGAAGACTCAAATAACTTTCATGGATAAAAGCATATATCTGATCATAAACTCAAAGTTCATCGGATCCCAACAAACACACCGCAAAAAGACTTACATCATATGGATCTCCAAGAGACCATTGTATTGATAATCAAGATAAAGAGAGAGAGGAAGCCATCTAGCTACTAACTACGGACTTGTAGGTCAACAAAGATCTACTCACGCATCATCGGAGAGGCACCAATGGAAGTGGTGAACCCCTGCGTGAGGGTGTCTAGATTGGATCTGGTGGTTCTGGACTCTGCGGCGGCTGGAATTGATTTTCGTCGACTCTCCTAGGGTTTCTGAAATATTGGGGTATTTATAGAGTAAAGCGGCGGTTCAGGGGGCACTCGAGGTGGGCACAACCCACTAGGGCGTGCTTGGGCCTCCAGGCGTGCCCTAGTGGGTTGTGCTCCCCTTGGAGCACTCCCAGGTGCTTTCCTGGCCCACTGGATGTCTTCTAGCCCAAAAAAAATTCCTCAAGAAGTTTTGCTACTTTTGGACTCCGTTTGGTATTGATTTCCTGCGATGTAAAAAACATGCAGAAAACAGCAACTGGCACTGGGCACTATGTCAATAGGTTAGTACCAAAAAAATGGCTATAAAATGATTGTAAAACATCCAAGAATGATAATATAACAGCATGGAACAATCAAAAATTATAGATACGTTGGAGACGTATCAACATCCCCAAGCTTAATTCCTGCTCATCCTCGAGTAGGTAAATGATAAGAACAGAATTTTTGATGTGGAATGTTGCCTAACATGTTCATCACATTTCTTTTCTTTATAGCATGTATATTTGGACTTTTATATGATTCAAAGCAATAGTCTAGTTTTGACATGAAGACTTTAATACTCAAGCATACCAACAAGCAACCATGTCTTTCAAAATATCAACACTAAAGCAAGTTATCCCTAGCCCATTATGCTCAACCATTGATTCATTCATGAAAGTTTTTGTTATATCCTCCTTGGATATCTTTCACTTTGGGACTATTTTCATATGTTGCTTTTGATAAGCTCAAACAAATATAAGTGAAGAACATGAGCATAATTTTTATTTCTCTCAAAATAATCTAAGTGAAGCAAGAGAGAATTTCTTAAATTTTTACTAACTCCCAAATAAATCTAAGTGAAGCATGAGAGCATTTCTTCAAATATAACAAAGCACACCGTGCTCAAAAAGATATAAGTGAAGCACTAGAGCAAGTCCATGGCTCTAAAAATTTAAGTGAAGCATAGGAGCAAGCATAGCATAATTTTCGGCTTTCTCAAAAAGGTGTGTTCAGCAAGGGTTCAACACTTAAAACACAAAGCAAAACAAGAAAAGAATCATATCATACAAGACGCTCCAAGCAAAACTCATAATATGTGACGAATAAAAATATAGCTTCAAGTAAAATACCGATGGTTGTTAGAAGAAAGTGGGGATGCCATTCGGGGGCATCCCCAAGCTTAGTTGCTTGCTACTTCTTGAATATTATCTTGGGGTGCCTCGGGCATCCCCAAGCTTTGCCTTTTGCTAATCCTTATTCCTTCATCCATCGTAAGATCACCCAAAACTTGAAAACTTCAATCACACAAAACTCAACAAAACCTTCGTGAGATCCGTTAGTATAAGAAAGCAAACCACTACTATAAGTACAGTTGCAAACCTATTCATATTTTGTTTTTGCATTATATCTACTGTATTCCAACTTTTCTATGGCAAAAACTCATCAAAGAAAACCATAGAATCATCAAAACAAGCACACAACACAAAGAAAACAGAATCTATCAAAAACAGAACAGTCTATAGCAATCTGATTATTTTGAATACTTCTGTAACACCAAAAGTTCTGAAAAAATTGGATAGGCGTGAGCAATTTGTCTACTAATCTTCTGCAAAAATAATAAACTCAAAAGCACTCTTATGTTAAAAATGACAAATAATCTCGTGAGCGCAAAAGTTTCTGTTTTTCAGCAAGATCAAATCAACTTTTACCCAAATCATCCCAAAGGCCTTGCTTGGCACAAACAGTAATTTAAACCACAAAAACACATCTAATCAGAGGTATAATTGGGTATTTTATTGAAAACAGCAAGAAAACCAAAAAGCAAAAAGATACAAGTTGGGTTGCCTCCCAACGAGCGCTATCGTTTTACGCCCCTAGCTAGACAATTCAAGCGGGCGAATTCTTCTTCTTCCCCCTTATAAAGGTCGGCCAGCATGGCAGCCAGAGCGACTTGGTTATCCGGACCCTCTCGCCTATAACGAGACGTGTCGGCCTCCCCATTATAGCACCATAAAGGAGCTACTTTGGATTGGAGAGGTTGGATACATCGTTTTATCGTGAAGGTCATGACTTCAACGATGGAGTCCGGAATGGGAAAGTAGTCTGACCTTGTTGACCAGTCTCATTACCTCCGCACTGTCCTCTGGCTTAGGGCACATGGGGCGCTAGTTGAATAGCTTCTTCAGAGGAGCGCTGGGAAATTCGGGAAGTCCACGCCGAACTGGCTCCAGAAGGGGGACATCCTCGATGTAAAACCATTCCGAAGACCATTCTTCAGACCCCCTTTTTGGAGTTCCAACAGGGTAGCCTGATCCGGCTATGCACCATACTTTGGCGCCACCCACTTCGAATATAGACCCTCTGCCTTGATGGCAAGGGATGAGGCAAAAGAACTTTTGCCATAGTTCGAAATGAGCCTTGCAGCCTAAAAAAATTCGCAGAGAGCAACAAAACCTGAGATGTGCAGAATAGAACCTGGTGTGAGATTGTGCAGCTGGATCCCATAGAATTCCAATAAGCCCCTGAGGAAGGGGTGGATTGGGAATCCTACGCCCCTCAGAAGGACAAAATGAAGCACACCCTCTCCTCTTGGCTGGGGTTGGGAAGTTTTCTGCTAACACATCATCACCCATAGAAGCTAATCCCGCCCGCACGGGGACTAGATCGGCGGCGGGGTGGGGGGGGGGGTATCCTTGTGTCTGAAGTCGACTCAGCTGAAGGTGGGATACTGAGCAGCTTCGCAAATCCCCCTCTTGAGGGCCATGGGGGCGCGAGGAGGAGCCAGGGGTGCTTGCCATGGTTTGAAGTTTTTCGTGGTTTGCTCCGGTGCTCTTTGGGAGATGTGAGGTGGCGTTTGGGGATCTAACTTTGTTATATAGACGCAACTCGCGCCTGGTAAAGGGTTAAATTGTAAAAAAGTTATGGACCGTTTGCATTCGCTCAACGCATGGAAATCGAGGCGACGACGGGAAGGAATCATAAAAGACTGGGCTCAGAAGCCGATGCCAGACTATTATCGATCCGGAGCATGGTGAAGAACCCGCCTTGCAAGGCCGAAGACATGAATCCGCATACTACATCATCGTTGAAGGCAAGTTCGGGGGCTACTGAGGGAGTCCTGGTTTCGGGGGTCCTCAGGTGCCCGGCCCGAGGGTGCGGGCCGGGCTGAATGGGCCGTGAAGATAAAGCTGAAGGCCATCCTCCGTGTTCGAGTAGGACTCTTATGTGTGTGGACGACAAGATTAGAGTCCGGATATATTGTTTCCTTCCCTTATGAACCGACTTTGTACAAACCCTAGGCCCCTCCGGTGTGTATATAAACCAGAGGGTTTAGTCCGTAGAGGCTATCATCATAATCATAGGCTAGACAAGCTAGGGTTTAGCCATTACGATCTCGAGGTAGATGAACTCTTGTAACCCCTATACTCATCGAATACAATGAAGCAGGACGTAGGGTTTTACCTCTTTTAAGAGGGCCCGAACCTGGGTAAACATTGTGTCCCTTTTGTCCATTTTTACCATTGATTCTTAGACGCACAGCTTGGGCCCCCTACCCGAGATATGCCAGTTTTGACACCGACGTTGGTGCTTTCATTGAGAGCTCTGTTGTGTAGTCCCGAAAAAGCGATCTATGGCTCGCCTAGTCATCAACGACAATATCACTTGCCTAACTTTAGGGCAGACCCTCCAGCTCGGCGGTTTCATCGTAGGCGCCCCTACGGCCATCAAACCTACAACACCCCCTACAACCGCCGAACACGGTCTTCGCATCGGTCTCGAGTACTCCGAAAAGATGAATCCGGCAAATGTCTCGTCCTTAAACGAACTGCTAGATTGCATTGCCGCACTTGGGGTTTCAACAGATAACGATCGGATTGGGCTTAAACCTAATCAGAGGGAAATTCATCGCCCGCCAATCACCCATTTGGTTGCGGTCGTCGAGGAACGAGCCGAGGATTCCTCTTCCCTTATGTTGAGAACCAAATATGTCCGGGTCTCCGAACCCCTCGAGCCGGATACTCTCCCTTCGGATGGGACTCCACGTCCCCCGAACTCTGGCTCGGATGTAGGACCGGGGGAGCACTTGGATCTCCCCGGACCCGAACTGGTCACTACGAAGATTTTGCAAGCTCCAAGCACGGATGTGGGTCGGGATTCAAATTTTAACCCACCCACCCATCACAATCAATACTCGCCAAGCAACTGAGGGCCTCCAGACATATACGACCTGATGTATATACGACAGCAACCTCAGACATATACTCTCCAACCAAGCTGCTTAGGGCCTCCAAGCATATGCAACGGTATTTGTTGGAAAAAGCGTGTGGAAATATCGGCTCCTCATTTTCTAACAAAAACCCCAATATTTCCATTTCCACACGCCTTTTCCAACAGACCATATGGCGACGTCCATGCATCCGTGCGAGAACAACATTTTTCACACTAGTAGTTTACACGCATGCGTGCATGGCGTGGGTTTGAAAGAAACTGTTCGTCGTCTGACTAACGTGCATGCGTAAACATCCTCCCGTACGGAGGCACCATTTTCTCCAGCGAAAACTTGGGGTTTGGATTGAACCCGTGCCGTGCCGCTTCTTTTTCCGCGGGGAGAACTCGTGCTTTTGACCGAAAAGAAAACCTGCACGTACCCGTACGCTCTTGTTTCTTTCGGGTTAGGTGAGACGTGACGTGACGCGAAATTAAATTACGCTGAACTGACTATGTCGCCATGAACAGCGTGTCACATTCTCCCCCTGGTCTCTAGACGAGACACGCACAAAATCCGGTGAGAAGTTGCACCTACCTAGCCGCGCGGCGCGGCGGAGAGGATCTTGGCTAACTAATAACCGGCGGCGTGTGCCTTGAGCTGCACGTGCAGTCTCCACATGTCCTTGTCACAGTCACAGCACAATTAGCATGGTGCCTTACGCCTGGCACGGAGCCGTGAAGACGGCATCTTCAAGTTCAAGCATAAAACAGACCAGAAACCGCTAGTCCTTGTGTCTAATGATGATGGATGGTCCGTTTAGATCCGGGGAAACCGAGATGGAATGATTGTTGGATCGAGGCACGCATGGTTGGTCGCGAGCACATGCACAGCGCATAGCAGGAGCATGGCGCCGCTGGGAGTATACACGTACGTACGCGACAAGACAAAGGGTGATCGGGACGACGGTGCTGTTGCGAATGATCTATCTGTCTTGGCTCAGTCGTTTGTTCCCTTCTCGTCGTCGCAATCAGCAGCACATGCGTCCGGCTAACTGTGATGTGCCCTTCTCGGTGTGTTTTTATAACAGGGTTGGTCGCGAGCACATGCACAACGCAGGTGCCTATCCCTATAAGCACATACACAAACACTCTATTTTTTTAAAATGAAAGGGGTTTCCCCTCGCCTCAACTTTTATTGAAAGCGAAGGCAAAACCAAACACCGCATAGACTGTTCAACAGCGCTCGGCAACAGCCTGAAAGTAGTTGTCACAGACAGAACCCAAACATAGGTCGATCTATCCTATTACATCAGGAGTTTTAACCAAAACAGGTTCAGGAACTAGATGCATAACCAGTAAAAGCAAAAAGCCCTAGCTATGGAGCCAGCTCCCCTTCTCATTTTATTCCCTCTTCACATCCAGGCGATTCTAAGCAACTCTCCCCTTCGGTAGTCCAGCAACCTTAAGCACCGGAGAAGAAGAGCACCCTGAGCTTCTGAGCATAAGATTTTCCATAGCCTGACAGTAGCTCCCAACAGATTCAAGGCACAGTAAATATTTCGCTATCTTCGCCCCTGGAAAACAAAATCATTGTGCAAACGCCATAAGCTCCACAAGGTAGCAGTCGTAACTATATTCAAAGCTTCACATTGTTTTCGTTTTCTCCAAAAAGAGGATAGCATAATAAAAGAATCAGGTATATCAATTGTGAAGGATTCAGCCACCAGGGCCCAGACCTGCTTAGCAACAATGCAGTCAAAAAACAAGTGTTGAATAGTTTCTAGTTCATCACAAAAGACACATGTCTTATCTTCTACATGTCTACGTTTGGCCAAGTTGTCTCTGGTTAGACTCTTATTGTAGTAAATCAGCCAAAGGAACACATGGATATTAGGTGGAACTTTAATTTTCCAGATGACATCTCTGACCACAGAAATGATCCCCCCAAAATTGATTAGTTTGTAAAAAGACCTAACTGAGTATCTGCCAGAAGATTCCAGCCTCCAGACAGGTTGATCTGGTGTATTGGACAGCACCACTTGCTTCACAATATTCACCAGATCCTCCCATCTGGCCAGAGTCTCCCCATTCACACATCTCCGAAGGTTAATTTGAGCTCACCCCAGCCCACACTTGGGCGAGTAGCATCTTGTTGTTGACAGATGTCAAACAGTCCCGAATGCGGTTTAGGAGCAATCCCACCCAAGTGTCATGCCAAAAGGCAATGTTCTTACCATCCCCAGGGATCCATCTATAGAAGGTTTTTGCAGCTACTAGGGCCCAAGCTAGGCTTTTCACAAAAGGAGATCCCAAGGTAGGTCTAATACTAAACAGATTGGGACTATCAACATTGTATTTGTATGCCAATTTTTTTTCCAATCACTAGCTCTGTCATCAAAAAACCTTCCCCCAAGAAGCTAGGAGGGCCATATTAAAATCCCTAAGATTAGGGACCCCAAGACCACCAAATTCCTTCCTTCTAGAAATAGAACCCCAGTTAGCAAGGTGATATTTATGATTATCTCCCATATTACCCAAAAAGAAATGGGACATCTGAGAAGTAATCATGTCAATAGCCCATTTAGGAAATTTAACAATAGACATCAAGTAAGTAGGGATACTGGCAATACATGTAGTAAGCAGGATCAGCTTGCCTCTGTAGGTGAGAAATCTCCCCAACCACCCAGCTATATTCTTAATAATCCTATCTATGATGGGTTGTAGGTCTTCTTTCCTAAGTTTTTTAAAATGCAGAGGGACACCTAGATACTTAAAGGGGAAATCCCCCAGCCGGCAGCAAAAAACCTGAGCTAGATCTTTAGCCCTTTGTTCATGAACATTTATGGTATGCAAGTCACTTTTATGAAAATTAATTTTCAAACCAGAAAGTTTCTCAAAGCATGATAGGATCCACTTCAAGTTCTTGGCATATTCAATAGAGTTATCCAAGAAAATGATGGTGTCATCAGCATACTGCAGGCTGACCACACCCCCAAGAATTGCATTAGGCAGAAGCCCACAAATCAAGTTGTTATTAACAGCTTTATGTAGCATTTTAGAAAAGACATCAGCAACCAGATTAAACATCAAGGGGGAATGGGGGTCACCTTGTTTTAAACCTTTACCCCCAGCCAATTGAGGGTCATTAGTGTCATTAATCCTAACCTGGGAAGTCCCTTGGTGGATAGTAGACATCACCCACCCTACCCACTTGCTACCAAAGCCTCTAGAAAGAAGCATCTCTTTCAGAAAATCCCAACTAACTCTGTCATAGGCTTTCTCATAGTCAAGTTTAAGGATTAACCCACTTGCACCAGATCTATGAATCTCATGGATGACCTCATGGGCCATAACCACACTTTCCAAAATAAACCTGCCCTTGATGAAGGCAGTTTGATTAGAAGAAATAAGCCCGTCACATAGAGGGGAAGCCCTAGTAGTCATGGCTTTAGAGAAAATTTTCACAGCACAGTTACTTAAACTAATAGGTCTAAAGTTTTTCATATCTCTAGCCAAAGGCACTTTGGGTATGAGAGTAATGATGGCATAGTTCAGTTTATACATATCCAACACCCCATCCTCAAAATCCTTAACCATCCACATAAAATCCTTTTTAATCAAATCCTAGAATGTTTGGTAGAATAAAAAGGATAGGCCATCACGACCTGGAGCACCACTAGCATAGGAGCTCATTATGGCCTGTTTTATTTCATCTTCAGAAAAAGATCTCTCTAGGTGTTCCCTTTCCTCCACACTCACCATTTCACCATCAGCCCAGAAATCAGAGTCCAGGTGAATGTCAGGTCTAGGTTCAAACGCAAACAGCTCCTTATAAAAGGAAGTGGCCACATCCAGCATATCCTTGGTAGAGGTGACTACCCCCCCCGGACTATTCAACTCAAAAATATGATTTTTCCTGTGTCTATGATTAGCAAGAGCCTGAAAATAGGCATTATTTCTATCCCCCTCCAAGATTCTTCTGTCTCTAGATCTTTGCCATAAGGCAGTCTCTTCTTTCTTCCAAATGTCATCCAATTCATTCCTAACAATCTTCATCCTCTCAAAATCCACAGCAGAAAGCTGCTGAGATTCAGAGAGGACATCAAGGCTATCAAACTCCACAAGGAGTGCCTTTTTCCTTTTCTTCAAATCAGCTTCTCTATTAATACTCCACCCTTTGGTTTTTTTCCTAAGCATCCTAGCCTTAACCATCCAATTGTCAGAAGATGAAGTCGAGGAGGCCACAGAGTTCCAAGCCTCTGCAACCACCTGGTGGAACCCAGGTTGAGACAGCCACCATTTCTCAAACCTAAATGGTTTGGGGTTAGTTGGTGCCCTAGCACCAGTGTCAAGGACCAAGGGTGTGTGATCACTTCCCACCCTAGGGAGGGCAGTCATAGTTGAAAAGGGGAAGTGAGCGTCCCAGTCCACAGAGGTGAACACTCTATCAAGAACAGCAAAAATGGGAGAACTCTGATTATTAGACCAAGTGAAGACTCTATTGGAAACAGAAATTTCCATCAGGGCCCATCTATTGACCCAATCATTAAAAAGGAAGGTAGTCTGTTGGTTAACTTGTCCACTACTTTTCTCAGCATCATTTCTAACTAAATTGAAGTCCCCACAAATCATAACAGGGTAGGTAGCTACATTCAGGGTATCATGCAGTTCAGCTATAAAATCCAACTTATATTCTAGGTATGCAGAACCATACACCACTAGCATCTGCCAAGTAAAGTTGTCATTCTTATTCTTGACAGTAGCTACAATAGAAAACCTCTGGTTAATAAAGCCAATAACCTCAAAAACATTGTCCTTAAAATCCAGAAGAATCCCACCAGCAGTATTATCAGCAGGCAAGAAATGCCAAACAAATTCATTAAACTTGTCAATAGATTTGAGGAAACCCTCAGAAATAACCTCCCTTTTCGTTTCTTGAAACCCAATAAAGTCAGGATTAGTTTTAGCAATAGTATCACAAAGGCACTGAATTTTCCTAGGTTGCCCAAGACCCCTAATATTCCAAACAAGACCTATCATTTTAAGTAACTTTAAAAGGGTGAGACAAGCCACAAGACTTAGCCTTAGTCAGAACAGTGGGTGTTCTCCTGCAAGCAACAGCAGTGCCAACTGGCTTACAAGAGGAAACACTCACAGGAGTACTAACTAACTCATCAACTTCAATATCAAGATTCTCAGGGAGAACAATCTCCGGATTATTACTGGCAAAAACCAGACACCTCTCTCTTTCCTCAGCCACCATATCATCAATGACTTTAATTTTGTAAGAATCATCACCACCAATAATTAAATTCATTTGCCCTAGGTGGTCAGCAAGAACAGTCTTATCAACAGTGGAAAAAGATTTACCTTTAAAAGTCTCAGGAACCTCCAGATTCTTTTTCCTCTTGTATGCAGCAGCTTTCTCCATGATGTTGATGTTCCCATGTCCTCTTGTGTTGGGTTTTTTTGCAATCACATGCCCCCACTTGACACTTTTCTCTGGGATAACTCCCTCCTTCTGGGCTTGATTCAGTGAATCCAGCAGGGATCTCTTCAGAGTCTCACTTTGCAAGATATGGATGGCTTCAAGAGGAAGAACCCCCAACTCCTCCTCTGCCATCTCCTCATTTTCAGACTCAGATAAGTCCACAGATTTAAGTAGGTCCTCACAGTAGTCCATACTCCCAGATTTTCCCCCACCCAATGTTGCACTCCCCTTTCTCCAGATAGTAGCATGAGTTCCTTCGATCACATCCTCACTCCCCTTATCAACATATGGACCAGCTCTATTTTGTGGCCCCACCATTTGTTTGTTTTGGTCACAAAGCTCCCCAATCACATCAGAAGATGTAGAAGTTTTGACAGTTTTAGCAGAAGCACATGCCAGAACAAAGCTGTCCTGATCAGAGTCATGGTAGGGTTCCATGGGTGAGAACACCAAGTCTTTTGCACTTTTATTGCCAGCAGACCCATGTTTTGAAGGAAAGTTAGCTTTGTCCAATTCATCAATGGCCAGCCCTCCATCCTCTGACCCATCAAAATTATGTTCTTCATGGGTCTCCTTGCCTTCTTCCAATTGATCCTCTCCACCTTGTTCTCCCTCTTCATTACCATCCTCATCATCTTCAATATCAATGACAGAATCAATCCCACCCACCTGCTCAAAGCCCTCAATAGTAAATCCAAGCAGGAAAAGTTTCTTTTTCATCTCAATTAACCTCTCAAAAGGTATTTTGGTTGGATCTCTGCAAGCAATCTTAATCCTGAAATTTTCAAAGAAAGTCCTAAACATACCATTCCAGACAACATCAGTTAGAGCCCCAAATAGGGAAGCAATCTGAGCAAAAACTTTCCATGTACACCACTTGGGAGGGATGCCCTCCACTAGTACCCAAGCTTCAACCAGTTCACCAAAAGGCTCACATCCTCCTTTCCATTCAGTTAGAGTGACATTAACATCCTGAGGCAGGGAGAACCCAGGCAACTCAATGAGATCCTCCACTTTCTTCCATGGGGGAAACCTGACCAAAAAGGTCTTACTAGACAGTCCTCTGATCTGCCAAGGCCACTGTCTAGTTTTGCAAAAGGTTGCAGTAAGTAATTCCATCAACTTGGGACAATCCACTTCTCCTTTCAGAATATTAACCACAGCACAATTCTGAAAGTTTAACCACTTCGACTCATTAGCAATAGGCACATCTACATGGTAGAAACCAAGTCCTTGCGCCCCACTACCAAAGAAAGCAGCAGTGGGCTGAACTTTTGACCAAGCTGCACAGTTATTAACATTATGGTTTTGCTGGCAAATGAAGTAGGTTTTTGGCTTGACACAGTTCCCCACATAATGGCCTGGACCCCCACAATTAAAACATATCATATCCTTATACATTGGATCCAGGGCTTGCTCAACCTCCACTTCCACAGATTGGGATGACTGTACCTGAGCTGAGCCCGCAGTCGACGTAGTGGATCTAGCTGGTTTTGGTGCATGGACTTGTTCCTTTGCCGGCGGAGCGGATGGTCGCTGCGCCAAAGAAAGGATGTAGCCTCTGCACCGCACCTTAGACTGGCCGGCGGTAGGGTTGCCGCTGCTTCGGCCGACGATCACCATCGCAGCACCACGCTTCACTACCTCCGCAAACGACAGAGAACCGGGTCCAATCCCCTCTCTCGTAACCTTGATTTTTCTTGGTGGAGGATCGAACGGACGAATCGAAGCTGGGAAGCAGTCGGCGGCGGTAAATGTGTTGTTGTCGATCAAGTCTTTCCGGATCCAACAAATGAACCCTGAGTTGGTTTCGGTTATAGGGTGGGGAAGGTGAGATTTAGGGTTGCGGCGGCGGGGGAGGGGGGAAGGAATGAGCCAAAGCTGGCCAAAGTGCTCCTCCACACTTTCTAGGTTTTCGGGAATACGTAACCCACCTTTGTTCCCCGTCTTCTTCCCAGAGAGACGCACTTTGAAAGTGGGCCCCGTCAACGCTGGATTCGAACGGGGAAAACGACACGGCGTCGCTACCCCAGGCACGGCTCCGGAACTACCTTCATGGAGAGGCACCTCGTCGGAGCACATCTCCGGCGAGGCCCCCCAGCTGCACAAACAGCGCCCAAACCCTCCCGATTAACAGACCGCTGAGGGAGAACCCCCAATCCGATACCAGCAAAGTTACCTAACGATTTATCAATCGAAACGCACGGGAACACGTCCCCCCTCTGTCGTGAACGAAAGTTCCTCAATCGAGATTTCAAACTCGAATCAGCACGAATCCGATGCATACCTGATTCGCCTGGCCACGGCGGGGGTTCGATGGGTTGTCGTTGAGCTTGAATCGGTTGGGGACGACGATCTACTGGTGGCGTGGAGGCCAAACGGTGTCCGGCGGAAGAAATTCCGGCGGGATGTTGGCGATGCCCACCCACGACGGCGGCCTGATGTTAAGCCTGGATGGATTCGCCGTCCTGAAGTTCTCCCACCGCGCAGCTTGACGCGGGTCCGACGACTCCGCCTCCTGGATCGCCCAGAAGAGGAGCTCCAGATCCTCGCAGCCATCGTCTCCGATGAAGCGCGCGCGCTCGACGAAGTTCGCGTGGCGGAGGATGTGGAGGTGGATCTCCCCCCACTCATCCCGGTCGGGGAAGCGCTCCATCACCACCCGGCGCATCTCGCGGCGAGCCTCTGGCGAGTGAGGGTCGATCTCGGGCAGCGGCGCCGCTGCAGGCGGTGGGAGCGCCCGCGGCTCCGCCATCCTTGCCACCGGCACAAGCCGGCGAACCCTCACACCGCGGCGACGCACTCCAACCATGAGGGCTCTGCGGTGGGGATCTGGGGCGGGGAGAGCTCGACGAGGCACGGGGGTGGGTGGGACGCTGAGAATTGGTGCGCTTTAATGGCGTCAATGGTGCTTCGCCCGAGGCGAGGGGAGAGGGGGAGAGGAGGGGAGAGCGAGCCATCCTTCCTACTTCCTACTCAAGAAGATGATTCTGAGTAAGTTGTACCAACACTCTATTTCTATAAGCATTATACAAGATACTGAGTCGAAACAACATCATAAGATTGATAAAGTCATACCGATGTCCTCCCGACGCATCAAACGCCACATGGCCGGATAGCAACAGCGGCTCTCTGCTGTGTCCCGATGCAGGCGATCGAGGCGTCGCACGCACGCACGTTACGTGCGTGCGATCATTGGGGTGGGGGCGATACGTGACGAGGCAGCGGTCAAAACGATTGCTATGCATGGTCAACACAAGCGCGCTAGGTAGAGTGCAGGCGAGCGTACGTGTGCGGCGATGTGGATCGACGTCGACCTGATTGATTTGATTTCTTGCATTTGCATGCACGCGTCGGGCACTCAGAGCGTGCGGTATTGGCCGGGACGGTGAGAGGTTGTGTACTCCAAGGAAGACACTGATTGATCGTTATGCAGACCGTATATCAGCTGTCGTTCTTTTCCAAAAAAAAAGAGTTAAAAAAATCAAGTAGTTCTTTTTTAGAAAAGTAACTTTATTCATACTTATAATAATTACAGGTACATTAATTTGGACCTAAGATCAAAAAAAATACAAAATAACCCCTATGACTAGAAATTACGATGAATCTCTTGAAAACACCTTCGCGCTATCAATCTCTACTCAAAGAAATACTCTAAAGACTTCGGTAAAGAGGCTGCAATTGGAATGAAGCAACGACGTTGCCAGTCTTTCAGCCGGACGAACATTACCAATAGTGATCTTTTAAAGCGTCTTGAGTCGCTCATCCAAAAAGATGGGAAGCCTTTATCGATGAACGTACTTGGAGCGGGGATGATCCTCTAGAAATGCAGGCCGTCGAATCACTATATCTTCACCATGGTGTCGATGAAAGATTTCACGTCCATAAAGAATTAGACCAGCAAAAAATGCTTGACACAGCAACATAAACTCATCAGATCCGAATAATCGGATCTGCGAGGACAGAAAACTCTCTAACTCATGGCACCGCCAAAAAACAAGGAAAAAAAATATTCTCACAAAACTATGATGATCAAATCGTTCTCTTTTTTTTCGAGTCTAAGTTGTTCTCTTCTTTGGCGACATACAATTGCATATTGCTTAAGCCCACGTTAAGGCCAGTTTGAACTTGGGCTCAGAGATCAGCATAGCTGATGGCTCGCCGGCCAACTACATGTTTCAAATGGACCGGCCCGCTACTTTTTGGGGCACATTTGTTCTGCTTTTTTACATGTCACATTGTTCAGACTCAAAAAAAATGTCACATTGTTCAGACTAAAAAAAGGTCACATTGTTCACACAGGAGATGACTACATGCAGGGTATGCTCATCCCATTTTATTTTGATTTTCTTTTTACCGAGGATAATTCATCAATGGCTCACAACGGGATGATACTTGTACATGATTTGTTTGATCGTGCATTTTGAGATTGACAAAGTCACCGCTATGCCTCGTAGTAGTCGGCGGACATCTTGTCCCACTGAACGAAGTCATCAGAAGCCTAAAATCGGGGAAATGAGCCCCGATGTTTAGTTTAGAACTTGGAACCCTGCTGGGCTCCTAACCATCTCTCAGTTCGCATCGCAAATTCAAAATTGATGGTGTTAATAGACCAAATTCACATGAATGTCTAACCAGCCATATTCACTACTAGCAAAAGAGCCTGTGCGTTGCAACAAGAGAAAAAAAATATACCACGCACGCTAACCCAATAACCATGACTCAAGACCCCCAATAGATCCACATGTATCTCATCTGTGTTGCCACTTATCCCGCTTTCCACCCTCGGCAACGGTGGCCCTAGTGCTCACACAATCACAACATGTTTGAATGTGGTCAATTATAATGTGTCTCTCTCTGCATAAGATGAGAAATATTATTTTCTTTCCCGTGAGATTTTGCCAAGGCATTCATGCGTGAATATAGATGGTTTCTTTCGCTTCTCTTTGTTGAGGTGTTGATTTTCAATCCGGGTCTGCACATATATGAAAGAAAAATGAATCATGCGCTATTGATTAAGTTGCACCCCAGCTAGTATTTTGAAAATGTTTAACTCGTATAAAAATATTATATTCAGATTCTACACGTTTTTAAATCAATTTTTATATATAACATATCAAAATTGGAGTTATGGTTTAAAAGATATGGATATTTTTAAAATGCATTTGAATCTACCAAAAAATATCGTTATTTTCTAGATGGACTGCGGGTTTATTAACAGGAATATCAGTGGGGTCATACAAAAATCAAAACATTTTCTAGACTCACTTAAAACAAGACCGTGGGTTGATTAACGAAAATATTAGGAGGTTTCCTAAAAAAGCAAAACATTTTTCTATACTCACTTAAACATGACTGCGAGTTGATTTCGAGAAACTACAAGGGGTTTATGCAAAAAGCATGACAGACGGGCAGAAATAGTCCTTCCTTTATTGGTAAAGTACAGATTCATAGCTAGATTTGTAGTTCATTTATGTGTGGTGTTTCAGATTTAGATACACATTGTATCTGCATCGTCATTTCCTCTCTTAAATTTGTGACTTTTAGACGAGGTTGTTACGTCGCGTGATTTAGGAGTAGTGGCAGTATGGAGTACATGCTACCTTTCTTAGAACGTCAGCAGAGGCGTACATCCTCAGCAAATCCTAAACGGCGCTTAAAGCACCCGTTTCTTCGGTTCAGGCAAACTGGCGCACACCCCCGCACCACGTTGGGCCGGCCCATTTAGATTTTTTTTTTCGGTAATACTACAAAAAATTTGCGCCCGTTGAGTTTCAAACTCCCAACCTCTACGTTTATTAGGGAGCGAGGCAACCAACTGGCTTCCTTTCATGTTATGACTATGTAACTTCCTTTTTCCTTCTTTAAATAGAACAGTACAAAAAGCAGCGATTTCTCTATATTCTTTTTTTCCTTCTTTATTAATTTTCTTTTCCCTTTTTCCTTTTATGTTTTTAAAAAATGTGTGAACTTAGTTTTATCAAATTTGATGAATTTTTTCAAATTGGATGAACTTTTTTGAAATTTGATGAACTTTTTTCCAACTGTGTGAACTTTTTTTCTAAATTGATGAACTTTTTTCAAAAATTCATGAACTTTTTTCAAAACCTATGAACTTTTATTTTCAAAATTGATGAAACTCTTTTCAATTTTGTGAACTTTTACAAAAATTGACGAACTAGTTTTCAAAACCAATGAAATTGTTTTTCAAAATCAATGAACTTTTCAACTAATTTTCAGATTTATGTTAATGTTCTACTAAGAAAGGTTAACTAGTACTTCTTTCGATTAGAATAACAACAGAATGTGTTTGGTCCAGTGGTTCTTGCATTAGTGTACAAAAAAAAGACGTGTGATGCAGACCGAAGCTCAGCTTTTCCTATTTTCCTTCACGTTGCCCTTTTTTTTCCTTTGTTTGAGCAAGTGCTGGGCCGGCCTACTATGCATTGTCTGCGAGCGCATGGAGCGCCAACCTGCGCTTGGAGCGCCGGTTAGGAGCTCCCTTCATCCTCCCAGGCGCGTGGATGTATAAGCTGGGCAGATGGGTCATGGGCCACATGTTGGCCCGTAAGCACGCATGCTCAACCTGTCACGGTTATAAACTGATTGCGAAATCACTAGTTAAGGAGTACTCCTTGCGGAGACCACTCCAATTTTCCCAGGTTGCGACAAGTGACGCGATGCATGTGCGCCACTTGTTGCAACCTGGGAGTTTTCCCTTTTTTCTTAGATCCGTTTATTCAAAACGTTTTATCTCTTAAACCGTGCGTCCAAATCTCAAAGCGGTTTCGCCGTTGGATTCCTCATGTCGAGATCTTCAAAGCTAGATTCCATGTTGATAGGTTTTGACGAACTTTTTTTTCACGAAAAAACCGGACGAAAAAACCGAACCGGGAGCACGGGTTTTTTCCCTTTTCGAAAGAGGCACACCGGTGCCTCTGACGAAATCACAACCGTGCCTCTCGCGGAAGCAAAACCGTGCCTCTCGTGAAAAAAACAAAAAACGTGTTTTTTTCCGTTTCCGAGGAGGCACGGCCATGACTCTCGTGAAAGCACAACCGTGCCTCTCGCGGAAGAAAAAAAAAACAAAAAACATATTTTTTTTGTTTCCAAGAGGCACGGCCGTGACTCTCGCGAAAGCATAACCGTGCTTCTCACGGAAGCAAAACCGTGCCTCTCGCGAAAGAAAAAAATAGAAAGCGTGTTTTTTTTGTTTCCAAGAGGCACGGCCGTGCCTCTCGCGAAAACAAAACCTCGTGAAAAAAATGCGTTTTTTTGCGCAAAAAATAAAAAAATTCAAAAAAAAATTGGTCGAAAAGCTAGGGAAGACCAGTGAAAAACCAAAACGTCAAAAAAACAAAAAAAAACGTTTAAAAAGCCGAAAACGCGTGCGAGAAAAAATCCGGAGGGAGCGCCCACTCCCAAAGCATGACACGTGGCGAATGGCTGTGAGCGCATCAAGTGACACTGATCGTTGCGAGGATCCCAAAGGAGCGCTCGTTAATTAGTTGCTCCCAACTGATTGTACCGGCACGTGACACTGCCATGCCTGTTCTGTGAGGTCAGGCCCGTGTGCCAGCATGACACACGACCCGTTAATTTCTTTCCTGATTTCTTTTATTTTGTGCAGCCCAGTAGGCTGAGTATAGCCCAAAACAGCCCAGTAGGTTGGATAATACTCACTCTGTGCATTTTAAAACCGAACCGAAAAACCATACCGAAAATAAACCGAACCGAACCGAATTCACGGTTTTTATGGTTTCTGGTTTCGATATGGTATGAACTTTTCATACCGTTTTGAATTTCGGTTTTTATGGTATATACCGAAAAACCGAATGGTTAACCGAATAAACCAAAATAAAAATATATATATACATTTCTTGAGGCAAACAATGACACAAGTAGTCATTTTTCTCTTGCAAAAATGCTAACCACGTCTTCCATAACCTTTCGAGGCATGAATTGAGGCATGCATATATACTTATATAAAGTTACATACCGTTTGTATTTAAAAAGTATGTGTTTGAATTTATAAGTTCGTAAAATGTAGTATGTCATTTCAAATTCGCGACAACTTTGGTTATTATGGTATATACCGAAACCATACCGAAATAATTTGGTATAAACCGAAACTGAACCGTATTTTAATATCATACCGTATAAACCGAAGTATTAATACCGTATAAACCGGAAAACCGTATAAACCGAACCATGCAAACCGAATAAACCGAACGCACAGAGTGAGATAATACGCTGGCCAGCGGGCCAAACGTGCCTCCGGTCCGGCCCACTTAATACAGGGGCCGTGCCTCGACCTGGGGGCTAGCGGGCCATCTGGCCAGGCTTGATTCTCATGCTTTGCAGAGGCTTGACCTTCTATCCCTCAAAAAAAAAAAAGGAGGCTTGACCTTCTTCCCGTTCGCGTCTCGGTTCAGAAATCGGAACCCTCAACCAAAACCTGAAACGAGCATCCCACGCAGCAATGGCCTCTAGAACGCTATCCTTCTCCTCGCTGGCCTCCGCCTTCGCCCCTTTCGCCGCGCGCTCCAGACCCCGGCACCCTCCCCTCCGCCTCCTCGGACTCCACCCCAGCTCCGGGCATCTCCTCCGCGCCTCCACCCTCTCCACCGCCGCTGCCCCCGCCCCTGATGCGGACGCGGACGCCGACCCCTACGAGGGCGTCGACACCGTCGAGCATCTCCTCGCCCCAAAGCCCACCTCCCCTGGGGGCGGACGCATGGGCCGGCTCATGAAGATGCAGCGCCGCGCCGACGCCGACGGCCCGGCGGCGGGGCGGGGCAGGTGGTTCCCTTATCTGGACGCGTTCCGGGGAGCGGGGGGCGTGGAGGTGACCAGCCAGGAGGTGGTGGACGTGCTGGAGCCGTACATCCTCGAGCCGCGGCGGGACCGGATCCGCCGCGCCGTCCAGAGCAGGAGCTACGCCGTCTGCCTGGTCGTGGAGGGCCTCACCGACTTTGGTAACGTCTCCGCGGCGTTCCGCTCCGCCGACGCGCTCGGCGTGCAGTCTGTGCACGTCATCTCCTGCGAGGACAACAAAAGGTGCTGAGGTGAAAAGGAACCCGAAATGCTATCTCGGTATTTACTTGACGATTAGTTGCCAAATCAGCGGAAATATTGTGAGTGGATGACTCTAATTGATCTGAACTTCGGCACTGTTTTGGTATCGAATGGGCTAGGCTCAATCTTCATGAAATGCTTTCCAGAGTGTAGTTTGTGTTTATTGTTCTCTCCTAATTTGCTCCTTTACCCTCCAATCAGTAGTTCATGTGAGATGGTATTCTTGTGTGTATTTTTTTGAGGTGACAAATAGTCGGCACTTATTTTGTTTGTTTCATTAGAAGATTAGCTTGAACCACACAAATTTCTGGGAAAATAGTTACAAAGATATGGTTTCCGTCGCAATGTATAATTGTTGAAAAATAATCCCACACGAAGATAATGGTCGGCCATGTTTATGGTTGCCAATTGGCAACTAGAGTAGTACTTCTACTCCTTAGCTGTTAACTCGGATGAACGTGAAGAATTCCACTCAAGAATAAATATCTTGTACCACTTAATATTAGTTTCTAGCATGTTACATTGATTTGGTGTTCCGATAAATTTTTCAAGGCTATGCATCAAGAACTCCACATAAATTATTTATTCATTATCTATATCAAACTCCATAGGTTTCACATCCTTTAACACAGTATATGTCAGTTGATTAGTATAAATAAATAGAAGTTCGTATATTGTCAATGAAGATGCCTCTTGACTATTGCAGGTATAGGGACAACAGGCACGTGAGTATGGGTGCTGAGAAATGGCTCGACATCGAGCTATGGAGCTCACCTGCAGAATGTTTTGATGCTTTGAAAAAGCGTGGTTATCGCATTGCATGTACTAGTTTGGGAAGTGATTCGGTAGTCTCTTGCTCTCGCTCATTTGATCTTACAGTACGGATATACTTTAGGAAATCTATAAACACAGACTTCGCGGTTTCCATCTCAGTTAATGCATTGTGATTTGTTGTTTGCTGTCCCAAAGTGTTTTGGTATGCAAAGGGAAACAAGAAAATTTTGCAGCTAGTTAAATAGAGTAGACGCGTTTGTTCTAGATATATGGTAAATGCCTTGAATTTCTAGTATGTCTGTGGTGCATGGCCCAACCATCCATACAGAAAAATTGTTGACAGTCCATTGCCGAATGGTTGTGAATTTGCGATAATCATCTATTTGCACGCATAATATAAATTGTAGTAGATTACTGGTGAATATTCAAATTAAAATCGAGGGTCTATTTTACTGTCTCACCTAAACATTCTAGAAGACATCAGTGACTTCTGCCTATAGTAGTTTGTGAAATAAAAATATGTGATATTACATTCCCCATATTCTCAATAACTTTTCCTTATTTCTTTATTTATTATGATTCATCAGGATTGCAGTTCTCATCAAAAGATGTTTTTATGATGCTCTGAATAGTTGAAAGTTGAAACGTGTGAGGAAATAATTATATTTTTGATGGATTTGTAGGTTTCTATATATGACATGGATTGGTCTCATCCAACGGCTATCGTTGTGGGCAATGAGACTATGTAGGTTCTCTCCCTTCTCTCCAGCTATGCATCTTTTGCCACAGTTATGCTGTAATAAGTTTCCTGTTCCTGCATTCGTGCTTTCTACTTGGTTTCTAATGTATCTGCATGGCACCTGTTTACTAATGCAAGAAATCTTTGTAATCTTAGATCTATTTACAGCTTTCTGGGGAGGTATTTGAATATGCAAGAGGATCTGCACATGTCCCTTGGGAATAGAGTAGTTGTAACACAGCAACTAAAAGTAGTGTACTATTTTGGCATGTGTTATACAGATAGATTATTTTTGTTGCTCTTGGGTTATAAACTAGAATATCCATAGCTGTTATCGTGTAAAGAATACCGTGGGTTAATGCTTTGAAAAATTTACGTATGAGTTTAGGCATTTTTTTAGCAAAGTCTTTGCAAAGCTATCGGTATGCTAATGTTTCATTCTACAGTTAAGGGTGGATATTAAGTAATTATTCTGTGACAGGGGTATTAGCGACGTCGCTCTGAAGTTGTCGGACATGCACTGTAGTGTTCCAATGAAAGGCATGGTGGATTCTTTTAATGTATCTGTTGCAGCTGGAATCCTTATGCACCATGCTGTTTATGATAGAGTTTCCCGCCTTGTAAGTACATTTTCTTTCCATTGTGAAGACTTCTTAACTTGAAATAAGACTTGATACGGCCAAACATTAAATTTCCGCCTGCCATCACAAGGCTGCTTCTGTCACCTTCTAACGAGAAAGCACCTGCCACCACCTATTTTGATTCCAACTTTTACATTTGATGGATTCTTATGACGATTGTAGTAATACATCGCCATTTGCGCATCAATAAGAACATGTTTGACTCATCTTAAGTTTGTTTCGGTCACCATCGTTAACTTAAACTAGGACCATACTGTTAGTTACTCCCTCCGTCCCATAATGTAAGACGTATTTTGACACTACACTAGTGTCAAAAAACGTCTTACATTATGGGATGGAAGGAGTATTTTTTAGTTGTAGTCCTAAATTTGATTCACTCATTTGAGATAATTGGAGGTAGCAGAGGCCGTGGTGCAGTCTCTAGAGTTAATTAGATCCACCTGATGGTTTATGCATCTCATCTCGCATACCAGCTTAATGGGTTTATAGATTATAAACTGGATAAGCTGGCTTCTTAGCAGGCTTGTGAGTAAGCCACGTACCTCTAGCTAGACATAGCAAGTCTCAAGTGTTGCTACTAAATTTATTAGCACAAAGCATAACCACCAAATTCAGTTTGTGCTTATGGTTTGACCTAAACTCCAAACTCGCCTACAAACATGTAGCAACATTTTCAATCTAGATGATTGGCGGTGTGTATCAGAGTGATTTGAATTGTCACTGGCACCATTAAGTTTCAGCTCATTAATAAACTTATAAAATTGTCTGACCATCTTCTGCGTTGAAAAATATAGAAACTTGCATTTGTGCTTTCACACATTTATTTTCTCTGACAATGCTGCTTAGTTACCTCCAAGTAAGGGAATTGATGACCACACAACTGCTTGTAAGCCCTTTGTAAACTTGCAGCTTCTTATCTCCAGTTTCAATTACAGGGTCAGAATGGTGATCTCACGTCTGAAGAAAATAGAATATTGCTGGCAGAGTTCTATCTGCGCCATCGAGAGAGCACAGCTACCGTCATTCATGAATATGCCAAAAGGAAGGCAAATAATTTGGTGGCCAAACTTTGAGATCGCAGTGACTGCTGAAGGAACATGTGCAAGCTAGTTTGTTAAGCAGTGATTTGTTTGGCAGTTGGCTAATTCAGTATTATGATCAACTTTAGACTAACTGGTAAGTTGTTTCATTTGCCTTTTGATTTGCGCTTTTTGTTTGAACCATATGGTCATATCATCACTATTATCAAATATTAAAAGGTTCTTGTACATACTTATGCAATTTTTTCCCCATAATTCAAAAGAAAATTTACCGCGGGAGCCTGTCCTGCTTTTCTGGGTAATTTTTTTTGAGAGTTCCTAAAAGAAACAAATGGTAAAAGGTGGCGACATGCAATTTGTTGGTCGCTGCAATACCCTTCCTGTATACTCGCTCCATTCACAAATATAAGATGTTCTAACTTTTTTCTGAATCGCATGTATATAGACACGTTTTAGTGTGTTTGTTCACTCATTTCAGCCCGTATGTAGTCCATATTGAAATATCCAAAACATCTTATATTTTTGAACGAAGGGAGTACTAACTAGCATGGTCCACTCACGTATAGGCTATAGCCTTACTCTATACTACTACCTCCGTCCCACAATATAAGATGTTTTTTGACACTACACTAATGTCAAAAAACGTCTTACATCGTGGGAGGGAGTAGATTGTGGTTTCCTTGAAATGGTTGACTTCTATCGACATCCCTTATCTACACATCTATATATGTTGACATCCATTTGAGGCAGCATGTGTTCTTTAAATCCCTCTTACCCCCTTTATAACACCTTTTTAGGCGTTCATCTTGCTAATGTTTGCAGACAGTGATCTGAGATGTGATTTTGCTGTTTTTAATGAAGGTTATTTCTGAAAAAGGAACGATATATTGCTCGGCAATCAGGGTGCTGCGATATGCTGATTCCAAACAGAATCCAGGGGCAGGACTTGGTGTCTTTGGTGATGCAACCTATTGCACAAACCTAAAGCATTATGATGTACTCTATGTGATTTGGCTTGCCAATTTCTTTTGAGTCACAGCAGTGGCGGAGCCAGGATCATAGATGAGGGGGCCCAAATGGCTCAAACTTTTGATAACAGGGGCCACATCACAGTAATACATGCCCCCCCTCCTAAAATTCTGAGAGATCGAAACATTAAACAAGCATATACTCTCTCCGTAACTTAATATAAGACGTTTTTTGACACTTGTATATATACACAGGTATAGGATTCATGGGGAGCCATGGCTCCTGCCAGTCCCCACTGTCTCCGCCATTGAGCGCACACTAAAACACCCCAAAGTTTGGGGTGTTTTCTTTTGGAAAAAAATATATAAACGGTCTGATGTATTCCCTAGTTGGTTAAAAGCGATTAATTTGGATAGGTTTTCACTAAAGTACTCCTTTGTCTTGAAGGTGCAGCCGTTTGATAGGTTTCTGTGTAGTTTGTGAAAATATCATCTTGGGGCCTCATCTGGATCTGGGCGGGTCGGTGGCGGGGTGGGTTGTCGGCCTGGCTTTCGGGCGGAGGAGCGACGTTGGAATGGTGGGTGGCAGCGGCGCTGGAGCCGGCCTGCTGCAACATGGCAGATGGGGCTTTGCGGGCTCGGATGGCCTGGTATGACGGCGACCGGGACGGTGCTGGAGGCACGGGCCTCTAGCATGACGGTGGTGGAGGTGGTTCCCTCCCGCTCGGCTTTGGTGCTGCAGGTCCCGATTCCTGGCGTTCCTTCTCTTTGTCCTCATGTCCTCGTGTTGGTGATCTCAGTGAGGCGGCATGGATGATCTCAAAACTGTTGTGGCATATGTTGGCGGGTGGCAAGTTGGCTAGTTAGCTTCGGTTCGGGTAGGTAGTGGTGTTTGGGTTGCGGGAGAAATCCTTGTTGGTTCATCCGGCTCTGACGCGGTGTTGGCTGCTGGTGCCGTCATTCCTTCCTGAAGGGCGTCGGTGTCACTCATCCTCCAGTCCCCCTTCGTGTGTCGGGGGAAACCCTAGGACATATGTTCGGGCAATGACGTCGTCGACATCGCATCTCTTCGTGGAGGTGCTGCTTGGTACACGACAGTTCGGAGCCTTGGAGTATGGTGGGATGAATTCGGAGGGCGTAGCAGTGACGCATCATCCGTGCTTTGTCGAGTTATTGTTGTTGGCATTTATTTCTTTTTACTTTCTCTTTTGGATTTGATGTGCTGTTCGCCCTAGTAGTTATGTTGATCGGTGGAGTTGCTTTAATATAAAGCAAGGGGAAACCTTTTTTTTGGTAATTAATTGTCAAAATGGCCCATTTTAAAAACTAATCCCTTCTATACAACTCCAAAGTTAATTGCGTTGCTGCTTCATTGCCCAGTGCTAATGTATTTGGTCTTGTTTCCATGTGCAACGTCACGCCCGTGGCGTTGCTTGGCGTTGCACTAGTTGTTGGTGTGGTCCAAGGTAGCAACACCACAACCCATGGTGTTACGTATTACGACGGCAGTGCCAACTTGTTGGTGTGGTTTGGTAGAAGGTAGCAACGCCACGAACCATGGTGTTACGTATCGCGACGGCAATGCCAACTCATTGATGTTGTTAAAAGGGGTTAGATCGTGCCAACTTGTCGGTGTTGCTAAGAGCATCCACGGCGTGTCAAATTTACTGTCTCTAAGGACTCTCTCCACGAAGAGGCAACCTCTATACATTGTATCCATCGTCTCTAGCCAAAAGTATGCAAGAGTCATCTCTAACGTTAGAGGCAGCCTCCATTTACTAAACAATCCAAGAGACCCCTTGTTATTGTACGTTGTTTGTGGTAGCTCTCTGTAGTATTAGAAGCGGTTGTGAAGAAATTATATTTTAGTTCTATTGTGGGGGCCTCCTTAGAGGCTGAGTGTTGTACTATACACTACGGGGAGTTTAGCTATGACTGAAGGCAGATGCGCGGGATCCATGTTAGAGGCAATGATGCCTCTACACACTGCCGATGCCCTGAAAATGGTTAGATCGTGTTAAAGTTTCAATAGAGGTCATTTCATTCTGAACTTTCCTAGAAAGGGGTTAAAACAGTGATTTTGACCGCATGGTGCGTGCTTTCAGAAGGGCAAATTCCCAACACGACATTGACAATGCCTTTTATTTTCTTTGGCCCTCAAGGAGCTGCTCATGAATCAGCGCAGCACAAGGCCAATGCCACACGGGACAAACAACGCAATAATGTTGGTAGCGCCTACAGGCTACAGCTATATATCGTGGAAGATGTGAAGGAGCTTATTAGGAAAGAACAGAGCTGAAGCTGGTAAAGATTAGTCGTACTAAAAAAATTAGGTTGCAGATTTCTTAGCTACAGATTCAACGACTTGTGGTTGCAGAATTGTAACACTGTTAACTCGTCAATAAATTTCCTGATCTGTGCAACAACAAAAAAAGCCAGGGCCACACGGGACAGCCTCTATGCTGATAAAGAAATGCTCATGTGAATCATGTAATTCCATTATAGCTTGGTGACTGAACACAGCACCGTCTACTTAACACATATTGCTTTTGTGTTTGAGTACAAAAAGAATGCCATACCCGCAAAAAAAGCCAGATCATGGGCAGCCATATAACGATATTACAACATCTTGGGCCAGCACAAGACATCAGGTTCGATGAAATCAAAGGGAAATAAACTTCTGGTTTCATGGGTGAATCGTGATGATGATAGCATTCACTTGGCCATACATCTCATCAGAGAGATACGGCATAAACATCAGGTTCAGAAACATCAGTGACACAGCGCCCCGCTCACAAGCGCGGGTAAACACGCCACCAACCAGACCAACGCACAAGCACAATATAACCAAACGCACAGCAAACCCACCCTCAAAACAACAGGAATGGACAGCATGAGAGGCCCTGAGGGGCACCCCTGATACCCCACCATTCAGTCATGCACCCAAGCAAGCAAAAAGAGTACCTGCGTTTTCTGTCCGCAGCAAACACTTATCTGTTTTTACCCTAGATAACAGAGTGCAGCCCAAGGGCGACATCAAGTACAGTAACATATTATTTGGATATTATTGTTTCGCGAAAAGGTAAAGACAAGCAAACCTAGCTGCTAGTCCTGGAAGTCTTGAACAAGAAACGCGACGAGGATCAGTTCCCTAGCTAATTTCTGTCCAAAGTCGTCGGCGCGCACTACGAAACAGGTCACCGGATGGATACACATAGGTGGGGGCAATGGCACCGGCAACAGAAAACCCTTGGCTTGGCGTTCCACCACAACGAAGCAGCTGTAACACCCTGCAGCAGAAAAACAAACGGTCGTAAAATCACGTGAAACAAGGAGAAACAGATATCATCATGCGAAAAATGATTTCTAGAGGACACTTACTTCATTCAGAGCAATGCCGACCTCGAAAGATCGGCAATGCATATGTACATGACGCACAGCGGCCAGCCTGCTTTCACCTTTTATACAAGACCTTGATATCCTGCCGCATCGCTTTGTTGTCCAGCAGCTCGTCTTCACAGTCATCAATATCGACTTTGTTCAGCCGGAAGTCGTCCGACGTGCAGTGCTGCTCACTCCATTCAAACCACAACTTTGGTATGACTTCTTTCTTGAATGCAGTTTGATGGAAGCTTTCCTCTTGAGAGTCGGCGGCCACGAGCCTGTACACGAAAACTTTCTTCTGCTGCCCAGGCCTGAAAGCCCGCCCGATTGCTTGACGAGTAACAGAGGGGTTCAAGTGAACATCTAGGATGACAACTCTTGATGCACCCACGAGGGAGATGCCCTCCCCGCACGCCCTGATAGAGCCAAACAGAACTTTTGCATCAGCAGAGTTGTTAAACTGATCCGTGGCCAGTTCTCTCTCTTCTTGACTAGTATCGCCATTGATCACAAAGATCTCCTTTCCTACATTCCAGCCCCTTGTCTTTACCAACAGCCTCTCCAAAAATTTCATGGGGAGTATGTACTGACCAAAAGCAAGCACCTTCTCTCCTGCAGAATTCGCAAGCGCCAGGATGTTAGTGAAAAACCTGGCCTTCACACCATCTGTCACGTTGATAGACTCGACCAAACTATCAATGCTTGCATCTGTCAGGTTGATAGCCCTATCCGCAGCGTCAACTTCTGACATTCCTGACAGACAAGGATGCATGTACACTGCAGTGCCTACGGCACTTCTTTTGAACTTCTCATAGGATTCCAACTTATGAACGATTTCTTTCTGCCTGGGACTGAGTTTCAAGAAGACGCTGAAGTCTACTAGGCCAGGTAGTTCATCTAAGATGTCACCCTTGTAGTAATGAAGCACATCTTTTGTTAGTTCTCTGAGACTTCTAATGACATGTGCTTTTCTCGTGAACTTATCATCATGCAGCAGGGTCTCTTCTATTGACTCAGTGAATGCATTATCAGCAGCCCCTTTTGAAATTCTGCCACCTGATATTGCTACTTGACTCATTATACGTTTAACAATAGGACGAGATGAGTCCGACTTGAGAAACTTTGGGCGCACAAGGTTCAAGATGTTGAACACTTCACTGACATGATTCTGGAAAAGTGTACCAGATAGGACCACCTTACGTGGAGTTAGGACTCTGCTCAATGATTCTAGCACATCAGTCTCCCGATTCCTAGGTGTATGGCCCTCATCCATTATCAGTAGGCTAGGGACCTTAAGCAACATGTCCCGGCATGCAGCTGCCACGTTGCCACCACCATCACTGCAAACGATCTGAGAAAACTGCTTGTATCCAAGAAATAGGATGCTCATTTTGGCTTGCCAAGATTTGAGGATTTCCAACTGCTCTGCTCTCTTCTCAGCCTTGACAGAATAAAAGTCATACAGTGGTATGTCCTCCACTTGCCACCGTTGAAACTCCCTCTTCCATGTACCTAATATGCCTTTAGGAAGTATAACAAGGGGCCTTGAAGAGGGGTACTTTGCCAAGAAGCTCTGAATGAAACTAATCAGCATAAATGTTTTCCCCGAACCAGGGGCATGAGCTAGAATGCAACCTCCTGGTTTGTCAGAGACTAGATTCTTCACCAGAAAGTGGAAACCTGCCAACTGATGTGCTCTCATTTGCTTTGCATGTCTTGGATGAATGGCAACGTCTAAAGCCATGAGTTCTTCAGTGACTCTAACATCACCAATGACAATGTCATCAGAATCCTTTGAGCGTGTTTCACTGAAATATGATCTTGACCTTGATGGCTGCCAAGAGGTAAACATTGTTCCAATCATACATTTGAATTTCCGATTGCCATGTAAAACATTAGAAATAATGATGGATATCTAAGTTTCATGTTTGTTACTAAATCCATCTCTTGTGCAATGTTCCACAGTTAAATCATCTATTTAGTATATACCAAAGGCACAGTAGGGTAGAAAATAGAAATGTAGACTAGAAATTCAAACAAAAATGCAAAACATCAAACCATTTGTCAAACAGATCAGCTTATTATATCCATTGGATTTTATAATTCGTTCTGACATGGCTTCTCCAGCAAAAACGAAATGCCAAACAAAGACAATACGTGCAGCATTCATGACATTTGTGAAAATTTATAAATTATAATGCAGAGCAGTTGATACTGAAGATCAGAAAATAACAACTGTATGTGCTATACTAGAAAAGTTTCTTCATGGGGGAAATATAAGAATAATCAAAATAATAGCCCATGAGGTGCATCATCTGGCTGTGTGGCATGATCAAATGTGTACATTTTGTCGGTTAAGATGGTATGGACTGATTCTCAGATACGGTTGGCATATTGGGCCCGCTTAGGTGGTTGGCTTTTACAAAACAATGTCTTTGTTCAAAACAATGTAAAATAAAATAAAAATTGTATCTCAAAGCAGATTCAGCACACTAAAAATGATGCATGTGTGTGCTCGCAGGTCACTTTGCTAGTTGCTAAAAAGGATACTTGGTAAGAACTTCCCAAAAATCTAAACCACATGCATGTAGAGAACGATTTACATTGCTAAACAAGCTCGGAGTTAGAGAAGCATCACTTATCTTAAACAAATAACATACCTTTTTCCATTGATAATCAAAGATCATGTCAGCCCTTCTCACAATCATACCACAGACGCGGCATACATGGCCCAGGTCTTCATGAATCCGTATGTCATGACTGCAGCCATTGTCCACCTCCTTTTCACCCACTTCTTTCTCACTGTCTGCCTCTTCAGGTGTGTCAAGCTGGCCAATAAATATAACTAAATCATTATGGCAAACAACACAAATGAAGATTGACAAGTTAACTAAAAAATGAGGTAATGCATATTTCTCTTACACTGATTCCCAGCTATTTAGCTGAGCTCATTTAACCACCCCCTCACCTAGTTCTCAACCGTTTATATCTACCCCCCCCCCCCAACCCCCAGACCAAGCTGTTCTGTTCACCGGTATTGCACAGTTGAACCGTGGATGCCACGTAGGGAGCACCACATGAGTCCTGTTGGGTGAACGGGTGGGTGGTGTGTTTGTGTGTTGGGGTGGCTATGTGGATTTAACCCTTGTGCAAAGCAGTTCAATTTTCAGGTAAAATAATGACAAAGCATACATTTATAAGCAGAACTATTAATTTACAATATGATAGATTTCAAAATGGTACAGCAACAAAAATCATGTCTGTGATACAATTTGTACCTTAGAGCTTTCCAGAGCCAGTGAGTACTCATTCCAGAAACCATCGAGTCCATCACTTTCATTTTCTGGTTTATCCTCTTCCTCCATAGGCTCATCTTCCTCTACAGGATTGTAAGTTTCTGAGGGCAAATCAAATACTGATGCACTCGCTTCATTTTTGCCTTTTCTTTTTCTTTTTCTTGGCCCAGCTTCGGCATCTCCGTCTGTCTGGGAACTTGGGTCATATTTCCGTTGTTTTCTCTCCTTAGGAAGAGCAGGGAAAACAAGTGTTTCTACCATTTTCTCCGCATAGCTTGCAACCTACATTGAGCAGGAAGAGTTATGGCTAGAAGATGAAAACTTTCAGCTTTGAATTGGAATAGATTCAGTTATATCAAACATTTGTACTCCATTGTTCAGCTATTTGTGAAACTAAGATGCATTAAACAATTAGATGGGTGAACATCAAGAAAACACTGAAGACAAAGATATCATATTCACAGTCTCCTTCAGAGACCAATGTGCAGTGCAATGTTGATACCATAGATTAGCTTGTCGGTACAAGCATGTAGAGCAAAAACAACAATACAGTGTGTAGAAGTAAAAGTTCGGTAAAACAAATTGCAAGTGAAGAAGTACATACAGCCAGATCATGGGCACGTTCCTCCTCAGGTCTTTCCTGCAATACAACTCTCTCATACTGAACTGATGGTTGATAGCGGAGTAAAGGATAGTGATTCATGAAAGTTGCACTTTGACCATATGGAACAATATGACTGTTTTGGTCTCCATCACGCATGGTCTCATTTACGTCGGCAATTCCTTGGGTTGCCGCACATGCTGTGAGAGTACCAGCCTGTTCTGATGGTATCAGCAGCTTGTTTTTCTCAGATGAGAGCTGTTTGTTCTTCTCAGGTGTCAGTTGTTTGTATGCTGCCATGCTTTCATCTTCATTATCCGAATCAAGAATTATTAGCACTTCACTGTTTTTCTGTTCTGTGTGCTCGACAGAGCTATTAATCATATTAGCTTCAGCACAAGCCACATAACTCTGAGTGGGCTTACGCAGAGTCGAAAGGAAATTCATAAATTCGAGCTTCCGAGCATGCATACTTTCCCAGTCCTTGGTAACACTGCCAAATCCCCAATTGCCAACCATCTTTGAACTAGGAAGTGAAAGGCCACTGATGGGGTCAGAAGGCTTCCTTTTTCTGTGGTAATACATGCCTATAAAGTACAAAGATAGATGATTGATTACTTATCATACAAGAGAGAGGAAATAAATTGGTATAAGCAATACTCATCTGCTATTCTGTATAAGTCGCATGCAAAGTGGACAAGAAATTGTAGGATGCGTACAAGAAATTATAATTAAAAGCACAGACACTTTCATGTGGATAACTACAATAATCATAAAATGCAGTGACCATTATTCAGTAGCCAACCGGCCACTTATTTAACACATGCATAGTAATCGATGAACAAATAGGCACTATTATTCATCACTCGTACGTTTACACTGAAAAAAAGAGTGATGCGTTGGAGGAGCTAGGTATCAATCAGATAGAGCTGATGATCAAACCCAGGCTGGCTAGCCCAACATCCATGGTGCTGACCGGTAAACCTTTGGGTGACTTCTTTCTCATAGGTTCCTTACTTTTGGAATGGATCTCTGAATTTCACTCGATACAATCCGATTCAACAGTAATGAAACTTACTCCCTCCATTCCTGAAACTGAAAGCATGGCGCACATCTTCTGGCACTAAGACCAAAACAAGAGCAGGCCGTGGAAATTTTCGTTGATCTGGACTCCTTTGCCCCTGCTAATCTCATCGCACTTGCCTCTGATTTCCCTCCTACACAAGCTTGAGCTCCTTGGTCTCCACCAGCGTAGATACTGCCAGCTAGCCATGCAAAGGATTGCGCGCGAGCATACCACGCCTGCGCCACGCATACTCCCTCCCACACCATGCAACCCCTCGTCGCGCTGCTGGTTCTCATGGATGGCCCAGGCACTGGCTACACGTTGCATTATGGCACTGATTAAAACCATTGCTTCGCCGGAAATTTGAGTATTGAAATTTCCATGAAAATGGAGGGAAGGAATTTGAAGGGAGGGATTAGATGCTTCACTGAAATATTTTGAGTATGAGCGCCAGTTTGATTATACAAGTCCAATTTTGTAGTTAGCCTATAAAGACAACCTTCCCAAACACCATGATCACCACTCTCTTCTCCAATCTTCCATGGACCTAAACCATGGAGCTTTGACTAAGAGTGTTCCACTCCTTAATTCTCTTCCAACTCTGTTTATGATGATTCTTTATGGACCTAAACCATGGAGCTTGGCACTCACTCCTTTGTCTTTGCTGAATGGTCACACCGGATCGAGACCGTGGCAGTGCCGGCGCGAGAACTTCACGCCAGACTTGAGCTTGGGCACACACGAGCACACTGGCCGAGGTCAATATCCTTGGCGTTGACAGCCGCTGAGGGTGTACCCAGCTAAGCTTTGCCAGTGGCAGATGCAGAGTGGCCACAAAGGGTGTCAGGTGCCCACACCAACGAGCAAGCCGAGCAGGGTGTCGAGCAACACGGCGAGCATGATCGAAAAAGGAAGTAGGAAGTAGAAGAGTGCAGGAGACATGGGATAAGTGGAGACTATCAGACTATGCGGGAACGTGTGCCTGTAATCGTGGTGTCATGACAGGAGGGTTCAGAAATTGTGGTGCAAAACTAAGCTTGCACCTTCTTTCACTGAAAAACGGAAGAAGAAAATCTACGCCGTGATTTCAGGAACAGAGGATGCATAAAGCTAGTAGCCATACACTAGCAAAAACATCTACAGTATGCATTAGTACAAACTCAGAAACTGTTCTTTGCTTCTAATCATGCTCAGAATGCCCAGCCAAAAGAGCGACTAAAGAAAAGAAGAACACAACAAGGTGAGGCCCCAAATAACCTAAACTTCAATGTCAAATGGATGGATTTAGTGGCAATCAACCTCTCCCCTCACCTTGGCTCTCAAGCTAAACAAAAGAAGTCCAAAAAAACAGCAACTTCAGGCTCCAAACAGGCTTAAAATGGTACTTGCAGAGAACGCTAACTGTAAGCGCACACCATGCCCAAGCAAGAGCTTTGTCAAAATGAGTTCCCAAGTGGTAAATTGGGATGCTAACATCATCTCAGCACTCCATAGAAATCCAACCCCCCCCACGCACACACACCCTACCACCACCACACAGACACGCACCCGTGACTGTTAATTTTTTTAACAAATTGTAAGCAAGCATACACTATTCTCTATAGTTTGGCACAACAGGGAAGCATCGATTTAGGTGCATGACACATACAGGAAATGGAAACTGAGTTTCCTAGAGTTGTGTTTCAGTAAACTATTTTCTTTTTTGCGGGCGGTGTTTCAGTAAACTATTACAGTGGTATTTCCTCCGACTAAAAAAACACTGCCAGGAACTTCGCTAGATTCAAGCAGGAGACTGGGACAAAGAGTTGCCATCCAGCACAGGGAACATTTCTAGTAGACTTGAGCGATGAAACGCTCCAAACATGTGAAACGCAAACTAGTCAACCCAAATATTAAATCCCTTCTATTTATACAAAAAAAGATATTAAATCCCTTTCGAAACTGACCCCTTTTTTGTTGTCCAGACCTGGAGCAAAAGTAACCCCGTGAAAAATGGTGGTACGCAATCTTCTCAGCCCCGTCCAACCCTGACAAAATCCCGGACCGCCATGAATCCCAATCCACCCAGGCCAACCCCTCTTCCCAACAACGAGAACGCAAATGCAGCCCCGGCCCTATTTATGCCGACGCGAAACCCCCGCCTGCCGCGCGCGAGGCCAGACCCGATACCACCGGCGTAGGCGTAGCAGAAAACCCGCCACGGTGGGATCACGTCACGTCCAGGGAGGGGAGGAGCGGGAAGAGGATGCTCACCAGAGGGCGCCGCTGGGGACTCCTCGCCGGGGGCGACGTCCATGGCCGGTGACGGCGGCGAAGCGCGGCGCGGCGCGGTGGTTTTTGGAGCGGGGCGGAGGGGGGGAGAGGACTGGGAAAGCGGCGGGTGGCGCCACTGTCTCCTTGCTCGGCCGCATTGGTTTCCCCGTTGCATAAAAAGGTTCAGTTGGATGGGGCGCACATGCTCCGGAGTACCGTGCTGTAATGTCGATAACATGTGGGGCCAGGTCCCACATGACAGTGACTGTACAGCACCGTACAGTACTGCAGAGGATCCTAACCCCATTCTATGAGGAGTGTACTGCGCGCCACGATTTTGGTGGCTGATACGTGGGGCCTGCCACCTGACGGGTCCACATGTCAGTTACCAACAGTCACTTTCAGTGAGGGAGAATATCTCAGCATAGTTGGATGGTTAGGTGGGTGGTTCATCATGGATTTAACCTCACTAATATATGGTATTATTTATTGCGAGGTGACGTTTCTGTTGACATCGAGGTGCCAGCGGTGATACCATGGGTAGTGAAGAGCCGTGTTTTGATGGTTTACTGTCTCATTAATGCGGATTATTTTATTATTGAAAGACGACGTTTTGGCGATTTACTGTCGTATTAATGTGGATTTTCTTTTATTGTGACTTTGTGAGGCAGTGTTTTGTTGACAAGTGGTGATTTCATTGATCTTAAATCTCCATGACTCCAATCTCGCGTTTTGACAATTTGATGTCTTGTTAATGCACTTTTTATCACGAGACCACAATGATGATATCTATAGTATTAGAGCATCTCCAGCCGTTGGCTCCCCAGGAGGCGCCTAAAATCGCCGTCCGGGGACGAGCCGACGCAAAAAACCGACTTTGGGCGAGTTGGCCCCAGTCGCCGTTGCCCTGTGGTCACCCCAGTAGCGTCAAATTGTTTTAAAAAAACGTTCGGCGAGTTTGTTTAAAACACGGCTAAATTCATCCAAACTTCGGCGAGTTCATACATATTTAAAATATTTTACACAAAAGAAAAAAAAAGCTACTAGGCCCGCCGTCGCCTCGTGTCAGGACCCCGACTCAATGTCACATCGATCTAGCCTGTAACACCTCATATCACTTTGCGGCCTCACGCACGGTATCCCCACAGGTGTCGCCTTACCTTTGCGGGACCGTTTAGCCTTTTGGCACACGTATATGATAGTGTCGCTAGCATCCATATGAAAAGGAGCCCGTGACATGGCTAGTCGTAAACCCAAAGTGGCACAGACTTACGGAGACGACATCCATGACCCGAAGATCGAACGTGTCGGTCATCAATGAGTAAGTTCCGGTCAGAGATCGGGCTAGCAGGACTCGATGAACCGGTCAGAAGCGGCTAACAGGACTCCGTTACTCAACGCGTGACATTTCCCGAAGGACGTACAGAACGAAGAAGGACACATGCCGCCACCTAAGTGATTAGGAGCGATAGCAAGCTACCATGGCTCGGTGGAAACACTAGGAGACATTTCCGATAAGAGAGGCTACTAAAGATAAACAACTAGATAGTCGATCCCACACATACCAAGCATTTCAATAACATACACACAATATGCTCGATATGTGCAAATACAACATGGCATCACAACATGACTCTCGACTCAAGTATTTATTCATTAGGCTCAGGAGCGAGATATTACAAACAGGGTCTCATGACCCAACATTGAAACATACAAATCAAAGCACAAGCGAAGCTAACATGTCCGAAAGTACGCATAACTATAAATGAAAAAGGCTAAGAAGCGACTATCTACCGAGATCTGCCGAGGGCACAAGATCGTGGTGAGGTATCAAGCTAAGCGTCAAGTCCACGTGGAACTACTAGCGAGACCAAGTCTCTCTGCAAAAACATAAAATAGGCAAACGTGAGTACAAATGTACCCAAAGAAGACTTACATCGAACTAACTACATATGCATCATTATCAACAAGGGGTGGTGGAGTTTAACAAAGACAAGCCGCTTTGACTCGGTGGCTATCCTAAACTACGATTGCAAGTAACTCTTTTGAGGTGGCGCACGAGTCCACGTATTCACCATATCAATACACCACTATGGATCCGCTCCGTCTCCTCCCTACGAGAACGCCATCCATAGCACTCACACTTATCTTGCGTATTTTAGAGTATCCACTTTCACTTGTCTATGAACTGTTATAGGCAACCCGAAGTCCTTTTCATGACACGGCTATTCAATAGATGATGTTAACCTGCGGGGTGTACTTCTTCACACACGCTCACCACTTACCGCCGTTTACGACATGTACTCGGCAACCTTCAGCGGAAGCCCAACGTGGGTGTCGGCCACGACCTACCTAAACACTCAAGTCCCTAGTCCAGGTTTATCGCCTATTTGGGTTCCATCTATGAGGAGTTCCTACCAAGTTTCGCTCACACCCCAAACGATGTGAACAGGGTTCCGTGACACCAAGCAGGCGCCGGTTTACCGACGTGTGCCTACCGCATCACAGCCCACCCCTACGGTCAACTGCGCAGACGGCCTCCGAAGATACTACAAACACGAAACTACTTGCAACTCCCGGACAGAGGACAAGGGTGATTAAGAAGCCGAGAGGTCCATTGGTTTGGGCCCAATGCATGGTAGTAGTGAATCATGGATCACAAACACGAACTCGGTTCTGAGGACGGCTGCAATGAGACAACCCACCATGTACTCCTACATGGCCTCTCACCGCTACCTTTACCAAATCGTGTTCACACACTTAGCTCACACACAGGGACATGTTCACACACCTCCGATTCATCCTCGATGAATCGGACCCGACTCAACTCTAAGCGATGGCAGGCATGACAAACAAGCATGTATGAGTAGGCACAACAGGGCTCAAACAACTCCTACTCATGCTAGTGGGTTTCATCTAATTCTTGTGGAATGACAGTCATGCAAAGGATAAAGGGTTCACTACATGCAGCAAGTAATGATGAATCGTTGTTGTCCTAATGCGAGAAAAGAGAGCAGGAGCGAGAGAGTAGGATTGTATCGGAATGAACAAGGGGGTTTTGCTTGCCTGGCACTTCTGAAGTTAATATAGTTCTTCATCGGTGTCATCGAACTCATCGTCGGACGCAGCGTCTATCGAGAGGGGGCAATTACCGGCAACTGAGAAAGAAACACAATCAATGCAAATGCACAATATGATGCATGATCATGACATGGCAATATGCTATCGTTTGAGCTAATGCAACTAGCAACAGATTAAATGAAGTTGGTTTGAATACAAGATTCAAATTCAAACTCCATATGTGATTATTCAAATGCCATTTAAATGATTTGTGCTAAACAGCAGCTATAAGTTGTTCTAACATGCATGAAAATGGTACAGATGGATAGATTGGATTTTTCTGATCATTTTTCATATATAACTTGTTTCATTTGGAGCTACGGTTGAATTTCTATGAATTTTAGAAGTTTGGAATATTTTACAAATTTCTGAATTAGATTTATCTGAAATCCCTTTCTGCGTCGAGAATGTGTAAGCATGACGTCAGCAGGTCAAAGGGCTGGTCCGGTCAAACGACCAGTGGGACCCGCTGGTCGATCTCACAATGATGGCTAGGGTCACGCAGACATGTGGGCCCGATTAACGACCACGTCGGCCGACGGTCAAGTCGACGTGTGGGCCATCAGTTAGCTTAAAACTAGCGGGTTACCCGTGGTTAGTTAGAGTGGTGGGGCTGATGCATCGGTGACACAGGCGAGTTAACGCGTAATTAGCCTCAAGCTAATGGCGCCACGTCATCTAATCCGGCGACTAATCGCCGGTAGTAAGACGCGCGACGCTCCTCGTCCGGCCATCTCCGGCGTCGGTGACGAGCGGTGGTCGCGCTAGGAAGCCAGCGATGCGGCGCATCCGTGGTGGCTGCGGTGTGTCTTTGAAGCGACATGTAGCGGCGGTGGTGACAAAATCGGGCGTCCGCCGAACTCTGGCCGCCGCGGTAGCGAGGGTGCGATCGCTAGCGGCGGTGATGGCGCGTGGGGCTCTGGAGCTCACCGAGCACGCTGCGTGCTTAGGTTAACGGCGAGGGCTGCTAGCGATGGTGACGACGGACGCAGCGCCGACGAGCTTCGATGAGGACGGAAGCGGCGCTAAGGCACATAATCGGCGAGAGGACGGAGAAGCGGAGAGGAGCTCACAGCGGACACGCTGGAGCGGTCAGCGGGCTCGGGAAGCACGGACGGCGACGCAGCGATGGCGATCTGGCGGCGTCGCGGGAGAAGACGGTCGATGGCGTCGTTGTGGTTCGTCTGAGCTCGTGTGCCGCCTTGGAGGAGCATCGGGTCGTCTCGGAGCTCGTGGGCATGGAGGAGGGAGAGGAAGGGTCGGTGGCCATGGTGAGCAGCGACGGTGGCGGCGGCGCGTTAGGTGTCTGTGGGGAGAGGAACAGAGGAGGAGAGAGTGCAGCGAGTGAGGAGAGGCGAGAGGGCTTGAGGCGTCTCGGTAGCGCGGATTGGGTCGACGGAGAGCACGACACGGCGAAGGTGAGGTGGCGCTGATCGGGTGCGCGCGGCGGCCCCGCGCCATGCCTATTGGCTCGGGAGGAAGACGACGTAAAGATGGCACAGTGGGCTGGGCGGCCACTTGGGCCGCCAGTGGCTTCACTGTAAGCTCGGTGGGTTTCTCTCTCTCTTCTCTTTCTAATTCTTTCTGTTTTCTATTTTTTGATATGTTTTGAATTAGTAAAATACTAACTCATTTTATCAAATCGACAAAATTGTGGGCACTATTTGAATTATTTCCAATAGCCCCCAAGTACTTTCGTGATTATTTGGACATTTAAAAATATTATAAGATTTAAATGTCCAAATTCAAATACTTATGAATTAATTCAAAAATCGAATAGCCTCCAAAAATATGAAACCATTTTTGGCGGAGGGTTTAGCCAGACCAAAGATGGTGAACATTTATGAAGGGCATTTTGGTTTCATTGAAAAGATTTTAGTAAGCCCTAGATGAATTCATTTAGTGCTAGGGTTTCAACATCCCCATTTCAAGTTTCTTAGCAATTTAAACATGATGACATGATGAGCAGGCAAAGTCAAGCAAGGCTGATCTGGGGCTGTGACAGCTCACCCCCACTAAACAAAAATCTCGTCCCGAGATTCAAGACGTGAGGTAGGTAGACAGAGGGGACACAAAGCTAACACGATCTTCACCATCCAGGTTGCATCTCATTAGAACGTTGATTCGATCACCATCTTTGTCTTGACGTCTTGCTCTAAGAACTCCAATAACATGACAATGAGAGGGAAGGGAAAACTCCAGAAGGATCGATCTTCTCGAAGATCGAACAACTCAGGATCACTCATCGAGTGAGATATTGAAACATTTCTCAAGCTGAGACACGAATCACATCGAGAGGGACAGAGGAACAAGCGACAGGGGTTTGATTTGGTGGGCAACGATTCCACGCTTAGAAAGATGGTGGACGGTGTCAAGGTGGCGAGGAAATAATTGCCATGATCCCGTGAACGGGCACTTTGGAAAAGGTGACTCAAGAATATCCCTTAAGTGGCAAAAAGAATTACCTTTGATTCAGAGATCATACTCTTTATACCAGCCTAAGGCAATTCTCGAGCGATCGTTTAGAGGGGTTCAGTAGAATGTCATACTCGGATTAGAATGGATGATGTGGATTACCTTGTTGAAAACAACACAAGGAATTATTTTAGTAAGTGGGGAGAAGCTCAACAGTAGAGAGTGAATCCACTGTTTGAAAAGTTATAGCATAACCGAGGAAACTGAGAGCAATCCCGGTTAGTAACTATGATAGCACCAAGTGCTTGTGCGTGCTCTCAAGAACTTGAGCATTTCCATGTTCATCAAGGTTTACCAATCTCCGTGTCAAGGATCCTGGCAACACAACATACTACCATGATGAATAATGATGGATGATGCAGATGCAAAGGAAGATAACACCTTCTCAGATTTCACCTTAGCGAGTCTAAGGAAACAAAATCTGGATGATCGTAGAGACATTTAGCACTCGCTTCTAATGTTCTCCTTGATGTACTAGCGTAATCCATTTGTAGATATGGTTTGATATCTAGAACATCAAGTAACAGGTCAGACTTCGGAAACACAAAATCATAAGGCACACAAGTAGGGAATAATTCCTATGAAGTCCTTATGGGGAGGTGGCCAACTTCTTCAATCAAGATACTATAACAATAGGTCTTCCGACAGGGTGTGTTGGCCACGACATCCACCTTACCGGTTACAGAGAGACCAAAATTATAGTTCTTGGGAAACGCTCCAACCATCATATCTGCCTGAGATTCAGATCTGGTTGGTGTCAGGATATTCCAGACTCGTCGAGTCTAGAGAGAAAAATGAAAGTTTGCAACACAAATCGACGAGATGACGTTGCAAGATCCTCAGGAAATGAACTACGGTAGCAAACTCCAAAACATGAGCTGGTTCTGCTTCAAACCCGTGAACACGCTGTCCAAGACAAGCATGACCACGTAGTAGTCTTATGATAAAACACTACCGAGTTCAGGTGGGGAACCATCATCGAGGATATCGAAGTCCTTGCATAAGTCTAGCTCTTAAGAAGGAACTTCTTCTCCTTGAACAAATCAGTTAGTGGCTTGGTGTGCTAGGAGATTCATATGGAGCGAAGATGATCAGTCTAACATACCACGAATACTTCGCGTGCATGACCGACTTGGGATAGTACCAGAGGAAACAAAAACAATCTTTCTCGAACTCACGGCGGCAACTTGCATCGATTGCACGTGAACTTAGAGGAAGTCACTTCTTACATCCGAACATATGCTTCATGAGCTAGCATGAACAAATGCTTTAAAAAGTTTTCCAACACTAGCTTAATGTTCAACAAAATTATGGAGAAGACAAGGATGTTGTCGATGGGCTCAACAACAATTCATCCTGGTTTCCATATAAATGGAATTCCATAATTAGGTGAACACAGTGATAGCATTGGTCAGACCAAAGGATATAATGGTGTATGCCCGAGGAATCAACCACGGGTAAAACAACATTACGCACATCATTAGTTCTGATTTGATTTGATGATAGCCCATACTCAAATCAAAGTTTTGACAAGGCAATAGATCCAACAACTGATCACGAGGACCAATTGGTGAAGATATCATCTTTCTTCAACACACACACACAAGAAGATATCCCTTAACATGAACTAAGTCAGACAAACTTTTATCTTCCAACTCTCCAAGTTGTTGTCTAGCTTAGCCAACTAGCTCAGGGGTATCCAACACAGATTCTTGGAGAAAGGGTGGTTTACAAGAATAAACCAACTTGATCACGAACTCAACATAGCGGTCAGGTGACATCCTGGTGATACCTCCGAGAAGACAATCGGAGAATCATGAACCACCGATATGTTACTAAGCTTGAGAACAATCTTGCTTTTCAGGGCAAGACGATATGATCAAATGAGCGAGGACTTAACAAAATCCTAACTCATCAATCGAAGAGTGCACCGAGAACAAGGACTAGGTAGCACAATCAGTCTTAGAATGATGATTCAAGAACCAACACGCTAAGAATGAGGTTATCGTCCATTTAACCACCAAAGAACGGAGTTGCTAGCGATATAGATTTCACGCATCACGATTCACTTGTCGGCATTCGGTTGCAACAACACGGAACCAAGAAATGAATAATGATGGAGAGAGTATCACTCGTCAAGAATTCATGAGAGATCTCATGAGTCCTATGACAATCGACATAAAGATGGTAATACTCCAAGGTAGAAACGTAACAAAAGCTTGATTAGCAATTTGATCTGCGGAGTACAACCGCTTTGACCCAATCCTAGAAATAGACAAGGTATTTGAGTTTGTTTCTCCTAGTCACTCCGAATAGAATGGCTTGACGGACCACGAGTAAAAGGCATCGATGAACACGAATGCACGACTACTCCTCGACTATCAATCGATGAGCGAAAATCGGGATACAACTAAAGGAGGACAACTCAAAGGACATACGATTTTACGAGTTGTGGATGCATAGATTAGTATGTCGAACCAAGTTCAACATATTTCTTCCAGATAACCCATGCGAAAAGGTAGAACCGGCGAGTCACAACATAGAATCGATAATTCATCGAGAGCACTTTTGTTGTGAACTTTTGGTTCAACGAGGAACTGCTGCCATAAGTAGTTCATGGTATTTGGAAGAATGATATACCACGAAGCTCGAGGACTATCGCAAAGGTTACTAATAACCTAAAGGAACGAGCAAACACTATCAACATGAATTGAGTAGGGTGAATATCGGGTTCAAAACCCAGGAGTAGAATACCTACTACTAAATGGCATCACGGGATGCTTTTGAGAATGAAGGCCAGAGTCATCACACTGGGATACAAATCATGGCTAGATTACTAGATGATCCCCTAAGACACCTAGGGTCATAATAATAATTCCAACATATATGTCGAGGCAATAGAATACCTCAACTCAGCATTTAGTGTGATTAAACTGGCTCAAGGAGCATCAAAACCAGAGGGAAAGGATTTGCAAGTGCATCAGACTATTTAGAAACCTGGGATAACTCGGACAGCATAACGGCTGTAAATGCTCAAAAAGTTTGGAGACATACTACAAAAATGGTGGCATAGCCACTCCGAAGCACAATATCAAAGTTTCGAGATCAACAGTTATGAACATACGGAAGTAGTAAAACTGAGCTGAGATTTGAAACTAGCAATTTCATAAGTCTATGGATTAGTAACACGTCATCCTAATAGGTAGATGAGAAGGCCTAGTTCTTAATCCCCGTAGAAGAGAAGAGGATGACTCAGATCAGAAGGCCATGAGGTATAAGGAGTAAAAGAGCCTTACGTTCCATCCCACAATCAATTCCCTTACATAACTAAAGCATTTCTAGACTCAACTTGACCGGTTTGGCTTGGTAATCCTCTGAGCATCAAAGCTCGATACCAAAGCTGAAGGACCCCGACTCAATGTCACATCGATCTAGCTCAGTAACACCTCATATCACTTTGCGGCCTCACGCACGGTATCCCCACGGTGTGGCCTTACCTTTGCCGGGACCGTTTAGCCTTTTGGCACACGTATATGATAGTGTCGCTAGCATCCATATGAAAAGGAGCCCGGCCGACATGGCTAGTCGTAAACCCAAAGTGGCACAGACTTACGAGGACGAGCATCCATGACCCGAGATCGAACGTGTCGGTCATCACGAGTAAGTTCCGGGCTGTAGCACTGGCTAGCAGACTCCGATGGCCGGGCTCAGAAGCGGGCTAACAGACTCCGGTACTCAGCGCGACATTTCCCGAAGGGATGACACGAGAACGAAGAAGGACACATGCCGCCAGCCTAAGTGATTCCTGAGCAAGAGCAAGCTACCATGGCTCGGTGGAAACACTAGGAGACATTTCCGATAAGAGAGGCTACTAAAGATAAACAACTAGATAGTCGATCCCACACATACCAAGCATTTCAATAACATACACACAATATGCTCGATATGTGCAAATACAACATGGCATCACAACATGACTCTCGACTCAAGTATTTATTCATTAGGCTCGAGGAGCGAGATATTACAAACAGGGTCTCATGACCCAACATTGAGCATACAAATCAAAGCACAAGCGGAAGCTAACATGTCCGAGTACGCATAACTATAAATGAAAAAGGCTAAGAAGCCCGACTATCTACCGATCTCTGCCGAGGGCACAAGATCGTAGCTGAGGTATCAAGCTAAGCGTCGAAGTCCACGTGGAACTACTAGCGAGACTGAAGTCTCTCTGCAAAAACATAAAATAGGCAAACGTGAGTACAAATGTACCCAAAGAAGACTTACATCGAACTAACTACATATGCATCATTATCAACAAGGGGTGGTGGAGTTTAACAGCAGACAAGCCAGCTTTGACTCGGTGGCTATCCTAAACTACATTGCAAGTAACTCTTTTGAGGTGGCGCTACGAGTCCACGTATTCACCATATCAATACACCACTATGGATCCGCTCCGTCTCCCTACGAGAACGCCATCCATAGCACTCACACTTATCTTGCGTATTTTAGAGTATCCACTTTCACTTGTCTATGAACTGTTATAGGCAACCCGTAAGTCCTTTTCATGGACACGGCTATTGAATAGATGATGTTAACCTGCAGGGTGTACTTCTTCACACACTCTCACCACTTACCGCCGTTTACGACATGTACTCGGCAACCTTCAAGCGGAAGCCCAACGTGGGTGTCGGCCACGACCTACCTAAACACTCAAGTCCCTAGTCCGGGTTTATCGCCTATTTGGGTTCCATCTATGAGGAGTTCCGCCAAGTTTCGCTCACAGCCCCAAACGATGTGAACAGGTTCCGTGACACCAAGCGGGCGCCGGTTTACCGCCACGTGCCTACTGCATCACAGCCCACCCCTACGGTCAGCAATGCAGCCGGCCTCCAAAGATACTACAAACACGAAACTACTTGCAACTCCCGGACGGAGGACAAGGGTGATTAAGAAGCCGAGAGGGTCCATTGGTTTCGGGCCCAATGCATGGTAGTAGCTGAATCATGGATCACAAACACGAACTCGGTTCACGAGGGCGGCTGCAATGAGACAACCCACCATGTACTCCTACATGGCCTCTCACCGCTACCTTTACCAAATCGTGTTCACACACTTAGCTCACACACAGTGGGACATGTTCACACACCTCGATTCATCCTCGATGAATCGGACCCGACTCAACTCTAAGCGATGCGCAGGCATGACAAACAAGCATGTATGAGTAGGCACAACAGGCTCAAACAACTCCTACTCATGCTAGTGGGTTTCATCTAATTCTTGTGGAATGACAGTCATGCAAAGGATAAAGGGGTTCAGCTACCGACAAAGTAATGATGAATCGTTGTTGTCCTAATGCAGTAAAAGAGAGCAGGAGCGAGAGAGTAGGATTGTATCGGAATGAACAAGGGGGTTTTGCTTGCCTGGCACTTCTGAAGTTAATATAGTTCTTCATCGGTGTCATCGAACTCATCGTCGGAACGCGTCTATCGAGAGGGGGCAATTACCGGCAACTGAGAAAGAAACACAATCAATGCAAATGCACAATATGATGCATGATCATGACATGGCAATATGCTATCGTTTGAGCTAATGCAACTAGCAACAGATTAAATGAAGTTGGTTTGAATACAAGATTCAAATTCAAACTCCATATGTGATTATTCAAATGCCATTTAAATGATTTGTGCTAAACAGCAGCTATAAGTTGTTCTAACATGCATGAAAATGGTACAGATGGATAGATTGGATTTTTCTGATCATTTTTCATATATAACTTGTTTCATTTGGAGCTACGGTTGAATTTCTATGAATTTTAGAAGTTTGGAATATTTTCTGAAATTTCCTGAATTAGATTTAATACAGAAATCCCTTTACTGCGTCAGCAATGTGTAAGCATGACGTCAGCAGGTCAAAGGGGCTGGTCCGGGTCAAACCTGACCAGTGGGACCCATGGTCGATCTCACATGATGGCTAGGGTCACGAACATGTGGGCCGGTCAGCAACCACGTCGCCGCGGACGGTCAAGTGGCGTGTGGGCCCATCAAGTTAGCTTAAAACTAAGCGAGGGTTACCCGTGGTTAGTTAGAGTGGTGGGGCTAGTCATCGGTGACACATGGCGAGTTAACGCGGTAATTAGCCTCAAGCTAATGACGCCACGTCATCTAATCCGGCGACTAATCGCCGGCGGTAGGCGACGCTGGCGCTCCTCGTCCGCCATTTCGGCGTCGGACGAGCGGTCAAGGCGCTAGGAAGCCAGCGATGCGCGCATCCGGTGGTGGCTGCGGTGTGTCTTTGGGCGACATGTAGCGGCGGTGGTGACAAAATTTGGCGGTTGCCGAGCTACGGCTGCAGACGGCGCGAGGGCTGCGATCGCGCTTAGCGAAGCGAGCTGATGGCGCGTGGGGCTCTGAGGAGCTCACCGAGCACGCTGCGTGCTCGGGTTAACAAAGGGCTGCTAGCGATGGTGACGACAGACGCAGCGCCGACGAGCTTCGATGAGGGCGGAAGCGGCGCTAAGGCACATAATCGGCGAGAGGACGGAGAAGCGGAGAGGAGCTCACAGCGGACACGCGGAGCGGTCAGCGGGCTCGGGAAGCACGGACGGCGACGCAACGACGATGGCGATCTGGCGGGCGTCGCGCGAGAAGACGGTCGATGGCGTCGGCTGTGGTTCGTCTGAGCTTCGTGTGCTTCGCCTTGGAGGAGCATCGGGTCGCCTCGGAGCTCGTGGGCATGGAGGAGGGAGAGGAAGGGTCGGTGGCCATGGTGAGCAGCGGCAGTGGCGGCGGCCGCGTTCGGGTGTCTTCGGGGAGAGGAACAGAGGAGGAGAGAGTGCAGCGAGTGAGGGAGAGGCGAGAGGGCTTCGGCGTCTCGGTAGCGGGATTGGGTCGACGGAGAGCACGACACGGCGAAGCGAGGAGGTGGCGCGATCGGGTCGCGACGGCGGCCACCAGCGCCATGCCTATTGGCTCGGGAGGAAGACAGCGAAAAGATGGCTCAGGTGGGCTGGGCCGCCACTTGGGCGCCAGTGGCTTCACAGTAAGCTCGGTAGGTTTTCTCTCTCTTCTCTTTCTAATTCTTTCTTTTTATTTTTTTTGATATGTTTTAAATTAGTAAAAATACTAACTCATTTTATCAAATCGACAAAATTGTGGGCACTATTTGAATTATTTCCAATAGCCCCCAAGTACTTTCAGGATTATTTGGACATTTAAAAATATTATAAGATTTAAATGTCCAAATTCAAATACTTATGAATTAATTCAAAAAATCCAGAATAGCCTCCAAAAATATGAAACCATTTTTGGCAGAGGGTTTAGCCAGGACCAAAGTGTTGGGGAACGTTGCAGAAAATTAAAATTTTTTCTACGGCTTCACCAAGATCCATCTATGAGTTCATCTAAGCAACGAGTAACGGGAGAGAGATAACATCTACATACCACTTGTAGATCGCGTGGAAGCTTGCAAGGTGATGATGGAGTCGTGCTCGAGCGTGATTCAGATCACCGATGCCAAGTCTTTGAGCGGACAGCACCTCCGCGTTCAACACACGTGCGGGACGATCGGCGTCTCCTCCTTCTTGATCCAGCAAGGGGAAGGAGAGGTTGAGGAAGACAGCTCCACCGGCAAAGACGACGGCGTGATGATGGTGGAGAAGCAAGATCTCGGCAGGGGCTTCGCCAAGCTCTACGGAGGAGGAGATGTGTTGGGAGGGAGGGCTGCGCCTTGGGAGTTGTGTACACGCAGCCCCTCCCTCCCCCTTTATATAGGCCCCGGTGGTGGCTGCCCCAGAGATCCAATCTACAAGGGGGCGGCCAAGGGGTGGAGTACCCCCAAGCCAGTGGGCGCCCCCCCCTAGGGTTTCAACCCTAGGCGCGGGTGGACCCTAGGGGCGCACCAGCCCTTGTGGGCTGGTTCCTTCCCTCTCAGCCCATGGGGCCCTCCGGATAGGTGGCCCCACCGGTGGACCCAGGACCCTTCCGTGGTCCCAGATTTTGCCGTAACCCCAAACTTTCCCGATGGCGAAACACCACTTCCTATATATTATTCTTTACCTCCGGACCCTTCCTAACTCCTCGTGACGTCCGGATCTCATCCGGACTCGAACAACATTCGGTGGTCACATACTTGACTTCCTACAAACCCTAGCGTCACCGAACCTTAAGTGTGTAGACCCTACGGGTTCGGAGACACGCAGACATGACCGAGACGACTCTCGGCAATAACCAACAGCGGGTCTGATATCCATGTTGGCTCCCACATGCTCCTCGATGATTTCATCGGTTGAACCACGATGTCGAGGATTCGATCAAACCACATATACAATTCCTTTGTCAATCGGTGCGTTACTTGCGAGACCCGATCGTCGGTATCCCAATACCTTGTTCGGTCTCATTACGGCAAGTCACTTTACTCATCAGTAATGCATGATCCCGCCCAACACCTTGGTCACATTGAGCTCATTATGATGATGCATTACCGAGTGGGCCCAGAGATACCTCTCCGTCATACGGAGTGACAAATCCGCCTCGATCCGTGTCAACCCAATGATACTTTCGGAGATACCGTAATGCACCTTTATAGTCACCCATTTACGTTGTGACGCTTTGATACACCCAAGGCACTCCTCGGTAACCGGAGTTACACGATCTCATGGTCGAAGGAATAGATACTTGACATTGGCAAAGCTTCTAGCAAACGAACTACACGATCTTTAATGCTATGCTTATGATTGGGTCTTGTCCATCACATCATTCTCCTAATGATGTGATCTCGTTATCAACGACATCCTATGTCCATAGTCGAAAACCATGACTATCTATTGATCACAACGAGCTAGTCAACTAGAGGCTCACTAGGGACTCATTGGGTCTTAGTGTTCACACGTGTATTACGATTTCCGGATAATACATTTATAGCATGAACAAAAGACAATTATCATGAACATTGAAATATAATAATCCTTTTATTATTGCCTCTAGGGCATATTTCCAACAGCTCCCACTTGCACTAGAGTCTCCAATCTAGTTACATTGTGATGAATCGAACACCCATAGAGTTACGGTGTTGATCATGTTTTGCACGCGAGAGAGTTTAGTCAACGGATCTGCGACATTCAGATCCGTGTGCACTTTGCAAATCTCTATGTCTCCATCTTGAACATTTTCACGGATGGAGTTGAAACGACGCTTGATGTGCCTTGTCTTCTTGTGAAACCTGGGCTCCTTGGCAAGGGCAATAGCTCCAGTGTTGTCACGAGAAGAGTTTGATCGGCCCCGACGCATTGGGTATGACTCCTAGGTCGGTGATGAACTCCTTCACCCAAATCGCTTCATGTCTGCCTCCGAGGCTGCCATGTACTCCGCTTCACACGTAGATCCCGCCACGACGCTTCGCTTGCGGTGCACACCATCGCTTGCTCCACCATTCAACATATACACGATCCGGTTTGTGACTTAGAGTCATCGGATCTGAGTCGAAGCTAAGCGTCGGCGTAACCCTTCTGACGAGCTCTTCTTCTCCTCCATAAACGAAAACATGTCCTTTGTCCTTTTCGGTACTTCAGATATTCTTGACCGCTGTCCGGTGTTCCTTGCGGGGTTACTTTGGTATCTTGCAACCAAACTTACGGCAAGGTTTACATCGGTCCAGTACACAACATGGCATACATAATAGATCCTATGGCTGAAGCATAGGGATGACACTCATCTCTTCTTTATCTTTTGCAGGTCGGATGGTGAGCTGAGCTCGGCCACACCTTGTAACATAGGCAAGAACCCTTCTTGGACTGATCCATTTTGAACCTCTTCAAAATCTTATCAAGGTATGTGCTTTGTGAAAGACCTATGAGGCGCCTCGATCTATCTCTATAGATCTTGATGCCTAATATATAAGCAGCTTCTCCAAGGTCCTTCATTGAAAAACACTTGTTCAAGTAGGCCTTAATGTCTGTCCAGAGGTTCGTATCATTTCCCATCAAGAGTATGTCATCTACATATAATAGGAGAAATGCTACAGAGCTCCCACTCACTTTCTTAAACGCAGCTTCTCCATAAGTCTCAATAAACCCAAACGCTTTGATCATCTCATCAAAGCGAATGTTCCAACTCGAGATGCTTGCACCACCATAAATGGATCGCCGGAGCTTGCATACTTTGTTAGCGTTCGAGGATCGACAAAACCTTCCGGCTGCATCATATACAGCTCTTCCTTAAGATGTCCATTAAGGAATGCCGTTTTGACGTCCATCTGCCATATCTCATAATCATAGTATGCGCAATTGCTAACATGATTGGACGGACTTAAGCTTCGCTACGGAGAGAATGTCTCGTCAGTAGTCAATCCCTTGAACTTGTCGATAACCCTTAGCGACAAGTCGAGCTTTATATATGGTAACATTACCATCCGCGTCCGTCTTCTTCTTAAAAATCCATTTATTTTCTATCGCTCGCCGATCATCGGGCAAGTCTGTCAAAGTCCATACTTTGTTTTCATACATGGATTCTATCTCGGATTTCATGGCTCCAAGCCATTTGTTGGAATCTGGGCCGCCATTGCTTCTTCATAGTTCAAGGTTCATCGTTGTCTAGCAACATGATTTCCATGACAGGTTGCCGTACCACTCAGTGCGGAACGTGTCCTCGTGGACCTTCGAGTTCGAGAGTAACTTGATCCAAGTACCTTGATCATCATCAACGTTTTCCTCTTCAGTTGGTGTGGGCATTACAGAACGGTTTCTGCGCGCACCACTTTCCCGTTCGAGAGGTAGTACTTCATCGAGCTCTACTTTCCTCCCACTTACTTCTTTCGAGAGAAACTCTTTCTCTAGAAAGCATCCGTTCTTGGCAACAAAGATCTTGCCTTCGGATTTTAAGTAGAAGGTATACCCGACAGTTTCCTTAGGGTATCCTATGAATACGCATTTTTCCGACTTGGGTTCGAGCTTTTCAGGTTGAAGTTTCTTGACATAAGCATTGCATCCCCAAACTTTTAGAAACGACAGCTTAGGTTTCTTCCCAAACCATAATTCATACGGTGTCGTCTCAACGGATTTAGACGGTGCCCTATTTAAAGTGAATGTAGCTGTCTCTAGAGCGTATCCCCAAAATGATAGCGTAAATCGGTAAGAGACATCATAGACCGCACCATATCCAATAGAGTGCGATTCGACGTTCGGACACACCGTTTATTTGAGGTGTTCCAGCGGCGTGAGTTGTGAAACGATTCCACATTTTCTTAAGTGTGAGCCAAATTCGTGACTTAAATATTCTCCTCCACGATCGATCGTAGGAACTTTATCTTTCATCACGTTGATTCTCCACCTCACTCTGAAATTCTTTGAACTTTTCAAAGGTCTCAGACTTGTGTTTCATTAAGTAGACATACCCATATCTACTTAAGTCATCGGTGAGTGAGAACATAACGATATCCTCCATGAGCCTCAACGCTCATTGGACCGCACACATCGGTATGTATGATTTCCAACAAGTTGGTTGCTCGCTCCATTGTTCCGAGAACGGAGTCTTGGTCATTTTGCCCAAGAGGCAAGGTTCGCATGTGTCAAACGATTCATAATCAAGAGACTCTAAAGTCCATCAAGCATGGAGCTTCTTCATGCGCTTGACACCAATGTGACCAAAGGCGGCGTGCCACAAGTATGTGGGACTATCGTTATCAACTTTACATCTTTTGCATCCACACTATGAACATGTGTAATATTACGCTCGAGATTCATTAAGAATAAACCATTGACCATCGGAGCATGACCATAAAACATATCTCTCATATAAATCGAACAACCATTATTCTCGACTTAAATGAGTAGCCATCTCGTATCAAACGAGATCCGGATACAATGTTCATGCTCAAACTTGGCACTAAATAACAATTATTGAGGTTTAAAACTAATCCAGTAGGTAAATGTAGAGGCAGCGTGTCGACGGCGATCACATCGACCACGGAACCATTCCCGACGCGATCGTCACCTCGTCCTTCGCCAGCCTCCGTTTATTCCGCAGCTCCTGCCGTGAGTTACATATGTGAGCAACGGCACCGTATCAAATACCGGGAGTTACTACGAGTCTTGGTAAGGTACACATCAATTACATGTATATCAAATATACCTTTGGTGTTGCGGCCTTCTTATCCGCTAAGTATTTGGGGCAGTTCCGCTTCGATGCCCTTTCCCTTGCAATAAAAGCACTCGGTCTCGGGCTTGGGTCCATTCTTTGACTTCTTCCCGCAATCGGCTTACGGGCGCGGCAACATCTTTGCCGTCCTTCTTGAAGTTCTTCTTACCCTTGCCCTTCTTGAACTTAGTGGTCTTATTGACCATCAACACTTGATGTTCTTTCTTGATTTCAGCCTCTGCTGACTTCACAGATCGAGAACACTTCAGAATGGTCTTTACCATCCCCGCATGTTGTAGTTCATCACAAAGCTCTTGTAGCTTGGTGGGAGCGATCGAGGATTCTGTCAATGACCGCCTCATCTCGGGAGGTTAATATTCAATCTGGGTCATCTGAAGTGCAACCCGGACATCTTGAGGATGTGCTCATCGACGTAACTGTTCTCCTCCATCTTACAACTGTAGAACTTGTCGGAGACATCATATCTCTCGACCGGGCATGAGCTTGGAAAACTAGTTTCAGCTCTTGAACATCTCATATGCTCCGTGATGCTCAAAACGCTTTTGGAGCCCGGTTCTAAGTTGTAGAGCATGCCGCATCGAACGAGGGAGTAATCATCAAGACGAGTTTGCCAAGCGTTCATAACGTCTTGGTTCTTCGGGACGGAGCGGCACCTAGCGGTCCTTCTAGGACATATTGCTTCTGGCAGCTATGAGGATGATCCTCAGGTTCGGACCCAGTCCGTATAGTTGCTGCCATCATCTTTCAGCTTGGTTTTCTCTAGGAACGCGTTGAAGTTCATGTTGACATTAGCGTTGGCCATTGATCTACAAGACATATTTGCAAAGGTTTTAGACTAAGTTCATGATAATAAAGTTCTTAATCAAAATTATGAACTCCCACTTAGATTAGACATCCCTCTAGTCATCTAAGTGTTACACGATCCGAGTCGACTAGCCCGTGTCCGATCATCACGTGAGACGGACTAGTCATCGTCGGTGAACATCTTCATGTTGATCGTATCTTCCATACGACTCGTGTTCGACCTTTCGGTCTCCGTGTTCCGAGGCCATGTCTGCACATGCTAGGCTCGTCAAGTTAACCCTAAGTGTTTTCGCTGTGTAAAACTGTCTTACACCCGTTGTATGTGAACGTAAGGATCCATCACACCCGATCATCACGTGGTGCTTAGAAGCGACGAACTGTAGCAACGGTGCACAGTTAGGGGAGAACACTTCTTGAAATTTTATAAGGGATCATCTTATTTACTACCGTCGTCCTAAGTAAACAAGATGCATAAATATAATAAACATCACATGCAATTATATAGTTGTGACATGATATGGCCAATATCATCAAGCTCCATTGATCTCCATCTTCGGGGCTCCATGATCATCTTGTCACCGGCTTGACACCATGATCTCCATCATCATGATCTCCATCATCGTGTCTTCATGAAGTTGTCACGCCAACGACTACTTCTACTTCTATGACTAACGCGTTTAGCAATGAAGTAAAGTAGTTTACATGGCGTTCTTCAATGACACGCAGGTCATACAAAAAATAAAGACAACTCCTATGGCTCCTGCGGTTGTCATACTCATCGACATGCAAGTCGTGAATCCTATTACAAGAACATGATCTCATACATCACAATTCATCATTCATCACAACTTCGGCCATATCACATCACATGATCAATCGCTGCAAAAACAAGTTAGGCGTCCTCTAGTTGTTGTTTGCATCTTTTACGTGGCTGCGATTGGGTTCTAGCAAAACGTTTTCTTACCTCGAATCACCACAACGTGATTTTGTCAACTTCTATTTACCCTTCATAAGGGCCTGTTCATCGAATCCGCTCCAACTAAAGTGGGAGAGACAGACACCCGCCAGCCACCTTATGCAACTAGTGCATGTCGATCGGTGGAACCGGTCTCACGTAAGCGTCACGTAAGGTTGGTCCGGCCGCTTCATCCCATAATACCGTTGAGCAAGAAAAGACTAGTAGAGGCAAGTAAGATGACAAGATCAACGCCCACAACAAATTTGTGTTCTACTCGTGCATTAGAGAACTACGCATAGACCTAGCTCATGATGCCACTTTGTTGGGGAGCGTTGCGTAAAATTAAAATTTTTTCTACGGCTTCACCAAGATCCATCTATGAGTTCATCTAAGCAACGAGTAACGGAGAGAGATAACATCTACATACCACTTGTAGATCGCGTGCGGAAGCTTGCAAGGTGATGATGGAGTCGTACTCGAGCGTGATTCAGATCACCGATGCCAAGTGCTGAGCGGACAGCACCTCCGCGTTCAACACACGTGACGGACGATCGGCGTCTCCTCCTTCTTGATCCAGCAAGGGGAAGGAGAGGTTGAGGAAGACAGCTCCACCGGCAGCCTGACGGCGTGATGATGGTGGAGAAGCGATCTCGGCTGTGGCTTCGCCAAGCTCTACGGAGGAGGAGATGTGTTGGGGAGGGAGGGCTGCGCCTTGGGAGTTGTGTACAGCAGCCCCCTCCCTCCCCCTTTATATAGGCCCCAGGTGGCGGCCCCAGAGATCCAATCTACAAGGGGGCGGCGGCAGGGGGTGGAGTACCCCCAAGCCGGTGGGCGCCCCACCCCTAGGGTTTCAACCCTAGGCGCAGGGTGGACCCTAGGGGCGCACCAGCCCCTTGTGGGCTGGTTCCTTCCCTCTCAGCCCATGGGGCCCTCCGGATAGGTGGCCCCACCGGTGGACCTCGACCCTTCCGTGGTCCCAGATTTTTGCTAGAACCCCAAACTTTCCCGATGGCGAAACACCACTTCCTATATATTATTCTTTACCTCCGGACCCTTCCGAACTCCTCGTGACGTCCGGGATCTCATCCGGACTCGAACAACATTCGGTGGTCACATACTTGACTTCCTACAAACCCTAGCGTCACCGAACCTTAAGTGTGTAGACCCTACGGGTTGGGAGACACGCAGACATGACCGAGACGACTCTCGGGCAATAACCAACAGCGGGTCCGGATATCCATGTTGGCTCCTACATGCTCCTCGATGATTTCATCGGTTGAACCACGATGTCGAGGATTCGATCAAACCACAGATACAATTCCTTTGTCAATCGATGCGTTACTTGCCCGAGACCCGATCGTCGGTATCCCAATACCTTGTTCGGTCTCGTTACGGCAAGTCACTTTACTCGCATCAGTAATGCATGATCCCGCTGCCAACACCTTGGTCACATTGAGCTCATTATGATGATGCATTACCGAGTGGGCCCAGAGATACCTCTCCGTCATACGGAGTGACAAATCCCAGTCTCGATCCGTGTCAACCCAACAGATACTTTCGGAGATACCTGTAATGCACCTTTATAGTCACCCATTTACGTTGTGACGTTTGATACACCCAAGGCACTCCTACGGTAACCGGGAGTTACACGATCTCATGGTCGAAGGAATAGATACTTGACATTGGCAAAGCTTCTAGCAAACGAACTACACGATCTTTAATGCTATGCTTATGATTGGGTCTTGTCCATCACATCATTCTCCTAATGATGTGATCTCGTTATCAACGACATCCTATGTCCATAGTCAGGAAACCATGACTATCTATTGATCACAACGAGCTAGTCAACTAGAGGCTCACTAGGGACTCATTGGGTCTTAGTGTTCACACGTGTATTACGATTTCCGGATAATACATTTATAGCATGAACAAAAGACAATTATCATGAACATTGAAATATAATAATCCTTTTATTATTGCCTCTAGGGCATATTTCCAACACAAAGATGGTGAACATTTATGAAGGGCATTTTGGTTTCATTGAAAAGATTTTAGTAAGCCCTAGATGAATTCATTTAGTGCTAGGGTTTCAACATCCCCATTTCAAGTTTCTTAGCAATTTAAACATGATGACATGATGAGCAGGCAAAGTCAAGCAAGGCTGATCTGGGGCTGTGACACCTCGCCGCTCCTCGCCGCCCGCCGCCCTTGAAGCTCTACATGCCGAGATGGTTGTAGAACTGCGTGTAGTCGCCGTCGTCTTCGTCGTCGCCTCCTCCGCGACCGCCGTCCCGGCTGCACCCCTCCCCAGGTTGGCGCGGCGGGTTGGACGGTCCGGGGGCGTCCTCGTCCTCGTCGCTGTCGAGGATCACCACGCCGTGCTCGTCCTTGCGCCCACGCCTGCGGGGGGCTATCTCCTCCAGGGCTCGGTGCTGCCGGACCATCTCGTCGCGGAGGTAGTCGTCCCGCGCCCACATTAGGGCCTCCTCGTCGGGCTTGCTGCGCGGGCTATGGCCTCGTACTCGCGGGAGGCGGGCTCCGGCTTGGCTCGACGAGGACGAGGCGCGTCGAGGCGGGGAGGGTCGCGATGCGGACGCCGGAGCTATGGGTGCGCTGGCTGACCGGCGTGTCCTGAGGCTCTAGCTTGACGGGGGGAGGCAGGGGGAGCCGGTCGAGCGGCCGGACGAGGAGGAGGACGCCCCCTGCCTCGGCGTCCAGGAGCTTCCACGCCGGCGAGAGAAGGACGGTGGAGCGGGGTACTCCAGCTTGGGCGTGTTGCCGCCCTCGATGTACTCGAGGACGGCCTCCAGTGTGCGGCCGGGCACGCCCCACCATTGGCGGCGGCCTTCGGAGTTGAGCCTCCGGAGGGCACAACACCATTGGTGGCCTCGAGCTACTCGGCGTGGCGGCAACGGAAGTACGGCTCCCACAGCGGGCTGTCGAGGACGTACCTTGGCTCTTCCCTTGCCGTCTGCGGCAGAGAGGCGTGGATGCGCGCGATCTCCGCGCGCCGCGCCGCCCCGGTGGCGGTGGTGGCACCGGGACCCTGCCGACGTTGATCCTCCACGCGCCTGGGGCACCCACATGTCTGGCGGGACCGGGTACTCGGCCTCAAAGAGGAGCCGAGCTTCATCTTCGTGCAGGTGGCGGCGGCTGAAGCCGTTCGCGGCCGCGCCGTCGCCTGGGAAACGCTCGGCCATGGCTATGGAGACAGCGAGGGAAGAGGGAGGAACGGGGGAGGAGCGGCGATGCACTGTCTGTGCGTTCACCGGCGCGCTGGGGTGTAACGCCCCGAGACCGATGCTCTAGTTGCCTTCCATTTATTTTAGTTGTTGTCGTGTGTTTATTATGTTTGTTGCTATGTTCATGTTGAGTGCTTGTCATATTTTGCTTCTTGCATCATGCTATTTGTTAATTGTATTTTGCCATCCTTGTTGTTGCCATGATCATCTTGCTTTGTCATATGCTTCATGATGTGCTATTGCATTTTGTCATTGTTGTTGCATTTGCATCATGATCATCTTTGTTGTGTGCTTGTTATCTTTGTGAACTCCTTCTCCTCTTCTTCTTTGCTGTTCCATCTTTCCCTTTCATCTAAACCATCATCAAGTGCATCACCCCCATCACTAGCTTCTTCCTTTCAATTCTCACACATTTCTTGCAAGTGGCATTTTTCTGTCCTCAATAAATGTTCATTCTTTTCCTATAAATCCTGCACTTTGCCTATATCCTCTCTGCTAATTTTCAGCCCATTTGAAAGTGTTTTGGTTGGGTTCAAAAATGGCTCAAGTTTGAATTTAATTCAAACTTGGATTATTTTTCTACCTCTAAAAATTCCCAACTCAATTTTATCAAATACTACATAATTCATGGACTCTAGGGGTATATTCATTTCTTCCTCATACCTCTCTTTTTCCTCTGTGCCTTTTGCTCTTTTATTACGGTTGAATAAATAAAAGGCGTATGCGAGCAGCAAGAACCCAACCCAGCTGAGCAGCCTCAGCTCACCTCCCACGCAGCCCACCTGGCCCAACTCGCTCACGGCCACCTGCCCGTTCGGCCACCGTCTGTTCGAGAGACAGGCGCTTCAGCCAAGGCTGCGTGAGCTTCACTTGACGCCGAGGTCGCGCCGCCTTCTTCCCTCCTTTTAAGCCAAGAGCCACGCCTCTAGGGTTCCCCCTTTTCCCTCTTTCCCCCTCGGCCGCCGCCACCTCTATTTTCTCCGTTCGTCTCCTCCTTGATCCCAAGTGAGGAAGCAGAGAGTGTTCAGAGAAGAACCACCGAGCGCGTTCATGCGTCGTTTGTGAGGCCTCCTCGTCGTCTTCTTCAACTTCAAGCAAGGACAGGAGCAAGAAGGGTCCAAGGATGCCGCGATCTTCTTCCTCGACTTTGTTCCGCTTCCTCTGCGTCGCCAAGTCACGCTACTGCATCCTCCCCCTTCCTTTTCCTCGGACAGAACGCGTCGGGTTCAGAGCTCGTCCGCGTCGCCCGCTGGTTCGTCTCCGTGGCCATCTGCGTGTCCTAGGGTGAGCTAGGTATACCTACTTCCCTTCTTCTTCTTTCTGTCGCGTTTAGGTCACCAGAGTCACTAATAGGTCCATGCCATCGTCGTGCTCTCGATGCTCGGCTATATCTGAAACTTTTAGTGTAGTTCTTTGTTCCTCTGCATCACCCGCAGTCAAGTCCCGCGCTCACGCAGCATGCTCGCGTCTTCGATCTCCCAAAGACAGTCATCGCCTCGCCGTGCCTCGCTGCCATGCGCCGAGACGAGCTCTGCTCGAGCTTCGTTCTCGGCTCTTGTTCTACCGCCAGCGACACGCATCTGCACACCCGAACACCGCAGCTCGCCCGTAAGCCTCCCCATGCCCACCTAGCGCCTGTCACCGCCATCTCTCCATGACCACGCCCGAGTCGAAGGCGAGTTCGAGCTCGAGTCGCTGCATGCACACGTTCTGTAGTTTACCCTCACCAGTTTCCGCACGCCCGTCGTTGTCTTATAGCCGTAGTCGCTGCCGCGTTTGCTCGCCGACGACACCTCCGACTACCCTGTGTGTTCACTGGAGTCATGGCCCTTTTCCTCCACTAACAAGCAGCTAGCGCAGTGGCTAGTAGCGATGCATCCATTCATGAGGTCCTGGGTTCAAGCCCAGTTCTCTCCTTCCCTTTTCATTTTTGTTGTTGTTGTTGTTTCAGTTATTCCACATGCACACTCACCCTTGCTGCATCAGCAAGTTTCGCTGCTCGTTTGCGTCCAGCCACGGCCACAGAGGAAGCCATCTCTGTTAACGTTTTCAGTTTCATCAGATCAACGCCAGAACATAGTTCATTTTGAGCGTAAGGCATTCCTTAGCAAAGTTCTATCTTAGCCCATTTGGTTAGATTAGCAGGTTTTGCACTCAAACAACCAGGGATCAAATCCCCACGCCAACATCTTTTTGCACCAATTTTGGCTCACCCAGATCAAGCCCTTGTTCTTCTTCATGTCGCGCCTAGCCCCTCTTTTGTCAGCATAACACTTGTATCCCAGTGGTCTTCAGCGTGTGCATCAATCCAGCAGGTCTGGGGTTCGAATCCCAGGAGACCCTTTTTTCTACACTGTCTCCTTTTAACTTTTTTTCCCTCACACACACTCTTCCATTTCGGGCCAGGTCCATCTTGGGCTTTGCACAGTGCGTTGCATTCAGCCCGTAGACGTTTTTTTTTCATTCTGTGATTTTGTCACATATCCAGTGCATGCATATTTTCATATATGCCATTAAAAATTGCATTGCTCATATCTAAATATCCAAGCATCCAAATGAAACATGTCATGTATGTAAAATGCTTAGAATTTCATGTACTTTCACAATATCCAACTTACATCCATGTTAAAATATTTAAAATTGCTGCTTGTATTAATTTGCTCAAATGCCATGTTAAAATGATTTATTTCATAACTAAATAACCGTAGCTCGGTTTTAAATGTTCTTTATATGTAAATGGGATGGAAAAATGCATAGATTAACCTGCTACACTTTATTTTCCTGTTTAACAACATTAAAATATGTTTTAGGGCAGAACAGTACCAAATTTGAAATATGCATATGGGGATTTTCCGGAATTGTTGTTCGTTGTCCCGGCCTTATTTAAACTTGCCTAAATAGTTAGTTTTATTATGCTTCACCCCTTGCCATGTTTAATAACATTTAATATTGTTGAGTACCTAAACGAGAGCGAACTAAATAACTCGAATGTGGTGTTTTGTCAATATGCAACTCGTTGCATATTGATCTCCACTTAACTTGTAGTATTGTTTGTTGCATTTTGCCATGCCATGCCTCATTAAACCGGACATGCATCATACTTGTTTGAGCATCATGCCATGTTTATGCTTGTGCATTTACCATGTTGTTTGTTTCTTTCCGGTGTTGCTTCTTAGTTTCGGTAATGTTGCGATTGTGAGGATTCGTTCGACTACTCCCATTCATCTTCTTCATGGACTCGTTCTTCTTCCTTGTGGGATTTCAGGCAAGATGACCGCTACCCTGGATCTCACTACTATCATTGCTATGCTAGTTGCTTCGTTCTATCGCTATCTTTGCTACCTATTACCTGCTTATCAAGCCATCCCATATTGCCATGAACCTCTAACCTTTGACACCATTCCTAGCAAACCGTTGTTTGGCTATGTTACCGCTTTTGCTCAGCCCCTCTTATAGCATTGCTAGTTGCAGGTGAAGTTGAAGATTTCTCCATGGTGGACAGGATTTTGGTTGGGATATCACAATATCTCTTATATTATTAATGCATCTATATATTTGGTAAAGGGTGGAAGGCTCGGCTTATGCCTGGTGTTTTGTTCCACTCTTGCCGCCCTAGTTTCCGTCATACCGGTGTTATGTTCCCGGATTTTGCGTTCCTTACGCGGTCGGGTGATTTATGGGACCCCCCTGACAGTTCGCTTTGAATAAAACTTGTCCAGCAAGGCCCAACATTGACTTTTACCATTTGCCTCACCACCACCTACTTTTTCCCTTGGGAGTCGCTCTCTCGAGGGTCATCTTTATTCAGCCCCCCGGGCCAATGCTTGTCTAAGTGTTGGTCCAAACTAGAGCGCTTTGCAGCGCCACCTCAAGGAAACTTGAGGTCTGGTTTTAGTTGTACGGACTGCTCATCCGGTCGTGGCCTGAGACGAGATACGCGCGGCTACTATCAGGATGTCGGCACGCCGGGAGGCTTTGCTGGTCTTGTTTTACCATTGTCGAAATGTCTTGATGTACCGGGATTCCGAGACTGATCGGGTCTTCTTGGGAGAAGGTCTATTCCTTCGTTGATCGCGAGAGCTTGTCATGGGCTAAGTTGGGACACCCCTGCAGGGTTTAAACTTTCGAGAGCCATGCCCGCGGTTATGTGGCAGATGGGAATTTGTTAATGTCCGGTTGTAGATAACTTGACACTTGATCCGAATTAAAACGCATCAACCGCGTGTGTAGCCGTGATGGTCTCTTCTCGGCGGAGTCCGGGAAGTGAACACGGTTTCTGTGTTATGTTTGACGTAAGTAGGTGTTCAGGATCACCTCTTGATCATTGCTAGCTTCACGACCGTTCCGCTTGTTTCTCTTCTCGCTCTCATTTGCGTATGTTAGCCACCATATCATGCTTAGTCGCTGCTGCAACCTCACCACTTTACCCCTTCCTTTCCCATTAAGCTCTGCTAGTCTTGATACCCATGGTAATGGGATTGTTGAGTCCTCGTGGCTCACGGATACTTCAAAACCAGTTTGCGGTGCCTATGTTCCCGGCGGGGGGGCGCAACCAAGCTCAAGGAGGAGCTCGATGAAGATCTTGCCCTTTGTGTTGTTTCGTTCGGTTGATCGATAGTGGAGCCCAGGTTGAAATCGATCGGGGACCTTTATCGCATTTGGGGTTCTTCTTTTATTTTGGTTCCGTAGTCGGACCTTGATTGTATCTGGATGATGTAATGCTTTATTCATGTAATTGTGTGAAGTGGCGATTGTAAGCCAACTATATATCTCTTCCCTTATGTATTACATGGGTTGTGTGAAAATTACCTCACTTGCGACATTGCTTTCAATGCGGTTATGCCTCTAAGTCGTGCTTCGACACGTGGGAGATATAGCCGCATCGAGGGCGTAACAAGTTGGTAATCAGAGCCTTCCCCGACCTTAGGAGCCCCATTGCTTGATCGTTTTAGCGGCCGAGTCGTGTCTAGAAAAATGTTTTGAGTCATTTAGGATTATATATATCGGAGAGTAGGAATTCTTTTTACTCCTCTGCCCCTTCGTCGTTCTGGTAAGGCATCCTGACGTAGAGTTTTGACTCTTCTCTTCTCAAATTTCACTAAATTTTTTTTAGGATCACGCGGGTATCTTGGAATCGTTCCGATGGTTTTATGATGAGAACATTGTCTTGGTGCCTCTGTCGGGGTTTAGTGGAAGTGTCCCGGGAGTTGAGCTCGAGGTGTTGTCGTCATAATTTTATCGTTGCAGTTCTGGAATACCGAGTTTAATACGCCGACATCGAAAATCTCTTTTATGTAGTTGTTGGTGAGATAACCCGATAACCCGATCTTCGAGGTGAGTACGGGAGTATTGCCATGACTCGTATAACGGATGCTTTTCGAAGGTTGAGGTAGACGATTTCCGAAGGTTTCTTGGTTATGTGTTGACGGATGGATACAGCTGGATGTAGGGATTGTTAGTTTGGGTGAGATATTATGCTTCCCCTGTATCCCCAACACCAGATTGCATAACCAGAAAGTTTCGGGAGTTTATAGGTGGGAATTCAAGTAGCTCCTAGAATATCCTTCCGACAGATGCATGATATGGGATTGGGTAAATCTCTATCATATGTTTGTTTCCGGCTTATTCTGCAAGCCAAATCCTTTGTTTTGTTTTATTTGTGGTATTCGAGTTGCTTCGAAGTCAAATGTTGAATCCATACCTTTCCTAAACGGTGTTCTCATATTGCTATGTGAATACTAATCCTTTTTGATCATTGAGGTTGTCATGTTAAATTCTTTTCCAACCGGTGCGCTTCTCTTCGAGATGATCCCATCATTCTCCCCATCCGCAAGATAAATTCTAAGTTTTCTCAACGGTGTTTATATCATCTGTTCCAAGTTGCCTTTGTTTTTCCTGCCCTCCCACCCTTTTTCTTCAAGGACTCATTTATTTTAATCAAGTATCCATTTATTCATGTGAAGTTTCTCCATTCTTTTCCATCAATGTTCTTACCCGGTGGTTCTCAAGAAGATGTTCTACTAGTTCATCATCCTTCATTGTTGTCTCTTCTCCGGTGGACCCTATTCAAGCTTTCGATATTCATCATATTCCTTTCCTCGTTTCTTATGCTTTCTCATACCGATGCACCTCTTAATCATTCACTTCTTCCTATTCATTTGTTCTGGAGTGCTGAAGATATCTCACAAGACTTGCGTTTCCATTCTCAATCCCTTCAAGATATTTCGAGGTTGTTATCTCATTCAAGCCATTTAATTCAACCGGTGCAATTTCTCTTTAAAATCATTTCCAACGGTGTTTTCTTTTGAGTGGGCCCTAACCCACAGTTCTTTTCCCAGGATCTTACCTGACTCTTCTAATTCTTCCGGAGTTATTCTCAATTCTTTTCAAGTTTGACGTAAGAATGAGTTATCATCAGTCAAATGCTTTTCTCCAAGATCTTTCAAATTCTTTTCATAGTTGGCTCAACCTCTTCGCTTTTGATTCTTCCGGTGTGCCTCAATAATTCTTGGTGGTGTTTCTCGTTGTCATTCTCATCATTTGAAGACCGAAGAAGAGTTTCTCTTTAATCTTGCTCTATTCTCTTCAAGATTCATGGTGCTAGCTTGTTGCCATCCGCTCATAATTGTTTTCGATTGTGAGAATCTTTTTCACCCATCCGGAGCATTTTAGGAGTCTTTTCAGTTTCATTCTTTGAAGCCCATCTTCTCAGTATTATTCATTCAAGCTTTCAGCTCTCGTTCTCCAAATCATACCGGTGCATCATTCAAGTATTCTCTTATCAGCTCGTCATCTATTCTTTCATTTGTATCTAAATACCCTCAAGTATCTTCATTCATTTTGCAATTCTTCCCGGTGATTTGTGCATTTGCTATGTCCAATTTCAATTCTTACGGTGGTTCGTTCAAGAGTTCTCTTTCTTTGTTATCATATCAATTCATTCGTTCTTTCCAAATCCTACCGGTGGTTCGTTGAAGACCTTCTCAAGTTTACGCTATATCTCTCTTAATCCTTTTTTTTCAATGGGAATAAGTAGTATGCCAAATCCATTGCTTGTCATCAATTTAATTTGATGAAGGATAAGCATACAATAAATATTATTCTTATTTCCTCGAGGTGATTCAATTCTTTTCTTCCGAAGATTGTTCATGATGAAGTAATTCTCGGTTCTAGTGTTCATCTTTTCTTTCCGGAGTTCCAAGTTTTCTTGGATGTCTCGTCACGAAGCTCCATCTATATCATTGCAAGGCTTCAATCTTGTTTGCTTCAACCTTCAATTCTTTTATGTTATCATTTCCTATCCGGAGTTCTTCATGGAGGCAACATGGTGATTCGTCAAGGATTCTTTTCATTCTTTAATTGTTCTTCAAGATTTCTCTTGAAGTTATGATCCCCCAAGCTATACTCTAAAATAAACATGGTGTTCAACACATGTTTTGTTTTGAGGAGCTCAAGTATTCTTCATCTTGCATTCCAAAGTGCAATTCCTTCTATCTTATCTTTTGAGATGGTGTTATGTCACTCTTGACAATTTCCTTCATGTTTCACGATTCACATGTTGTCAAGAACGAGGTATATTAAATCCATCAATCTCTTCGTTGAAGTTATCTTGTGTCAGATTTCACCTAAAGCCTTTCCGTAAGGGTTGTTGCTATTTATGGTGTTTATCAATAATCCAAGTTATCTCTCTATCATCTTGGTGGAAGAAGTTTTTCATCTCTTCGGTGTTCTCATTCAAGTTCTTTCATCTCATCAAGTTTTCTTCTCTTTTCTACCGGAGTGCTGTCCAAATTCTGCCATTCTTGTTCCTTGGCTATCTCATTATACCAATGCCGGCACGAAAAAAGCACCTAGGGAGGCCGTTCTGGGGGCGCGGCTAGAGATGCTCTTAAAGCTTCGTGATTACAGTCTTTAGTAGTAGTTTAGTGTGTCTATATATTGTACTTAGTGTTTCTTAAAAAGGTGCAACGATACTTGGGGAGGGATGGGATGGATGCCATTGCACTTCGTGTGATCAACCATCTCTTACGCACTTATGGTCCTAAGACAACAGTAGGTTTAGATCATAGGTTAAGAAAATGGACTAGTAACTAAACCAGTGAGGCTATTGGTTTGGGTTTCACAAGCTGTTGTAAGGGCATATTTCTCCCTAATTAGTTTTGGTGATTGATGACAATGCTTTTGTGGACTAACCGTGTGCTTTGAGCATTTCAGATATCTCCTGTGTTGGCACAAGACGGTTCGATGCCCCTTGGAGCCTAGTGAAGACGACATTTTTCTACGTTTCCTTTTGGTGGATTTGAGTCGTAGGGAAGCCGTACTATTAAGAGGGGGTCTGCTTCGGAAAGGGTGGAATCATCACGTACACGTCTGTTCCTTTGCACCACCTTTCCCCTTGCCTCCTTGGAGCACTGATCTGTTATCCGTGTCTTTGCAAAATGAACGACTCCAAGTGGTAGTGTACTATGGCGTACGGTAGTACTACTCAAGGGAGCAGTAGTACCGCAAAGGCTCACGGTAGTACCGTTTGGGATGCAGTAGTACCGCACCTCCTCGTGGTAGTACCGCTTCGAGGACGCGGTAGTACCGTGACTTCTGGCCTAGTACTGCTACCCGCGTGGAAGTAGGGGCGGATGTAATTTTTTACATCCGCGCCCTATGAGGTAGTACCGCTCCCTGGATGCAGTAGTACCGTGTCGGATTTTTGCACCGATCTAAACTCAGCGGAAGTAGTCACGGATGTAATTTTATTCATCCGTGCCTTCTCAGCCTAGTCAAACCCTGCCTCACGGTAGTACCACAAGGGCGCACGGTAGTACCGCTCCGGCGGTTCTACCGCTCGCAGCGTCAACACAAAAGGCCTCCTCTGGTGTCTGCCGTGGGTACGGTAGTACCGCAAGTCGCGGGCTGGTTAAGTGGATAACGGCTGGATTCGTCCCTTGACTATAAAAGGGGAGTCTTCTTCTCCGAGTTGACTACCTCTTCCACCTCCAAGCTCCATTGATGCTCTAAGCTCCATTTTCGCCCGATCTTTCTCCCTAGCCAATCAAACTTGTTGATCCTCTAGGGGTTAGTTGAGAAGGCCTCGATCTACACTTACACCAAGAGAAATTTGATTCCCCCCACTAATCCTTTGCGGATCTTGTTACTCTTGAGTGTTTGACCACCCTAGATGGTTGAGGTCACCGCGGAGACATAGTCCATTTTGGTGAAGCTTCATGGTGTCGTTGGGATCCTCCAATTCAGTTGTGGAGATTGCCCCAACCTTGTTTGTAAAGATACGGTCGCCGCCTCCAAGGGCACCAATAGTGGAATCACGACATCTCGCATTGTGTGAGGGCGTGAGGAGAATACGGTGGCCCTAGTGGCTTCTTGGGGAGCATTGTGCCTCCACACCGCTCCAACGGAGACGTACTTCCCCTTAAAAGGAAGGAACTTCGGTAACACATCCTCGTCTCCTTCGGTTCCACTTTTGGTTATCTCTCACCTTTACTTGTGCAAGCTATATTGTGTTATATCCTTTGCTTGCTTGTGTGCTTATTTTTGTTGCATCATATAGGTTGCTCACCTAGTTGCATTTCTAGACAACCTACTTTGATGCAAAGTTTAATTTGGTAAAGAAAATCTAAAAATTGTTAGTTGCCTATTCCCCCCCTCTAGTCAACTATATCAATCCTTTCAATTGGTATCAGAGCCTCGTCTCTTTATTAAGGACTTTACCGTCCAAAGAGTATGGTTGACACCATAGACGGTGAGGAGGAGCACCCCAGTGTGAATCCATCTTCATCTACGGCCGATGGGGGATCCCCGGTCTCTCATGAGGAATTCAATGTGGCTTTGGACACATTGAAAACCTCCATGACGACCGAGGTCAAAGCCATGTTCAAAGAGTTTCTTGATGGCCTTAAATTATCCACCGTACCCTTGGAAGTGGCCACTCCCACTAACAAGGTGGCGGATGCTAACTCCGATAAGGGGGAAGCTTCTTGTGATAAAGTTCCTTTATCTAGTGGTAGAAATGGTAGCTGCATCTTTGCCCATGTTGAACCCTCACTTACTTATGGAGGACCGGTTCCCTCCACTCATTTGAATCACGTTGGTCCTCCTCCTAAGATTGTGAAAAATGGGGATTTTGACTCTTGGGTCTATCGCTTGAAACGTCATTTAAACCATGTTAATACTAATCTTTGGAGAATTATTGAGCAGGGTTTCTATCTGCATGACCCAAGCAACTTCACCCCAAGAGAAGCCGCAGACCATCAATTCAACGAGAATGCTCTCTTCATCATCCAAGATGCGATTCCATCCGAAGATATTCACTACTAGGGAAAAGCCTAGCAGCAGCGCGGGTTTTGGGGCTATCGATGAGCGGCGTGAGCGCTCTTCGATAAGGCGCCTGACTAATGCTTAGCAATAGCGTCTTGACCCATGCTCTTGGTAAATTGACTTAGTAGCAGCTTCTTCGTAACATCGCTCTTGGTAGTTAGTAGTAGCGCTTCTCCTTACCCGCTACTACTATTATTTAGTATTTTATTTCTTTTCTTTTTCATGTTGTATTCATACACCTTTACACAAGTTTTCATACAACAGGAATTTAGAGATTGTTTTACATCATCTTGAGTTATTACATCATGGGGTGAAAGAACCGTGGACTAGTTTCAAGTGGATGTCCATCCACTTGAAACTAATCATGATTCTTTCACCCAATGATATAATAATATCATCATCATCATATCATTAACAACTTAGCATCATAATACATCATTGTCATATAACACCTCCTCAATATCATCGTTTTCATCATTGACATCACATAACACCTCCTCAAGATCATCATTATCAACTCTAACACATTACCACATAATAAACATATTGTACCTCATAGGACCTATTACATTCGATTAAGACCTACTACATTTTCTAAGGTAAAATAACAAAAACAAGATAGCCCCCGACTCTCCATTATGGAGAATGGAGATTAGCCTGTCTCCAATTCTTGCCTTTATTGAATGTTACTTCCAAGAACCTCCTTGCGAATGTCCATACATTTCTTCCATTCTCGATGATCATGTGTTCACGGGTTTTAGAAATCCGATATGCACAGTGAGCTCCGTAGATTTACTCGGCGGTATGTTCAGAATCGAGAGGCGACCATGTAGAGACATCGATGAGGCACACAATCCATCGGGAGTTTCTTGAAAAACATAATAATAACTTCGTAGTTAGCAATGATGTACTAGTTTTAGAAGTATGCAAAAATGCATGATGTCGTAATAGTAAAAAATCTTACCAGGTATCTCCAGAGAAGTTACCGTTGTTCAACACATGCACTAGTGGCACGTATTCACCATAATTTGGAGGAGTTCGATAATAGTCATTGTAATTCTCAAGAAGAGTACAAAATGCGATCGATGATTTTTCTCCTTATATCGTTAATTGGGTGCCTTGATTGTAGTGGGTTTTATCTACCATCTTCCGCATACTTTGAAGAATCAAAATAAGCATGTCAATGGAAATAAGCTATCAACTATTTTGAAATAAACAATATAAATTAGTTAATAACTATGTTTTAGAAACTCACATAGCGGTACAATCGGAAGCGTATCAACAAGGACCCAAATGTCCATATTGTCTTCCTCGCTGTCAGGATCACCAAGATCCATGGTGACAATCATACCCTCATAAAAACTATACATTTTGCAAAGTGCTTCCCAATTTTGGCAACCAAAATGGGTTACACTCTGAGCATTGCACAGATTTACTTCAAAATCCATATCATGATGGGTCCTTAGGTGTATTTTCTTTGTTTCGAAATTTTCATGGTCTTGAAAACCCATCCTCTCCAAGACATAGCATCTTGCATGGCATGGGATAAGCTAGTCGAATTGTAAAATATGAAAATTAGACGTTGAAATAGTTGAAGTCATGCTTAATGGAGAAAAAAACACTTGTCGTTGTTGCGTACCGTTTCACAATCGAAGGTCTCCTCGAGCTTAATCTTTGAAGCGCCGATCTTCGCCCACCGAACGAACTGTCGCACATACCTCGATCGTCGTGGCACCAGCTACACTCCCGGGAGACCGTCGTCGTCGAAAGTACGCCATTTCCTACAATCATAATTCAAAGATTAAACTTGTACATATTCTAGCACAAGTCATGCCAAATTCACGACAAAATCCGGCATGACCTTTGCTAAAAAGGACATATCGGCGCTGAAATTTGCGGAACGGAAATTAATCAACACTCCAAAAAACATAGGCCACTCGGAGATGTAAACTGAACATGAACGGCCACTTGGGCAACCACATATCCTATTTGAGCAACAACACAAGATATACAAGGATATTTGGCTGGTCTCACCTCGATGTCGGAGGGCGTACGGTGGCTGGGATGACGGGGGATGTCGGAGGGTCGGTGATGGGGACGACGGAGGTCACTGAAACCATATAAGTTATCACTAACAACAAACATGACATGTTCAACTAGTTTTATTAATTCAACTAGTTCTTACTAAATATAAACTTACTATAAATAGAAAAAACTAGTTCTTTCTAAAAATAAAGTAGTTCAACTAGTTATATTAATTATCTTACTAAAAATAGATTAGTTACATTAATTCAACTAGTTCAACTAGTTTATTAATTTACTTACTAAACTAGTTCAACTACAACTAAAGTAGTCCAACTACCACTACTACTACTAAAAATCTAGTACTAACTAAGCAACATCTAGTACTAGCTACCTAAATTAACATCTACTACTACTAAATCTAGTACTAACTAGTGGCGGGGGTGGGGCGACGGAGAGGTAGCTAGGGGCGGCGAGGTCGAGGGCGGTGGGAGGAGGCTGCCATGGAGGAGGGAGGAGGGCGGCCAAGAGAGGGAGGAGGGCGGCGGAGGAGGAGGGCGGCCAGAAGTGAGGGGAGGAGGCGGAGGAGGGAGGGCGGCCAGCAGGAGGGAGGATGTGTGGAGGAGGATGGAGGAGGGACGGATGGAGGGAGTACCTCGGCCAGACGGACGAAGGCGGCGGCGGCGACGACGCATTTACGGTTGACGCAAGGCGAGAGAGAGTGTGAGTGAGAGGGCCGGTCATGCGGCGTGGGGATAAGGTAGGGATAGTTGTGGCGCGTTTGCCAAAACGCAGCTACTAACTTGAATAGCGATGGCGCTCTATAGTAAAGTCGCCATCTTGCTATAGCTAGCGGGGGCCAAGGTCATGGCAACTATAGCGATGCGATGTATGCGGTGCAGCGCGCTCTCGCTATTTCAAGTCGGCGGTAGCGTTTGAACGCCACTGCCGCTAAGTAGCAATAGCGTGGTATTTTGAAGAGCGCTGCTGGTAAGATTCTGTGTATAGGCTTTTTCCTAGTAGTGATTGCACATCTCCGACCCTTCTCCGTGGCCAAGGAAGCATGGCATCATGTTGTTTCCATTTACAAGGGAAGCGCAAGCATTCAATGCTCCAACTATGAAGTGGTGCAAGATGAAGCCGATGAGTTTGCAATGAATGAAGATGAAGAACCTCGTGAGCTTTACCAGGGATTAACCACTCTCACGGTCTCTCTCTGAGATCATGGGAGCAAGGACACGGATGATAATTAGATCAAGTGCAAATTCCTCAAGGCCATGATACCTTACCACAAGGCCATGTCCTCCGTCATCCGTCAACGGCCGGACTTCCACACCTTGTCCTCAAGTGAAGTGTTGGATGAGTTTGTGGCGATGAGGATCTTGGACAAGACCGCCAACAATGCGTGTTGCATTCTCAAAGAGCAAATAAGCCCAACCTTGCCTTGAAGGCCAAGGCTAGTGTGGAAGAAGAGGATGAAGAGGAAGATGAGGAGAGCAACCCCGAAGATACGAAGTATGATTACCATGAGCACATGGCTCTTGCTTCAAGGCAATTTTGGCGCAAGAAGAACTCAAGGCCCAATTTCAACAAGAACAACTCAAGTGGCTTCACTACAAAAAAAGACACATCCGTGACATTTTTGGGCCGAACGAAAAAAAATTCTGTCATACTTATGACACTTCTATGATGATAATTGTGATAAAACCCGGTATCATCATAGATGTGGTGGGCTCCTACTTCTATGACAAAAAATCATGACAGAAAATGGGCTTTCATCCTGGGCGGGCCGGAGACGTAGCTGTATGACATTCTTTGGGCCGTCCATGATGGAAAAAACCGTGGTAGAAGCGAGGGCGAGGAAAATTTCGGGGAGTTCCCGGTTACGGTGGGTGGTCGGGGGCCGAGCGATGCGTGTTTCTCTCGTATCAGACGCTGCAGCGTGGAGTGCGGCGTTGAGCTCTAATCGAACCCGGCGATCGTCGCTTAATCGAACCCGGCGATTACAGACCGCAGGATACGCGTTCTTCGAACCCAGCGATTGAGCGATTCGCCGCCATCTTGTTGCTAATCGAAGCCGATCGATGCTGCCTCTGGATGAGCAAAGAGTGTTCTTTGGGGTTTGGATGAATAGGTTCGGTGGGGGTGGATGAACAGGACCCCGTGGTGTTGCCTCTGGATGAACAGGACCCCGATCGATCGAGCTGGTTGGGGATGGATGAACAGGACCCCGTGGAGGGCTGGTTGAACAGTAGTCGATGGAGGGCTAGATGAACAGTAGCCCGTGGAGGGGTGGTTGAATAGTAGCCCGTGGAGAGGGCTGGTTGAACAGTAGCCGGTGGAGTAGCGCATGGTGGAGGCTAGATGAACGGGATCCCGTGGATGAACAGTCGCAGGTGGAGGCTGGAGGAGGTCGATGGTGGATGAACAGTAGCCCGTGGAGGCTGGAGGAGGTCGATGGTGGAGATGAACAGTATCCCGTGGAGTCCCATTTTGCGGTACAACACACCCCTCCCGATGAACAGGACCCCCGTTTCGACTGTAGCACTCCAACACAAGTCCATTTCCTCCGTTTTGCGGTACGCCACACCCCTCCCGATCAACAGGACCCCCTTTCGATCATAGGAGGTCCAACAGAAGTCCGTTTCCTCCGTTTTGCGGTACGCCAGACCCTCCCGATGAACAGGATCCCATTTGGACCGTGGCCGGTCGAACACAAGGCCGTTTCCTCCATTCTGCGGTACGCCAGGCCTCGTTTCCATCGGCTGTTCCGTCCAAGCCGGTTGGTTCCCACGCGTTCCGTTGCCTGCTGATGAACACGACGCATTCCGTTGCCTCCCCATGAACACGACGACGACGCAGTTTCTTCGTTCGAACCCAGCCATGTACACGAGCCCTGGCCGTACGTATGCGCGAGTAGGCGTTCGAGACCCCGCCCGTATGTACGTACATGGCCATATTTACTTTCTTGCACCCTGGCCGTGTACGTACGTGTACATGTTACGTGCGCGCCTCTACTATGACATGTGCGCGTCTACATCGACCAGTATATACGTACACGTTCGCGACCAGAATGACAACGCTACCTACGCTTCGACCAGGTGGGTCCCGACTGTCAGGCACTTCCTTGCGTGCGAAGATGTAGCTAGTGGGTCCCAGCAATCAGGGGGGCGAATCATTTTTTTGCCCGTAATATGGATGCACTTCCTTGCATGCGAAGATGTAGCTGGTGGGTCCCAGCAGTCAGGGGGGAAATGTTTTTTTCGCAAAATACAGTGGCCCGTTCGGTGGGTCCCTGCTGTCAGGTGGAGGAATAATTATTTTGTGCGTAATAAGGAGCCAATTCCTTGCGGTTGCCGTGGACACAGCTGTCGGCCTATCAACGTACAGTACTCTTTTGATGGAAGTCGTTCCTTAACCATGTTGACCACGCCACGCCGAGAGCACCAGGGCGGTGGACAAGGCGAGGCCTAGGAAGGGGACGATGCGGAGCCGGGGAAGACGCGACAGTGGATGCCCACGCGTAGAGGAGTGTGAGGGTTCACTGGTTCGGCTGCCGTGTCAGGCTGCCGTCGCCACAGAATAACAGGGGGTGTGGGTGAGTAGAGGGATGGCTTGGCCAGCGGTGGGAGTAGTAGGGGGCGGTGAGGCCTCCGCGGCATCACAGCCGGCTATGGGAAGCAGGAGCACGCGGCACGACCGGCGCTGGTTTGGGCGGTGATATGTCTCCAACGTATCTACTTTTACAAACACTTTTGCCCTTGTTTTGGACTCTAACTTGCATGATTTGAATGAAACTAACCCGTACCGACGCTGTTTTCAGCAGAACTGCCATGATGTTGTTTTATGTGTAGAAAACAAAAGTTCTCAGAATGTCCTGAAAATCCACGGAGGCACTTTTTGGAAAATATAAAAAATACTGGTGAAAGAATCAAGACCAGGGGGCCCACACCCTGTTCACGAGGGTGGGGGCGCGCCATCACCCCTGGGCGCACCCTCCTATCTCGTGGCCCCCCTGAGGTTCCGCCGACCTCAACTCCATCTCCATATATTCCGTCTCACGGAGGAAAAATCAGAGAGAAAGTTTCATCACGTTTTACGTTACGGAGCCGCCGCCAAGCCCTAATCTCTCTTAGGAGGGTTGATCTGGAGTCCGTTCGGGGCTCCAGAGAGGGGGATTCGTCGCCGTCGTCATCATCAACCATCCTCCATCACCAATTCCATGATGCTCACCGCCGTGCGTGAGTAATTCCATCGTACGCTTGCTGGACGGTGATGGGTTGGATGAGATTTACCATGTAATCAAGTTAGTTTTGTTAGGGTTTGATCCCTAGTGTCCACTATGTTCTGAGATTGATGTTTCTATGACTTTGCTATGCTTAATGCTTGTCACTAGGGCCCGAGTGCCATGATTCCAGATCTGAACCTATTATGTTTTCATGAATATATGTGTGTTCTTGATCCTATCTTGCAAGTATATAGTCACCTATTATGTGTTATGATCCGACAACCCAAGTGACAATAATCGGGATACTTCTCATGATGACCGTAGTTTGAGGAGTTCATGTATTCACTATGTGCTAATGCTTTGTTCGGTTCTCTATTAAAAGGAGGCCTTAATATCCCTTAGTTTCGCTAGGACCCGCTGCCACGGGAGGGTAGGACAAAAGATGTCATGCAAGTTCTTTTCCATAAGCACGTATGACTATTTACGAAATACATGCCTACATTACATTGCTGAACTGGAGCTAGTTCTGTGTCACCCTATGTTATAGCTATTATATGAGGAATCGCATCCGACATAATTATCCATCACTGATCCATTGCCTACGAGCTTTTCACATATTGTGCTTTGCTTGTTTACTTTTTCGTTGCTACTGTTACAATCACTACAAAACCCAAAAATATTACTTTTGCTACCATTACCTTTATTATCATACTACTTTGCTACTAAATACTTTGCTGCAGATACTAAGTTATCCAGGTGTGGTTGAATTGACAACTCAACTGCTAATACTCAAGAATATTCTTTGGCTCCCCTTGTGTCGAATCAATAAATTTGGGTTGAATACTTTACCCTCAAAAGTTTTTGCGATCCCCTACACTTGTGGGTTATCAGGACTAATTTCTGGCGTCGTTGCCGGGGAGCATAGCTCTATTCTCTGAGTCACTTGGGATTTATATCTGTTGATCACTATGAAGAACTTGAAAGACGACAGAACCAAGATTTTGCCCTCAATTACGAGGGGAGGTAAGGAACTGCCATCTAGCTCTGCATAGATTCTCCTTCTGTTATTAGTAAACTTGCGACACCTAAACCTGCTACTGCTATGAACTGTGATATGTCGCATGGTATTGATGATGCCACTTCTGCTATGCATGATACTTATGATGAAACTACTTCTGTGCGTGATACCACTTTGCCATTAGGTGAATTTCTTGATGAACAACTTGCTGGGGCTAGAGAGAACGAAATTATGATGCTATTATTGATGATAGTGATGATGAAGGTTCTCCTAATGATTATGAATTGCCTGTTATTCCTGAGGGTTATGTTATGGAAGAGGAAGCTGCTAGAGCTGTCTTTGCTTGTAAAGATAGATATGATCTTAAGAAATTATTAGCTAAATGGAAGCAGCAGTCTCTTAATGCTAGAATGAAACCCGACCGCTTTTGCTACTTCACCTATCGTATTCTTGATAAGGATTATGAATTCTCTGTTGATCCCGAAATTATTACTTTGGTTGAATCTGATCCTTTTTATGGCCTTGATTCTGAAACTGTTGTGGCACATCTTACCAAGTTGAATGATATAGCTACCCTGTTTACTCATGATGATAAATCTCGCTATTATTATATCCTTAAGATATTTTCGTTCTCGTTAAAGGGTGATGCTAAGACTTGGTATAATTCTCTTGCTCCTGGTTGTGTGCGTAGTCCCGGTGATATGATTTATTACTTCTCGCTAAATATTTCCTGCTCATAAGAAACAAGCTGCCTTACGGGAAATATATAATTTTGTGCAAATCAAAGAAGAGAGTCTCCCACAAGCTTGGGGAGGCTTCTCCAGTTACTTAATGCTTTGCCTGATCATCCTCTTAAGAAAAATGAAATGCCTGATATCTTTTATAATGGACTAACCGATGTTTCCAAGGACTACTTGGATAGTTGTGCTGGTTGTGTTTTCAGGGAAAGAGCAGTCGACGAAGCTGAATTACTATTGAATAATATGTTGACTAATGAAAATAATTGGACCCTTCCCGAGCCAATTCCTGAGGAAATTCCTGAACCAATTGAGCCAACTCCTGGGCCTGTTCCTAAACCCACTCCGAAGAAGAGAGGTGTTTTATTTCTCAGTCCTGAAGATATGCAAGAGGCAAAGAAATCAATGAAAGAAAAAGGTATTAAAGCTGAAGATGTTAAGAATTTACCACCTATTGAAGAAACACATGGTCTTAATATACCGCTTGTTGAAGAACCCCATTGTCTTGATAACCCCACACAGGTAGTAAAGGTAAATTCTCTCTATAGATATGATAAAGTTGAAATCCCCTCTACTAAATTTCATAGCCCATGCTTAGATGAATTTGATGACTTTATGGCTAGACAAGAAAGTTTTAATGCTTATGTTGGTAGAGAGTTAAAGAATAATGCTTTCGAGATAGGACGCGTGAGCGATAATATGGCCAGAGTTAAAGGTGAACTCAAACTCATTAGCAAATATGCTTCTACGGTTGCTACTCAAGCTGAGCAAGTACTCAAAGCTCAAAATGATTTGCTTGATGAATTAAATAATAAAATGACTTTGCTGTTAGAGTGGCTACTAGAACTGGTAGAATGACTCGGGAACCTTTGTATCCTGAAGGCCACCCTAAGAGAATCGAGCAAGATTCTCAGAGAAATAATTTAGAGGCACCTAGTTCTTCTAAAAATAAGAAAAAAAACGATAGAACTTTGCATGCTTCTAGTAAACCTACTGTAGACACACCTGAGAATCCCAATGATATTTCTATCTCTGATGCTGAAACACAATCAGGTGATGAACATGAACCTAGTGATAATGTTAATAATAATGTTCATGTTGATGCTCAACCTAGCAAAAACAATGATGTAGAGATTGAACCTGCTGTTGATCTTGATAACCCACAATCAAAGAATCAACGTTATGATAAGAGAGATTTTGTTGCTAGGAAGCGCGGTAGAGAAGGAGAACCATGGGTTCAGAAACCCATGCCCTTTCCTCCTAAACCATCCAAGACAAAGGATGATGAGGATTTTGAGTGCTTTGCTGAAATGATTAGACCTATCTTCTTACGTATGCGCTTAACTGATATGCTCAAAGTAAATCCTTATGCTAAATATATGAAGGATATCATTACAAATAAAAGAAAGATACCGGAAGCTGAAATTTCCACCATGCTTACTAATTACACTTTTAAGGGTGGAATACCAAAGAAACTTGGAGATCCGGGGGTACCAACTATACCATGCTCCATTAAAAGAAATTATGTTAGAACTGCTTTATGTGATCTTGGAGCCGGTGTTAGTGTTATGCCTCTCTCTTTATATCGTAGACTTGAATTGAGTAAGTTGACACCTACTGAAATATCTTTGCAAATGGTCGATAAATCGACTGCTATACCTGTCGGTATTTGTGAGGATGTGCCTGTTGTAGTTGCAAATGTCACTATGTTAACGGACTTTGTTATTCTTGATATTCCCGAGGACGATAGTATGTCGATTATCCTTAGTAGACCCTTTTTGAATACTGCAGGGGCTGTTATTGATTGTAACAAAGGCAATGTCACTTTTCATGTTAATGGTAATGAGCATACGGTACACTTTCCGAGGAAACAATCTCAAGTCCATAGCATCAATTCTATTGGAAAAGTTCCAACTATCATTATTGGAGGTTTTGAATTTCCTCTCCCTACTGTCAAGAAAAAATATGATATTCTTATTGTTGGGGATTTTCATATCCCTGTTGAGGTAACTTAGTGTTATTCAAAATTTCTCTGATTCTGTGTTATTCGGAATGAGTTTGTTAACAAGACTTGATCAACCTTGTTAGTGGATTCATTTTGATGATCATGAGATGGATGAAACTAGAAGGCACAACCTTCTGTGCCCTCTTTTTACTTTCTGTTATTTAGAACAAATAAAGCAAAAATAGTATTATCTGTCTGTTTTCTGAATTATCCATGCAATAAAAAATATCCTGAAAATAAAAGAGCTCCAAATGCCCTGCAAATTTAGTATGATTTTTATGGAATATTTGAGGATTTTAGGCACTGAAATCACTGCAGGAGGGGCAAGCACCAGGCCATGAGAGTGGAGGGCGCGCCCCCCTATCTCGTGGGCCCCTGGTGGCCCCCCTACACTTATGCCAGCACCCACACACTCCATCTTCTTCCCAAAAAAATCCCCAGCCAGCTCAAGCACGAGTTCTAGCTCATTTTGCTGCGATTTTCGATCTCCTTGCTCAAAGCCCCATTCACAAAACTGCTTTGGGAGATTGTTGCTTGGTATGTGACTCCTCCATTGGTCCAATTAGTTTTTGTTCTAGTGCTTTATTCATTGCAAATTTTTGCTGCATAGGTGACCATGTTCTTGAGCTTGCATGTTAAATCTATGAGGTCCCAAGCAATTCTAATGCATGATATAGGCTCTAGGCACTTGTAGGAGTAGTTGCTACCAATCTTGTTTAGTTTTATTCACTTTTATTTTGAAGTTACTAAAATTTCAGAAATTTTCAGAAAAATAAAGAGAGCCTTGGCTAGAAGAACCCCTCAAAAGCCTCCTTACATTTTAGATTACAAGAGCATGGTAGCACACACGTTTATTGCTGACAACAAAGAGAAGATGTTCTTGTATAACCTTAGATTTAATAAGAAACACAATGAGACTATTATTTTGCCTGCGCTTCTGTTATTTGATTTGACTGTAGATAATTTTCTTGTCACACCGGAAGCGGTGTACGCTCCTCGAGGCCAAGCATCCACTCTAGAACCTGAACCTGAGCCGGAACCTGAACTGGATGCTTATCATGCATAATCTTACCAGTGGGATCCGGAGATGGCCAGCCAGTGGTATCCTGATTACACCTCCCAATACAACGGGGAGAGTAGCAGCGGTCCTTGGCAATAAACCAACTTAGGCCAAAAGCCTAAGCTTCGGGGAGTACGTATTTCTCACCGACTTTACATTCATGTTCACACACTAGTCGTTGGTGCTCATACTCTTTCATTGTATTATCCATGCTAGTTTAAATTTCTTTTTCTAGCTTTCTTCTTGTGTGTTTGATAAACCTTAAGAAAAAACAAAAAAATTAGTTAGTTTAATTTCCATGCTTGTAGTAGTAATTAAAATGAAAACCCAAAAAGATTTCGCATTCTTCTTTTACTTGTTGGGAGCTTTCCCGTGTAAATAGTTTTCTTTTCTTTTCTTTCCTTCGGGGGGTCGAGAAGACCATATTGAAAATGTTTAGTGGCTCTCATATGCATGATTGTTTATTTAACTTAGAGCCCATATTACTTTGTCTTCTCTCTTGAGTTGAATGCTTGCAGATTCCAGCTTAGTCCAATGCACGTGCACTATTATTATTATACACATTGTTCGGTCGTGCAAGTGAAAGGCAATAATGATGATATATGATGAACTTATTGAGATGAGAAAAGCTGTTATGAACTCGACCTCTCTTGTTTTTGTAAATATGATGAGTTCATCGTTTCTGACTCAGCTTATTATGAGGTAAACATATTTGCAATGATGTTTAGAGATTATAGTTGCTTGTGCCATGCTTGATTAGCTATGAGTTATAATGGTTTACCTTGCGTGCCAACATGCTATTAGAATGATTATGATGTGGTATGATGGGATGTTATCCTCCTTTGAATGAATTGAGTGACTCGACTTGGCACATGTTCACACATGTAGTTGAAACAAATCAACATAGCCTTCATGATATTTATGTTCATGGTGCATTATATCCTACTCATGCTTGTACTCGGTGTGAATTAATTTTAATGCATGTTCATGATTGTTGTCGCTCTCTCAGTTGGTCGCTTCCCAGTATTTTGCTAGCCTTCACCGCATTTAAGCGGGAATACTGCTTGTGCATCCAAACTCCTTAAACCCCAAAGTTGTTCCAAATGAGTCCACCATACCTTCCTATATGCGGTATTTACCTGCCGTTCCAAGTAAATTTGTATGTGCCAAACTCCAAACCTTCAAATGAAATTCTGTTTTGTATGCTCGAGCATATCATGTTTCAACTAGGGCTGCCTATATCTTCCATGCTAGGTGGGTTATTCTCAAGAGGAGTGGACTCCGCTCCTCATTCACGAGAAAGGGCTAGTAACCGGGATGCCCAGTCCCATGATCCAAAAATATCAAAGCAAATCAATATAATTAAACAAAACTCCCCCAGGGCTGTTGTTAGTTGGAGGCACTCGTTGTTTCGAGCAAGCCATGGATTGATGCTTGTTGGTGGTTGGGGGAGTATAAACCTTTACCATTCTGTTTGGGAACTGCCTATAATGCATGTAGTATGGAAGATACAGCCATCTCATAGTTGTTGCGTTGACAGTGAAAGTATGCCGCTCAAAATGTTATTCAATCTCTATTTTAAAATCGAGCTCTGGCACCTCTACAAATCCCTGCTTCCCTCTGCGAAGGCCCATCTATTTACTTTTATGTTGAGTCATCACTTTCTTATTAAAAAGCACCCGCTGGAGAGCACACTGTCATTTGCATTCATTACTATTGGTTTATATTGGGTATGACTTGACTGGATCTCTTTTACCATGAATTACAATGTTTAGTCAGTCCTTGATCTTTAAAGGTGCTCTGCATTTATGTTTTGCGGTCTCAGAAAGGGCTAGCGAGATACCATTTTGTTATATCATGTAATGATTGTTTTGAGAAAGTGTTGTCATCCGAGTTTTATTATTATGGCTCGCTAGTTGATTATGCTATTGATATGAGTAATTGTGAGACTTGAGTGTTATTGTGAGTATGGTTAGTTCATAATATTTGCTGAAACCTGAATGCTCGCTTTGCATGTTTACAACAACAAGAGCAAACAGAGTTTGTAAAAGTTTTTCTTTATCACTTTCAATTTATCAACTGAATTGCTTGAGGACAAGCAAAGGTTTAAGCTTGGGGGAGTTGATACGTCTCCAACGTATCTACTTTTCTAAACACTTTTGCCCTTGTTTTGGACTCTAACTTGCATGATTTGAATGAAACTGACCCGGACTGACGCTGTTTTCAGCAGAACTGCCATGATGTTGTTTTATGTGTAGAAAACAAAAGTTCTCAGAATGTCCTGAAAATCCACGGAGGCACTTTTGGGAAAATACAAAAAATACTGGCGAAAGAATCAAGACCAGGGGGCCCACACCCTATCCACGAGGGTGGGGGGCGCGCCCTCCCCCCTGGGCGCCCCCTGTCTCATGGGCCCCCTGAGGCTCCGCCGACCTCAACTCCAACTTCATATATTCCGTCTCGCGGAGAAAAAAATCAGAGAGAAATTTTCATTGCGTTTTACGATACGGAGCCGCCGCCAAGACCTAACTCTCTCGGGAGGGCAGATCTGGAGTCCGTTCGGGGCTTCGGTGAGGGGGATTCGTCGCCGTCGTCATCATCAACCATCCTCCGTCACCAATTTCATGATGCTCACCGCTGTGCGTGAGTAATTCCATCGTAGGCTTGCTGGATGGTGATGGGTTGGATGAGATTTACCATGTAATCAAGTTAGTTTTGTTAAGGTTTGATCCCTAGTATCCACTATGTTTTGAGATTGATGTTGCTATGACTTTGCTATGCTTAATGCTTGTCACTAGGGCCCGAGTGCCATGATTTTAGATCTGAACCTATTATGTTTTCATGAATATATGTGTGTTCTTGATCCTATCTTGCAAGTCTATAGTCACCTATTATGTGTTATGATCCGACAACCCCGAAGTGACAATAATCGGGATACTTCTCGGTGATGACCGTAGTTTGAGGAGTTCATGTATTCACTATGTGCTAATGCTTTGTTCCGGTTCTCTATTAAAAGGAGGCCTTAATATCCCTTAGTTTCCGCTAGGACCCCACTGCCACGGGAGGGTAGGACAAAAGATGTCATGCAAGTTCTTTTCCATAAGCACGTATGACTATTTACGGAATACATGCCTACATTACATTGATGAACTGGAGAGCTAGTTCTGTGTCACCCTATGTTATAGCCATTACATGAGGAATCACATCCGACATAATTATCCATCACTGATCCATTGCCTACGAGCTTTTCACATATTGTGCTTTGCTTATTTACTTTTCCGTTGCTACTGCTACAATCACTACAAAACCCGAAAATATTACTTTTGCTACCGTTACCTTTATTATCATACTACTTTGCTACTAAATACTTTGCTGCAGATACTAAGTTATCCAGGTGTGATTGAATTGACAACTCAACTGCTAATACTCAAGAATATTCTGTGGCTCCCCTTGTGTCGAATCAATAAATTTGGGTTGAATACTTTACCCTCGAAAGTTGTTGCGATCCCCTACACTTGTGGGTTATCAGGCGGCTGGAGCAAGAAGACCAGAGGTTGAAGAAGCACTACGACCGTTGGATGGACATCGTACGGTCACTGGAGCTAGAATCATTCATATTGACTAAGTTGACAAAGCTCTCCGTCCCCATTAACTTAGTTGGCCCACAAGTCAGCCTCACACTATGGTGGGTCCCAGCTAGCAGGGGGATTCATTTCTTTGTGCGTAATAAGGAGGCACTTCCTTGCATGCGAAGATATAGCTGGTGGGTCCGACTTGTCAGCGGGGGGAACATTTTTTTCGCGAAACACAAAGGTCTTCCGGTGGGTCCCATATGTCAGGTGAAGGAATCATTATTTTGCTCGTAATAAGGAGGCATTTCCTTGCGTGCGACCGTGGACCTAGCTGTCAACCTCTCCACGCACAGTCTACTTCTGAAGGTGTCATTCGTTGACCATGTTGACCACTCCGCGCCGAGCGCATCCAAGGTGGTGGACGATGGCGAGGCCCCGGACAGCAACGAGCCGGAGATGGGAAGACGCGGGAGTAGAGTCACAGACGGAGAGGTGTACGAGGGTTAACTGGTTCTGGTGGGGTGTGGTTCATCAGTCGATGGGGAAGAACAGGAGGTGTGGAGGGTGGAGGATGGCTCGGCGATGGTGGAGAAGCGCTTCACAATGATGCGTGCTAAGCGAGTATTAGCGCAGGAGGCGGGAGCAGTGGTCCCGGCGGCGGGAGGAAGAAGACGAGAGATTGAAGATGGATGCGGTCGTTGGATGTAAATCCAACGGCTAACGATGTCGAGATCATTTGTTGACTAAGTTGACAACGACTTGCGTTAACCGACCTATTGGCCCATATTTCACCTCCAAAATGTGGCACGATTCAACCCATTTTTTCAAATTCTGATCTTTTTTTATGGGTAGAATTTACAGTCAATTTGATCTTTTTTTTTGAATTACAGTCCATTAGCTGGGCTGGGTGAACAAATAATGTAGCGTCCATGTGGCCCATTTATTTTTTCCTAAAAAATTACAGGCCATTTGCACTTTCTCGAAATACACAATTTTCCTGGGCTGATTCTAATTATAATGTTGGGTTGGGCCAGCAATGTTATCAAAAAATAAACAGGGGCTGACCATTTTGTTATAAATATATTTAAAATTTTAAATAATAAGTGATTTATTATTACATTGGTCCTTAAATTTTATCAAGGTTTTGTACACAATCACTAGGACTTTCGTGCCAAAAAATCCAGGATTTTATTGTTAAGAAATTATTTTTATAAGTTAATAAGATGCGGGATATTGTTTTCTTACATATGTAAGTATCTGTTAAATATATGATGACAATAACAATAATATATAATAACATATAAAATAATTTAAATACATATTATAGTTAGAAGGCAAACATAAGTTGGACCAGGCGTTCCTATTTTTATATAGAAAAATAGAACATACCTCTGCGTTTTCTTTAAAAAAAATACATAAATTGGGTTGTCGATGTTTCAGGAAAAATAAAACCTCGGATGGGAGGTCCATAGGCCGGTGGATACATGATGGCCCTCAAGAAAATACAAACCGGCATGTCGTGAGCTACACATATTAAAAAAGAAAGCCTAGACGGGGCAGCCCAAAACCCAGTTGATACTTGCTGCCCGAGTGATAATAAATGATACCTGCCAGCTCCCCGGCTTCGTTGTGAATTTATGTCCTATAGTAACTACACTGAAGCACCTAAAAAATGTAACTACGTTGACAAAACCGTGGGCCCCAACGGTTGTATAGCATTAGGAGGAAGTATTTTTTCGATGAGGCACTTGCTTGCGTACGGCCATAGACCTGGTGGGTCCCGACTGTCCGCCTCTCCATGTACAGTCCTCTCCAGATTCCTTTCGTTTGTTCAGTATGTTCACAACGGCAGACAGCGGCGTCGCGGCGAGCGCACAAAGGTGCAGGAGGGGATCCGACCACCTGAGGAAGTGCCTTATTAGTAATGAAACTACTAAGCTAGCCTAGTGGCCAAGTGACACTACCCGACAGCTGTTCCGCCCGGGTTCAATTCCACCTGTGCAGGGAAAATAACTCCAAATTTTTTGCCTCTGCCTTTATTGACATGTGGGTCCCCATTTTCATCTACACACACCACGTCCAACACTTGCCAAAACTTTGTCCCTCGTTTTCTCTGTTTTTCGCACACTCAACATTGTGTGGGCATTTTGAAAATAGCATATCTTTTTGACTGTGCATCATATGAAGATGTGCTATGCATGAATGTTGATCAACATGATGTTAACTGGCTGATGATGAATAAAACTTCCAACATGATGTTAACCCTGTTTGAAAAGGCCGTGTTAATATAAATGCTCTGCCTCTGAAAGTTGCAGTCTCTTATCTGAAACCGAACTTGCAGTTTCTTATGTGAAACTGAAACTTGCATTTTCTTCTCTGAGAATCACATTGTCTGCACTTTTATACTCCTATGAAACTATTTTTTTAAGTGCTAAAAATAGATCTCTAGGATTCATAAAATACTTCATATGCTCAATACTGCAAATCTGAAATTCAAAAGACATTCATATCTGAAAGTACTCTCAAAATACACAACACAAAACACAATTCACAACCTGCAAGTACTGACAACCCTAAGCTCCTCCTAACAATTCACAACCTGTCCGACTATTGGGCTGGGGGGGCAGTCCCCTCCTATTCCTCGACGGCAGACAGCCGCCCCGTGAGACGGTGTGAACGGCGAGGGAGAGGATGGCGGGGAAGCGTTGCCGGGCCAACTGCTTTTCTCCTCTTGTAGTTGGGTTCGGTCGACGAAGACTCCACCGGCTCGCTCTCGCATGACACCCTCACAAACGGCACCCTGTAAATGCTCAATCCTTCAATCTCTAGCGGATGCTCCATCTGGGATCGATACTCCCACCACCGCTCCCTCACGATCGGATTCGGTGAATCTGTTTGCTCCATGGCCCAGAGGAGCAGCTCTATGTACTCCCGCGCGACTCCCTCCAGGAGTATCGCCGCCTTTTCGCTCTGTTGTAGATATTTGGCCATGGATGTCGCCGTCGCCGTGGTCCTTGTTGTCAAACCAAGACAGTATCTCCAACATCCTAGCTAGCTTCACAGGGTCGCCGTCTGCGATCCTCATGTATCGGTTGTACTCCTCCATCGATCTACTTCTCCACAACACCTTCTGTCATGGAATTGTCACGGCAAATGTCCTTAGTGTGAGGACTTAGTCGCGAGACGAACACATCTATGCAGTAGCTTGAGAGGGGTTGGGCGGAATCGAGAGACACAACACAAGACAAGGATTTAGACAGCTTCGGGCCCCTGGAAACATCATCCGGTAATAACCCTACATGCTGTTTGTGGCTAGGTCTCATTATGATCATGAGGGAGTCATCAGTAAGCTGGCTCTTTGTGTCTAGCCCTAGAGATTGTTTCTTTCCATCCCCTCTTGGGGTGCCCGGCCCCTCCTTATATAAGTTAGAGGGGCGGGTTACATGTGGAGTCCTAGTAGGATTAGGACTAGTCTATCTTCTCTTACAAGTTGAATACAAGTCCGGGTCTTACTTCCTCGTAAAGGAAATATTCGTCATCCCTTTTCTATTAAGCCGGCCCATCATAACGTGAGCCGGCCTTCTGGGCCTTGGGCCTTATCTTCTATCTGACCCGCTGTCAGCGCCATCCTTGAGTCGCCAATCCTCCGGCGAGTTACCAATGAAAATGCCAAGCCCGACCGGGTCATACTTCCGGCCGGATCATACCGCGGGGCATATCCCCGACATTAGCCCCCAGTTTAATTTGGATTTATCCATGTTAAACTGATCCTGTAAAATAAACACAGGAACAAACTTGATAGGTTATGTTTCGGGTTAAATATTTTCCTGAACCGGCACCAGATCATCTTTAAGTCCAATTGTCATTTCCTTCTTCTGAAAAATCCGGTTCAATAAGCCACCTTCATACTCAATTTGTTGACATTGGTTTCTCACAGAGAAATACTATGAAGAATAATCCACTTGAGTCGGCTTCCAATGCTCTGACTTTGATAAAAATATTGGTCTTTGAAATATTCAACTGATATTCAGCCGGTTTAAAGATGTAGATCTTGCCGGTTTATCATTGCCAAAATATCCGGTTTGTAAATATTGATAGCACCAGGTCATAATTGTTGCTGATGTCGGGTCATGATTGTTGCAGACACCGGGTTAATCTGGTCTGCTCAAAACTGAGAATTTGAAGATTTTTCTCCCTTATATGCATATCACCTATAGCCCCCAAGTGCCGGGTTGTCATGCTTGCAGCAACCTGGGACTTGTAATTGCCTTATGCTCATAAAAAACTGCAACCAGTGTAGCCCCCAAGGGTTGGGTCATTATGCAATAATGAGCAGGGACTTTGTAAATATGATCATGTCAACTTGAGCAACAACATGTAGCCCCCAAGGGCCGGGTCAGTAAGATAATACTGAGCTGGGACTTTGTATATAATTCATTGATAATAACATCATATGATGTAATCTCCACCATGGGGCTTGAACCCATGTCCATAAGGTTAAGAGCTTTATTCTCTACCAACTAAGTAGTGGATCTTTCAACATAATGGATTAAGGCTTGTGTACCTTCAATTTTTGACAGGAGCAATTGGTAGCCCCCAAGGGTCGGCTCATTACAATGTGATGAGTCGGGTCTTCAATAAGTTGAGCAAAAAATGACTTTGCATTAGCCCCCAAGTGCCATGGTGCATGCTGGCAGTGACATGGGACTTGCCTATTTGATGTAACCTCAACTTGAATAATATAGCCCCCAAGTGCCGGGTCGTAAGCCTGCAGCGACTCAGGACTATTCCCTCAATTGTAAAATAAACACATATACCTTGATAATATAATAGCCATTGTGCTGAAGCGACTTTAAAGACCTTCATCAAAATATTGATAATCATAATAAAAATCCAGCCATGTTGGATATTCAAGATTTGAATAATATAATCCGGTATGAAAACCTCAATCATTCAGTATCATCATAAAAATCGAGCCAAGTTTTGGCTATTAGAAATTTGAATACCTTAACGGTTGACAAGCAGATCCGAAGTTCGAATACTCGGCGGCTCTTGGCCGATGGCGACTTAATGCGCATTCATTGTAAGCCGGAATTTCATGACCCGACGGCTTATAGCCTTTGAGAAAATCAAGAATTGATAACCCTTTTGAGACACCAATTTCAATCTTTGATGATTGGCTTGAACTTAATCATTTATGTAAGTCATACCTCTTTAAATCCCGCACAGAGTTTAAACAACATATGCCCTGGCGACTTAACGTCAAAAGCCAGGGCGAGTAACCACCCAAATGTAGTCTTATCCTGCACACAAGTAGATCACAAGAACCCTTGGCGGTTTATTGCAGGGAGGGTCATAATATCTCACATATAACCATTGATGTGTAACAAGGAGTCATAGATAAGCCTGTTATGAATCATAACTTTGAAACATAACTATAATAATAATATCATACCTGTGATATTGAATTTTCACTGCCGGTTTATGTGACCTGTGTAGTAAGGGTGATAACCCAATCTTTAGAAGCCAAGACTTCCAAATGTTTTATGATTGTCATATGCTGGCAACTTATTGTCCAAAGTTAAGCCGGGTTAAATAGAAACCACATATATGTATGCCTCAGATATGAACAAAAAAGTCTCAAGACAAAATCAAAGATTGCTTTCAAAATACTTAAGCCAAATAGAGAGAAAAGATCGAGGCTTCTGATTCGAATACGATCAGTAAACCGTTCCAAAGGGGTTAAGCTAGGATTCGAATACGATCATGTAGCCCCCAGTGGCTTTGGCGTTGCGCCGATCAAGAGGGTACCGACAGCTATGTTCTCTTTGGTTCGAATACGACCTATGTTTGAACAGGAAGCCCCCTAATGATCTTGAGAGTTTTTTTAACGACTCTGATTCGAATACGATCAAAGTCGGTTCCCAAAAGGGGTTGAGCTATGATTCGAATACGATCAAGAAGCCCCCTAGTGAGCTCGGCAGTGTGCCGATCAAGAGGGTACCAACAACTATGTTCTCTTTGGTTCGAATACGACCTATGTTTGAACAGGAAGCCCCCAAGTGATCATGAAAATATTTAACGACTCTGATTCGAATACGATCAGGGTCATACCAAAAAGGGTTAAGCTAGATTCAAATACGATCAGCTCCCAATGGTCATTAAAGTAGGGTACCTATGTTTGACTTGTGCTTTGCAACAGACTCTCTTTGGTCCCCTTAATTTTTCCTGAGAACTTCGAGCTTCTGAGTAATGAATTCTTCTTGAACCGGAATTTTAAACCGGATATTGAGATCTTCAAAACTTTGTGAGATACAAATTTCTCTTGAACCGGATTTTAAACCGAATATGAAGATCTTCAAAACTTTGTGAGAGACAGATTTCTTTTGAACCAGATTTTAAACCAGATATGGAGATCTTCAAAACTTTGTGAGAGACAGATTTTCTCTTGAACCGGATTTTAAACCGGATATGGCAAGACTTGCTGAGTCATACCATCGTAGCCCCCAAGTCTTAAGACGACCCGAGGAGTTGTCTTGAGATTCTCTATATTTGACCATAGCGCAGAAGGTGTATATCATTGGTGTTGATAGCGCGATGTGAATCCACAGAATGTTGAGGTGACTGCGGCGGGTTATAAATGATCCCGTATGAGCCGTGTCAGCAACTCGACCAATGGTTCCTTCCAACTGGATGTTTGAACTTAACCAAACTGTAGTGGCGGCGACTTGTGCGCTTGCCCATTGAGCCATCCAGTGCAGACGGCGGCTAATAATACATGATAATTTGCCTCCAATTTGTCGGAGGAAAACCGGGCTACCCAAGCAGGGACTTGCTCATACTCAATAATCAGCTCATGCAAACAGGTGTGGCCCTGTATGTTGATATAGACCAAGCCGCGAGAGACAAACGGTGAAGATGACCGTAGCATCAGAGGCGGTACAGACAGATGAGTCGGTCGCGACGTTGTAAGCCGACGCGGACGAACGAGTCAATCACGTTACGTTGATGTAGTGAACAATTGTCCTGCATCAAAAACATCGCAAACCAGAGTAATTGTTCTTTGACAAAAAACAATGTATGCTAATAAACTTAAACGGATAAATATCACCTGATTATTCGGATGACAGATGATCCATTCAACGCAATAGAGACGGCTTTAGGCAGACCGACGACTCAATATAGCCCGGGTGGATCAACACGGCAGAGGCGGCTCAACGCGGCCCCGGCGGCTCAACACAGCAGCGAAATGGAGGCATCACCATGGCGGCGGCTCAGAAACTGCAACGGCAGCACGTTTGAGACGGCGGAGGTGGCGATTTGAACAGCTTGAAACGGAGGCGAGTCGACCGGGGGGCAGGTTGATGTAGATGAAACAGCAGGAGCGGCAATTTGCGCACGTCCACTAAACAGCGAGCAAGCACGATTCCAGCAAGTTGATGTAGACCGAGCCACAAGGACGGTGCATGTCCATCAAGTAGCATGGCATAGACGAACACCGGTCAAGACTGTTGCTAGCGCTTGCGCGCTCCCGCAGTGTAAACCATGTTTCCAATGGATGACTACACATGACCTCTCCTCCTTTGTCTCTTTCTTTTTCTTTGTCTTGACGTGATGAAGAAACGGCAGAGGCCCTTGATCCCCACGTATAAGTAGTACTAGTAGTAACTAGATCGGCAAGTCACAGCGCTATGACCAAGTAGTGAATGCTCAATTTAGTAGGAAATCAAGTTTAGCGTACGTATTCAAATAGGATATAACAAAACATGAGGAAAAAGAAACATTCACATGTAATTGGAGCAAAGCACCGTTAAGTTCAACATCGTCATGAAACTGTAAGGCAACATACAGTTTTGGGTGTTGCAAAAATTATCATTTGCTGGATTAAAAAGATTACATGCTTTCTTTTATCTGATATTTTTTCATTCAAAACAATCATCCATCATCCAAAACCTGTAAATAACATCCACGTTCTTCGCCCATGCATTGCTCCAATGGTAATTTTTAATCAACGCACAATCAGGAATGATGATACAATGATAGAAAGAAACAAGTAGTTACAAGAAAATATCCTCTATGCTGGTCACATGGCATGATCTTTCTAATTGAACCAAACCTCCAAAATCATGTCAACATAGAGGAGCTCCCCAATACAAAAAGAACTTTCTACTCCAAATGGGTTGTCTGAATGAATAACTGTCAACATGGGAGCGGCACAAGGAGCAGAGGTTGTCTACACACCAGTTTCCTGAAACACAAATAGGTCATATGATAAAAAGTTCTCCGTCGGCACACTCAAGTATATACAACAAAATGCCAGAGTACACACGTAGGATAGACTGCCCATGTACTTCAGCATATACAACAAAATGGGCGACTAACTATAGGATAAACTATCCACATGGTAGAATGTAGAGTTTTTTTCACAAACACAAGTAGAGCAGAAAGTCAGAGCTGTATACAACTGACAGTGAAGCGAGAAGAACAAATGTGTTTGACCTTTTAATCATGAATATAAGATACGGAACAACATGTATAGCACATTAAATACTGAAATTAGCTATAATTCAAGTATTTGACATTAGATAAACTGGTCATTTGTAAAGTAACACTATGTATCAAAGAAACTAATTCGAAAATAGAAGCAGCAGCTATCTCACCTTGAAATATAGAATATTTCACTTCATTAACCCTGTGTTATGCTCAAGCTTACAGTTGAGTTGACCTTCCTCTAGATGAGTACATATCAACATCAAGACCACCACATCAAATACTCCTAAACTGAAAGCAAAGTAGTCTATCAGTCAATCTTATTATGTTCCCATTCCCTGTACTATGCTCAATATCACAGGTAAACATTTGAATAGAAAAAAAAAGATCTGCTACAGGCAGCTTAATTATCATGGCATTGGCATATCGCAACACACATGATTTCAGTCGAGTGGCTTTCAGGCCACTTCCATTCAGCAAAATAAGAGAGAATTGAGCTTGAAATCTGAGAGAGGGGGAGAGATGGACCTGTAGGTAATCGGCAATCAGTACGACGACATCCTTGATGGCGCCCTCTGGTAGCTGGTGGCGGTTGCATGTTGCGCTCTCTCGTATGTGGTGTTCATCCACCATAAATCCCTTTGGATGGTTCATCTTCGCTTCTCGCATGTTGCTGAACATGGATAGCCATGTCATCATCACCTTATGGAAAATGTAAATAGAAAATGTAAATAGAAACAAAGTCAGGCTTAATTTTGTAGCTGTAAATAGTACCAGGGCCTTACCAAAGAAAACTATCTGTATTGCATTAACATAGGTTCATGCCTAATTAGGTATAAGGAGGTACTTGCATTATCACCCTCCCACAGTATACAGCGGGCAAGCAGCCACTAAGCACTCAGACAACTAAAAATACAATAGATAATAGAAAAAATGAATAGCTAATAATGCGTAAATGGTTGTTTCATTATTGAAATATAGTTGTACGAATTTATTTTATTCTATCACAGTTAAAGAGTTCGATCTCTCAAGATCTTTCTGATTTCTCAAAGCCTGCTTTTCTCTGACAACATGTCCATTATCCAACTGACTAAAACAACATGATTAATCAACAGTTGTCAGATCATGGCATGCATACCTTGTTAACCTTGATACGAGGCATGATATTCTGGTCCTTCAAGACGTAAACAAAGGTCTTGCCATCTGTAGTGGACTGATAGAGAGTTTCATCAAAAAGAATAGCACCAGATATATATTCACCAACACCAGCAGTGGTCAGCAAAAGCTGCCTGTAAGCCTGGCGGTTAACTTCCATGTTGTCCAAACAAATGGATGCCAATCTCTTTCCACACGTTGCACTCGACTCGTCGATCGCAAATATCCCACAGCCAGGGGAAGCAACAGCTTTCTACAAGGGGCAAACTATTAGATTTGCAGTCATGAAACACAACAGAGTGAAGGAAGGAACACTGACGAAAGATAAACAGGAAATAGCTTAAGACCAGTTTGGCATACCAAAACATCAAGCAATTAATACAATCATCAGTGCTAGTTTTAGATTTGTAGTGGTTCAAAATCTAAAGGCATGGTTCATTCACATGAGGTCATGCTTCACACTAACTGACAGATCAACACTTTAACAGAATATTACATTTGAAACAAAATAAAACCTAATATCCACATGATGTAAAGGAGATAGCCTGAAAGCAGACAAATCCTTTTCATCCGAGCAGAAAAGCCAAGACTAATACTAACAAAACCAAAACTTAAGACACTGCTGGTAGGTTTGCCGCAGAGGATACCATCAAAGTGCAACCGTACGTCAACAAAGTCCGCCCATCAATCTACAGACCAAATACGAACATACGGATGGCCAGTTGGCCACATCTCCTATAAACAATTCTATGATATTTGGATTTGAGAATTTACTCTCAAGAGCAGCACCTAGCATCACATGACCTCCTTCCGTATCTACCGGGGCTCCTTGCTGAACCTGAGTTTAAGAGTCAACCTAAAAAGACAGCCAGATTTACCATGGCCTGGTCTGAGACGATGCAAGTAGCAAACAAAACAGAGTAACTGGGCCAATCTATTTGTCACTGGTTTTCCCACATCACGCAATCTGCCATCTAAAATAATAGAGCCGCCATCACCAAAGATCACCGCACGCGACCCATGCAACACCCCACGGGTGAGATAGACCTAGGCGAAGCTACGAGGATCAGAGAGGGAGGGGAGGCACAGGGTTGGTGGGCAGCATGGGTAAGCTCACTGCGGTGGAGACGAGCTCGTCGGCGTAGGAGCCGCCGGAGACGCGGACGCGGACGAGCGAGGCGCGGTGCGAGGGTGCCGGTTCCAACATTTTGCCAAAACATGTAACACTATGTTAGTGGGAACCCAGTTATAGCATTTGTAGTTATACAGGATAATAATAAAGTAAGGAAACATTAAATTGTGATAGAAGTAAAACACAGTGGAGCTCAATACCAATATCAGATTATAAGGCAGGACCAAACTTGGTGCGTTCGTACGACCATTTGACATGAAGTTCGATACCAAAAGCGAGAACACATAAGAGGTAATAAGAACATAAAAGAGATCGGGACCGGCGCAAGGGTTCCAGTCCCAATGTTTTGGTCAAGTTAAGAATCCTCATTTACCATATGTATTCAAACAAGAAAAGAAAAGATAAGAAAAAAAGCATTAATTTGTAATAAGAGCGCAAACAAGAGAGGAAGTACTAATCTGAAACAAAGTTTGCAACATATCCATATTTAAGCGAAGCAACTACCCATTATATGCTAAATTTATACCAAAAGCAAATTCACTACAAAGGGAACATCTCAAGAAGCAGTAGGTAGTAAACACTTCCTAATAGCTACAAAACATTACAGTAGTGAACGGATCCACGCCGAACGGCAATGCATCAAATATTTGATCCTATGAGTCCGATCAAAGTAAATATTGCCCAGTATTATTGAGATGTATCAAGTTTGGCATAAAGAAAATAAACAAAAAAGTGACACCGTTGCATGGATTAGGATTACAGCAAGTTGTTCATATAAAAAGCAACATATCTCACAAGTCTAAAGACCATTGGTAATAATTAGCACAAGTCGTTTACAAATAAACGACCGAAAACCAAGTAGGACATCACAGGGCAGCTGTACAGTACAGTACAGAAAGCAAGGCATATAAAAGGCAAGCGACAAAATCAGATAGCAGCCTTAATAAGTACACAAAATGAATCAATGGTGTAGCTCATCATGGCAAGTGATACCGCTGGAAGCATAGTTCTAATTGGCCATCAGTAGTGTTTTGCTGATGGAAATAAACACTGTATGGAAACAATAAACATTTGTTTATCAACATGGCTAACAGAAATACTCAAATGCGTGCATCTTTCTCTAGTAGAAAAGCACAGTGACAGTCAATGTGTTCTGTGAGTACATCCTTCTCCGGTAAATAGCTCTAGGAATTCCAAGATTATCCAACCTAATATCAAGAATCATTCTGCCAAAAATTCCCAAAATAGTATGGTCAGCCAGAGTGTTTGGAAATGGCATAGAGAAAACATAAATATGTGATTGATAAATGAGGGTCAACCTGAGTGTGGTATAGAGAAAACATAAATATGTGACTGATAAATGAGCAGCAAAGGAACATATAGGCACATGACAATGAACATATAGGCACATATAGGTGCGCGTGTGTATTTTTTGTGGTCTGTGATTAGCTTAATGCTAGCTAAAATAATAAAACATGCTGCTTCAGTTAACACAATGAAATATGAACCTTATAACACCTAAAAATGAGGTAGCATATTCTACTGTGAAACATTAGACTATCAATGAAATACTTTTGAATAGAACATGAACTTCCCAAATGCACCGCCTACCCTGATTTGCAATGTTCTAAACCTAAGAATATAATGTATTACGTATGAAGTTTAATACTGACGATATAGAAAGAAAATGGACATGTGCGAGGTTAGTGAATAACCAGTCAAGAAAATGATATCTGCACAAAAGTAAGGGCTGAGAAATCTGAAACCTGAGTAGGAAGGTCCTCTGCTTTAAGCCTATGAATCCACTTATAGAATAAACCTGTACCAAAGTAAAATCAAGCAAACATCATTTAACTATTTATTACTCGCCATCAAGGCCCGCCGTCGTCATGTAAGTTCAAAAGAACATCTTTTAACATATTTCCTGCTATATACTTTTTCTTTCCTCTCTGCTTCCTTCAAAATCAACGATGGCGACCTTGGTCCTCTCCGATTTAAAGGAACCAGAGAGGAAATATACAAAGCATGTAGCAGCAATAGTTAAAGATGTTCTTTTGAACTTACATGGCTATTTTTTTCTGCAAACATGCCAATCTACTGCCATCTGACCGACATTAATTTTTACCTTTTCATAGATGTACATTTGATTTTGAGCAAGTAGGGAGGCACTATACGATAGCATTCAGCGAGAAATAGTAAAAGATTGTTCTTATAAGAATATATATATACACACACACGACCATTTGTCTTTTTTTATTCTGTAAATAGACTGATATACTGCCATCTCATTGCAAGTTATCTATTGTGCCAAGTAAAATCGTTTTTGCGGAAAGAATAAAAGATTGGATAAGGAAAAGCACTGAATCCACTTAGATCTGTACGTATCATTAGTAAACCATAGGAGGAGTTACCTAGCTTTCTTTTTGCTAGCTGATGTGCGTTTCTCCTCACAGTCCACATCCTCTTACCAACAAGGCATCAGCATCTTAAAATCACAATCATAGAGCCAAAATTTTCTCAAACTTCAAAGGATATATGTAGAAATGACACAACCAAGGGAAGAAGCAATGGCGGCTAAACTGAATATGAGAAAGCTAGTGCAATATAAAAATCATTACTGAGAGCTCAGTTATCGACCTGAGCTAACATGAGAACATAAGAAAACATCAACGAATAATTAGGTTGAACGAAGGCCTTCTTCACCTGCATAGAATAGAAGAATAAAATAAGGTACTGTGATTTGTTTAACCCTCAAGACAAATGACCAAAGAAGGGATTAATAAAAATATACTAACAGATAGATCATTTAATTACTCTAACGAGATCCGAGCACCTAACGGACCCATCCATAACAAACTACCTAGATCTATGCGCTACAGTGGAGAGAAAAATGCAACAAATAAGAAAAGAAGCTCACCAACCAGAAGCATGAACGATGCAGTCTCTCGAAGCAGCAGAACACGGTAGGCCGATTGAAACCCCGAAGGAACAGAAGAAACGAAGGCAGCAATGAACCTACATCAAGAAAAGAATCAGAAAACAGGAGAACCAAACAAAACAGTTGACAGTAAAACACCAATTCCTTAGAAACTGGAAGCTAGGAGCTGACAAGATAACCAAATTAATATAGTACCCAAGCATAACATCTTGACCCAGAGGACTACAACCACAACAAGCATAGACCTTCTGTGCTCTTTTCTAATCAACCATGTGACCTATCCATTCCTGTGATTACATGGCTAAGCAAGGACCAAATTAATCCAGTGCTTGAGGACAATACTGTAATACAAACAACTGCAACCACAACAGGCATAGACCCCCATGTTCTTCTTAACCAACCATGCAACCTCCGTGACCGCCAAGGCAAACCACTAAGAAAGGACTAATGAAAACAAATCGACAATGATACCATCTAAGAATCCAACAACACAAGCCCAGAAATAACCTGTTCTCCAACCTCTCTTTTGCAAGCCCAATCCAATACAAACAAATTCAGCCCCTGAAAATAGTACTTTGATTCACTGAACGTGAGAATCACACCCATGGCAACACATATGGTCTTCTATTTCCCCAACCAACTTGTGAGATGTCCAACCCCGAAGATAAACGGACCAGGCAGAGCTTGGGTTAACCAATCCATTCAGGCAGACAATTTCCAACAACAGAGCCCACGCACAATCCATCTCATCACCTTCACCTAACAAGCTCCAATCAAGCACCTAAGAATGGCTCCTAAACCCACTGAACCGCAAGAACGATAGGCACAATCCCTACAATTAACCAGGCATGTGATTCATGCAACTAACCCTAAGACAAAGAACTAAAGCAGGGACTAACCCAAACAACAACAAATCTGCGTCATATTCTAACCTAATGTAATCCAACAATTAATCCTCAAGAGAAACACCTAAATCTGGTACTAACCCAAACCAATAGTCAGAACAGTAAAATATCTTAAACCAACAGAATCCAACTACAACAGCCCATGCCAAACACATAAGCACCAGACAAATACAGAAAGGCAACAAAAACCGACACGAATCTACGCATGCGGCCGAGCCTCCGGCAAAGCAACAAAAAAACCCAAGGACCCAAGCAGATTCCCTAATTTTTCCAAAGGAAACCGACCACATCCAGGCTCGAGCAGCTAATGCATCCAATTTTTCTTTTGCAAGATCCTAGCAGCCAACACGTCCAAAAAAACTACTGGAGCCGCACATACACAGGAAGGAGAAGAGCTCACCAACCAGAAACCTTGCAACCCCTCGACGCAGCAAGAACCCGACAAGCGGAACAAACAACAGCTACAATAGACCTGCAATTGGATCAAGCCAGCAAGAAAGAAAACAATGCATCACACATAATTGACACAGATGCATCACATAATTTCATATCATAAATATCTACTACTGGAAACTAAATCAAGCTAGGCAATAGAAGAGCAAGAGGAGCGTACCTATCTTCTTCTTCCCAGCAGCTCTGGAGGACTGCAAATCTAGCACCCTGCAAACCAACAGATCACATATCAAATCGAATCTCAAGCGAATGAGGGAGAGATACAGAGGGTGGAGGGAAGGAAATGGGGGAAAGGGGGAGGGGGGAGAAGAGGGACCTTGCGTTCTCATTCTGTGGTGTTGGAGCTCCATGTCCATTTCCATGGAGAAGAAGCACATGGCTGCCAGTGCCGGTGTCGTAGTTGTGGCCGAGGTGGATCCGGTCGGCACCGTGCTGGGAGCAAGCAGAGGAAGAGCTGCATCTCCACGTGAGGCACAGGGAGAGAGAGCGCGACCTAGTCTCCCTCCTCACCTGCTCTGCTCGGTCGCGCCATGGCCGACCTGGGGGCGGCTCCTCGGCGATCTGGACGCGCTGCCAGACCTGCTCGGCCACGGTGCCCCTCCTTGTCCTGGCTTGTGGTGAGGGGAGGAGGAGAGGAGAGGGTGGGGGCGCTCCTCCTGCCGTGTGCACACAAGGATGACGGCGATGACGCCGGGGAAGTGGACGGCGAGGATCCGGCAGGCTTGGCGAAGGACACGGCGGCGGCGCGGGGAGCAGCTAGGGTTAGGGTTTGGGTGGAGGCGACATAGAGGAGGAGCAGGGACGCGTGAGTGAGGGAGGAGGCGGCGGCTAGGTCATCGGCGAAGGCCACGGCGAACGGGACGGGCGGGGTAGCCCGTTGCTCCCCCGTCGAGCTCGTGGCCGCGGTCCCTGGTGGCGCGGTCATCGGCCACGACGAGCGGGACGGACGGGGCGGGGCTAGTGAGGCCGCGGGGCATCAGCCACTGCGAGCGGGACGAGCGAGGCGGGCGGCGGGGTCGTGGTCATCGGCCACGGCCACGGCGAGCGCGACGGCGGGACGGGGTGGGCGAGGCGGCGGGGCAGGGCAGCGCGAGGCGGCGGGACGGGTGAGGGAGGAGGCGCAAGTGCGGGGGGCTAGGGTTGCCTCCACGGGAGCCGGCCCTTTTATACTCCCGGCGAGTGAAATGACCAAAATACCCCCGGCGGGGCACCAAAATAACGCGCGGTGGCACGGCCTGGCGGGACACCGCTCACAGGGAAATATATCCGACGGTTGTAGACGATGTGGTAAATATCTGACGGCCCACGACGACCGAGCCCGAGATCCAACGGCCAGAACGCAATCAAGAAAACGATCGGACGGCCGAGAAGCTCTAATCGCTGAGAGAGCTCAGGCATCCCTCCGGTTCATATCTCTTGATGCATTTGCAACACCAATGCTTTGCAGTATGCTTCGGGGTGCACTTTGTGTAATAGCACGAGGTCGCCGCTGTCCCTCACCACCGCATGAGCCTTTTGGATTTAGTCTTTTTTAACTGAAGTACGTGGACTGATGGGAAGTAGCAGCCGCGTGTCCTCATAACAACTATACATGGACTAAAGGAAAACACCTTCAGGCAAGCCACAACAGAGAAGCGGAGGCGCGGGGCGATCTGTAGCCAGAGGGGCGCCGGGAGGAGCAGTGAGTCAATGACAGGCCGACTCGCAGCCAGGGCGGCTTAGGAGGTGGCAATGGCGGATCAATGACGGCGTGTCGAGGCCGAGGGGCTCGAGAGCGAAGCAGGTCTGTGTCCGGGTTGAAGCGCGGCTGCAACGCACCGGCGGAGGCCATGCCTACGTCCGTTTCCCGGGTCGTGGCCAGCTCTGTTGACTCAGTCCGTGTCCTCCTCAAAGTAGTGTTCTTCTTTCCTCCTCTTCTTCTTTTGACCTTATCGTGAGGGTGTTTCTGTAGTAGCACTTGTCCTCTTCCGACTCGGATGGATGTGGTAATTAAGGAAAAACACATCTGATCTAATAGCACTCAAGTAGTACTAGCCTTTCTCCTAGGAAAGAATCCTTGATGTTGGTTTTCACGTGGCGAAGTGCTAGTACTAGTCTAGTACTTCTGCCTTGGTCTTGTGTACTTGTCCGTAGATGGTAAGACGTGGCCGTGTTTCCTTGACCGGCCACGCGCGGCTGTAGCGAATTTTGCCTCCGATCCGGAAAATGAGACGCCTTTGGTGGATTTCTTCGACTGTATCAAGCGAATCTTCCTGTTGATCTCGGCGACTTTGTAGGACACTGCAGCAGAATCATCGCCTGCGGCCACGCGCGCAACCCTAAATTCTCTTATCTCCGATCTCGCACTATCAGCTCCGAGTTTAACCATGACACTACTCTCAAACACGATGATTTTACCAGCTCTGTCCGAGGTTGTCTCATGCCGGGTTATCCTGCGGGCTTTCCGTGCTAGCGCTTTTTCATCCGATCAATTGTGAGCTTTTCGATCCCTAAAAAGCTCCCTCCAAGAACTCATCATTACCGTGCGCAGGCCCCACGGTGGGCGCCAACTGTCGTGGAATTGTCACGGCAAATGTCCTTAATGTGAGGACTTAGTCGCGAGGCCAACACATCTATGCGGTAGCTTGAGAGGGGTTGGGCGGAATCGAGAGACGCAACACAAGACAAGGATTTAGACGACTTGGCCCCGGAAACATCATCCAGAATAACCCTACATGCTTTGTTTGTGGCTAGGTCTCATTATGATCATGAGGAGTCGCTGTAGTTTCTCTTTGTGTCTAGCCCTAGAGATTGTTTCTTGCTCTCCCCTCTTGGGGTGCCCTGCCTCCTTATATAAGTTAGAGGGGCGGGTTACATGTGCAGTCCTAGTAGGATTAGGACTAGTCTATCTTCTCTTACAAGCTGAATACAAGTCCGGGTCTTACTTCCTCGTAAAGGAAATATTCGTCATCCCTTTTCTCTTAAGTCGGCCCATCATAACGTGAGCCGGCCTTCTGGGCCTTGGGCCTTGTCTTCTATTTGACCCACCGTCAGGGCCATTCTTGAGTCGCCAGTCCTCCGGCAAGTTACCAATGAAAATGCCAAGCCCGACCGGGTCATACTTCCAGCCGGATCATACCGCGGGGTATATCCCCGACACCTTCACTCACCGGCGGTGGTTTTTGAATGGAAGAGGAGAGGAGCAGCGCTGGTTTTGGATTAGAACGGGAGAGGAGCGACACTGGTTTTGGATTGGAACAGGAGAGGAGGGCGGTGGTTTTGAAATGGAAGAGGAGAGGAGCGTACTGGATTTCGATTGGAACATGAGAGGAGCGGTGGTTGTTTAAGAGGAGAAGAGCGGAGAGCGGCTACTGGTCTTGGAAGTATTTTTGTTTTGCATATTTTGGGTCAAAGTTTGACCACATACATCGATTCGACAAGCAAAATGTGAATGCATGTCACCAAAAATTGTATCGTTTGGTTCAGATCTGAATTTACTTTCAAATTGTATTATTTTTGCAACGATAACATATATTTTATTTATGAAAATCATGGTCAATTATGACCCGTAATAAAAGGGAGACTAGTTAATGTGGGGTCACTTTCTTAATTGAAGGGTAAACTGATTTTGATTTTGATCCACCACAAATACACGCCCTCTCGCCTAATCCTAAATCCTGCTTTGACGCTCCTCTCCCTCTTCTCCATTGCAAAACCACGTCCTCTCCTCTCCATCATATCCATTCCAAAACCACCGTCTCGCCTCTCCCTCTTCTCCATTGCAAAACTACCTCCTCTCCTCTCCATCATCTCCAATCCAAAACCACTGTCTCGCCTCTCCCTCTTCTCTATTGCAAGACCACCGTCTCTCCTTCCATCTTCCAAAGCTAGCACCGGACCACTCAGAAGGACATCTATGGAGAGGATGCGGCAGCGAATCAGGCAGATCGCCGGCGGCGACTAGGCAAAGTTAGCCATGTTGAAAGAGATCCTTACTTGGTTTGACAATGAGTGGGAGATTTCAAGGACGATGAGGGCCATATGGCAATGTATGCGAAAGAGCAAGACGGCGACGATGAGGGCGGCGATGTACATGTACTCCTCGACGGCAGTCATGCCGCAGTCCTCCAAGTTCATCGAGTATCTCCTCTGGGTGATGGAGCAGACAGATTCGCCCGAGGCGACAGTCAAGCAGAGGTGATGGGCATACAAGTTGAAGGTCGAGCACCCAGAGGATAACGAATCAATCGAGTACGGTGTGCCATTCATGAGGGTGCAGAGCCAGCCGGAGCCACAGGAGTATTCGTTCTTCCACCGCAAGAGGAGGCCGGATGGCGCGACGTCGCTTCCCCGCTGTTCTCCACGGTTCCCTCGACGCCGCGCTCCAACGGCGGCGGTAGGGTTTAAGGTCACCGACTAACCTAATCTTCCACCTGCTCATGCTTACAATCAGTGTGACAGCTAATGAAAATCATGCTTACAATCAGTCTCCGAGTACTACGCCAATCACCCGAAAATAGCTCTGGACTTTTGGGTCAAAGTTGTGACATTGTGTGCAAATAAAGAAAAATAGATTGGTGCTTCTTTCAGAAAATAGTATTCCCTAGAAAACCGCCAATATAAGCTACTAGTATTTGGTTAGAGGATTTGCTGCCGAGAAAGATCCGTCCACAGAGAGCGCCACACATCCCACTTGTGGTGGTGGATGCCAATGCGTGCATGGAGCATGGTTGGTGTCGGTAATTTTTACTTGGCACACCTTGCACTCTGCATATATGCCGGTTCCATAACATTTGTGCAGTTCCACCAAAGTGCAGCTGAATAACCCTGTTTGCGCAGATAATGAAAAAGCGTGATTACATTATAGTGGCACTAGTTGATGAAACACACAAAATAAATAGAAGAAAATATTGCGATGGTATCATAGTATGCCGTGTTGCGGGGGCGAGATGGGCCCAGCGACGCCTCATATGGTACGCCTCATACTGGAAATCGTCCCAAGTCTGCCAGATACACCTTCTGCCAGTGATGAACATCAGTGTACATCGGTAGTACAAGAGGGGCCTTAAGACATTCAAATCTCTATTTTTGTGCAGATCAACTAAAATTAAGCACCCCAGTTTGCAGAAACGCTTAAGCATTAACAATGAGACTAGTTGATGAAACATACACTAACAAAGAGAAGCACTTTCTTTATCTATATTGGAAATGAAATGATAGAGAGGACACTCACTCTATTTTAACTGTATTATTACTTCATTTTATCAGTGACACTAGGGTCGAGCAGGTGGCAAATGAGGTGTACCGTACGTTGCAAGGATGAAGGCTAGGGGTGCTTAGACTGGGATGCTGAAGCTGGCTCTTTCAGTCCCTATCTTCCCCCTGATGTTTCTGTGGTAGCATTTGGGTTGTAATCCAAACTTGGTCGAGCTGAAGCTGCATCCCCCTACCTACCTAGCTTATGTGGCGAACTTGTCTCCTGCTAGTACTCAATCCGTTCTAGTAGTAGTTGCATAACTGCCCGTTTACACTGAGATGTTGTCGGATAATGGTTCTCTATGGTTGGATTTCTTTAATGAAATCGGAGGGGACCCCCTCTTTCGATATATAAAAAAACAGTGGCACTAGCGGTGCCAAAACATTGCCTAAAATTAATAGTGCCACTAGATTAAGGTGCAAAATAATAACATTACTGCTTTATCATGGCAGCGCCAAAACAGTAGCACAAGAGCAGGATTAACATGCATGATATTTGGCAAACGGTCAGACCAAAAAGGAACATACCTCATAATGGGAACCATATCTGCAGTCAAAGCCATCGTAGAAGGGATGACACCAGTCACCAACATGGATGATTCAATTCATGGGACCTTTTGGTGTAGTTCACCTAAAATGAAGCAATGTCCCATGAGCTAGCAGCTTATTTTTTAAGAAAAGGGCTCCAGCCTGGGTTCCATTTCCATCAGAAAACGAAACCCACAAAGCTTCTTCTTCATTAGTTGCAATAAAATTGAGCAACATCAAGGTTGGTTGTGAAGCTCCTGGAATGTTCAACTATAATTTGGATATCATTTATGCAGTTCAATTAAGATCGAGCATGAAATGTATATCTCTGTTTGCACAAAAAAGGTGGAAAGGAGGGTGACTAACAAGTGATGAAACATGCATCGAATGAAAAGAAGCATGTTCCTTATCTGAATGGCAATCCTACAAGGATAGTAGCAATTTCTAAAGCAGCAGCATTGCTAGATATAGTGTGGGCATTATGATTAACTATGACAACCGTTAAATACGACATTACTTTAATGGTGCCATTGCTTCATTTTACTAGCAACATTACATTAACAGCTGCTACAGAGTCGGTATTTGGGCACGGGAGAGTAGGCGGACCAGATGCTTGCATTTCTAACTAAAAGAAGCAACTTATCTTAATGGGAAATTTAGCGGGACATGTAAAAAGTGCCATTGATTCATATTATCGAGGCATTACATTGAAAACAACATTGGTTTAACGTGTCCTTACTTTTAACAAAGGTGATCGCTACATTTTACCAAAGGTATTACATAAGAGTGGCTCGAGGTAACAAACACGTAATGTGATATCCGGTTGGTCCCATTTTTGTTCTAAGATAGCCACCTTATACCGTGTGAGGCTAGCAAATCTAGTGCTAGACTTACTCTGTTGACTTGTCCCCCAGTCCCCACTTTCTTTCCTTTTTTCAACCAATAGATCGGGTTTATATTGAGTTTGCACTGTGTTTCCTAGATTCAAGTAACAAATCTTCCCCCACCCCCACCCCCTTTCTTCCTTCTTTGAACCAAGTAGTACTAGATTCGAGTGCATGAACTAGTTTTACCTCTTAACCGTAAAAATTTAGGTGGTTTTCGAACAGCCGATCGATCCTATCTACGAGGGGGCCTGAGAAATAGTAAAAGATACAAATGCAGTGACGTCAGGAGCTCGGGAAGTAGAGAAAGGCCGGTATCGAAGGAAGTTATACCTGAGGGTCACCGGGATGTCGCTAGGTGGGCGGTAGGAGGCCGGATCTGCCCACACTACGGCAGCAAAGGAAGAAGGGGTCGGAGGCCCTCCCTCACCAGCGGTGCTTGGGAGAGAACGGTAAGGCACGCTGATCCGGACGCGCCGGCAGTGGGTAAGAGCCGTCGCCGAGGACGACCGCATGAACGTTGCACCTTCTTACCTTCCTCAGCGGAGAGGATCCAGCTGGATCTGTGACCAGCGGTGAGCAGAGAGAGAGAGTGTGGCCACCGCTGTTGTGTTTAGATTTGGAGAGGACGAGACAATGTGAAGAGAGCAACACTAGCAAGCAAGCGCGGAGGCTCCTGCCTATATAGTGGAGTAATAGTTTTCTTTTGTCTACCAGAGCCGGCTTGACCTCGTCAATGACTGTCGAGAAGTCTTCATGCACGTGCCCCGGAGGCGCAATTGTCGTCATTTTGATCTGAAGCACTGGATTATAACATATAACACGAAAAAATGCCACATGACAAGAAATCATAACCTCACTGCCCAAAGGAGACAACATGAATCCCGACGGACATACTAGACAAGGATCAAAGCTCAAATTATTGATAAACTCGTAGAAAAGGGGTCTGTCGATAGATGTCCTAATTAACATAGCTGGCTTGACCTAGATGGCAACCGAGTAGTCTTCGTGCATGTGCCCCCAATGACTAGCCCAACTTAGTTGTCACTGTTTAACCCTCGCAGTGATCCGAAGCACATGACACCTAATTTTGCGAGATGACAAGAAACCTTTTTTTAGATTTCTCACCAGAACTACAGCCCTGTACAACAATGCCTGCACGATACGTAGATGATAGCCAATCCAGGCGTGTCTGCTGGAGTCTAGTCACATGCAGGGACGAACTGATCTTCCGTGTCTGGCAGGGATCGTCCAGGCACCAACGTAGTACAACACTTGTCTAGTAGGAGTACTATCGCTCGTCTCTCTCTTCTATTAACTCACCCGACTTGCGGGGCTGGGGAGTGTGCCTATGGTCGGTTCTCAATTGCGGTCCCACATGTGTGTGCAAACGCAATATGACGCACGTTCCATTTGGAGAGCAGCGTGCGAGACCGACCGACTGTTGGGGAACGTAGTAATTTCAAAAAAATTCCTACGCACACGCAAGATCATGGTGATGCATAACAACAAGAGGGGAGAGTGTCGTCCACGCACCCTCGTAGACCGTAAGCAGAAGCGTTATGACAACGCGATTGATGTAGTCGTACGTATTCATGATCGACCGATCCTAGTACCAAACGTACGACACCTCCGCGATCTACACACGTTCAGCTCGGTGACATCCCACGAACTCATGACCCAGTAGAGCTTAGAGGGAGAGTTCCGTCAGCACGACGGTGTGATGATGGTGTTGATGAAGCTACCGACGCAGGGCTTCGCCTAAGCACCGCAACGATATGACCGAGGTGGATTATGGTGGAGGGGGCACCGCACACGGCTAAAGATCAATGATCAACTTGTGTGTCCATGGGGTGCCCCCTTCCTTGTATATAAAGGAGTGGAGAAGGGGAGGGTGCGGCCCTCTCTATGGCGCGCCCTAGGGGAGTCCTACTCCCACCGGGAGTAGGATTCCCCCCTTTCCCTAGTAGGAGTAGGAGAGGAAGGGAAAGAGGAGTAGGAGAGAAGGAAAGCCCCCCCAAACCCTTTCAAATTCGGCCTCCTGCCCAAGGGGGGCGCACTAGTCCCTTGTGGGCTGGTGTGCTTCCTTCTTATAGCACATAAGGCCCATAACTTATCCCGGAGATTCCAATAACCTCCCGGTACTCCGGAAAAATGTCCGAACCACTCGGAACCCTTCCGATGTCCAAACATAGTCATCCAATATATCGATATTTACATCTCGACCATTTCGAGACTCCTCGTCATGTCCGTGATCATATCCGGGACTCCGAACTACCTTCAGTACATCAAAACACATAAACTCATATTACCGATCGTCACCGAACGTTAAGCGTGCACACCCTACGGGTTCGAGAACTATGTAGACATGACCGAGACACGTCTCCGGTCAATAACCAATAGCGGAACCTGGATGCTCATATTGGCTCCAACATATTCTACAAAGATCTTTATCGGTCAAACCTCATAACAACATACGTTGTTCCCTTTGTCATCGGTATGTTACTTGCCCGAGATTCGATCGTCGGTATCTCAATACCTAGCTCAATCTCATTACCAGCAAGTCTCTTTACTCGTTCCGTATTGCATCGTCTCGTAACTAACACATTAGTCACATTTCTTGCAAGGCTTATAGTGATGTGCATTACCGAGAGCGCCCAGAGATACCTCTCCGACAATCGGAGTGACACATCGTAATCTCGATCTATGCCAACTCAACAAGTACCATTGGAGACACCTGTAGAGCACCTTTATAATCACTCAGTTACGTTGTGACGTTTGGTAGCACACAAAGTATTCCTCCGATAATCGTTAGTTGCATAATCTCATAGTCATAGGAACATGTATAAGTCATGAAGAAAGCAATAGCAGTAAACTAAAATGATCAAGTGCTAAGCTAACGGAATGGGTCAAGTCAATCACATCATTCTCCTAATGATGTGATCCCATTTATCAAATGACAACTCATGTCTATGGCTAGGAAACTTTAACCATCTTTGATCAATGAGCTAGTCAAGAAGAGACATACTAGTGACACTCTGTTTGTCTATGTATTCACACATGTACTAAGTTTCTGGTTAATACAATTCTAGCATGAATAACAAACATTTATCATGATATAAGGAAATATAAATAATAACTTTATTATTGCCTCTAGGGCATATTTCCTTCAGTCTCCCACTTGCACTAGAGTCAATAATCTAGATCACATCACCATGTGATTAACACCAATAGTTCACATCACCATGTGATTAACACCCATAGTTCACATCGTCATGTGATCAACACCCGAAGGGTTTACTAGAGTCAATAATCTAGTTCACATCGCTATGTGATTATCACCCAAAGAGTACTAAGGTGTGATCATGTTTTGCTTGTGAGAGAAGTTTAGTCAACGGGTCTGTCACATTCAGAGCCGTATGTATTTTCCAAATATTTTATGTCTACAATGCTCTGCACGGATTTACTCTAGCTAATTGCTCCCACTTTCAATATGTATCCAGATTGAGACTTAGAGTCATCTGGATCAGTGTCAAAACTTGCATCAACGTAACCCTTTACGACGAACCTTTTCTCACCTCCATAATCGAGAAACATATCCTTATTCCACTAAGGATAATTTTGACCGCTGTCCAGTGATCTACTCCGATATCACTATTGTACTCCCTTGCCAAACTCAGTGTAGGGTATAAAATAGATCTGGTACACAACATGACATACTTTATAGAACCTATGGCTGAGGCATAGGCAATGACTTTCATTCTCTTCCTATCTTCTGCGGTGGTCGGGCTTTGAGTCTTACTCAATTTCACACCTTGTAACACAGGCAAGAACTCTTTCTTTGACTGTTCCATTTTGAACTACTTCAAAATCTTGTCAAGGTATGTACTCATTGAAAAAACTTATCAAGCGTCTTGATCTATCTCTATAGATCTTGATGCTTAATATGTAAGCAGCTTCACCGAGGTCTTTCTTTGAAAAACTCCTTTCAAATACTCCTTTGAGCTTTCCAGAAAATTCTACATTATTTCCGATCAACAATATGTCATTCACATATACTTTATCAGAAATGCTGTAGTGCTCCCACTCACTTTCTTGTAAATACAGGCTTTATCGCAAGTTTGTATAAAACTATATGGTTTGATCAACTCATCAAAGCGTATATTCCAACTCTGAGATGCTTGCACCAGTCCATAGATGGATCGCTGCAGCTTGCACATTTTGTTAGCACCTTTAGGATCGACAAAACCTTCTGGTTGCATCATATACAACTCTTCTTTAAGAAATCCATTAAGGAATGTAGTTTTGACATCCATTTGAAATACCATATTTCATAAAATGTGGCAACTTGCTAACATGATTCGGACAGACTTTAAGCATCGCTACGAGTGAAAAAATCTCATCCTTCTGTAACCTTCTGTACTCAGGTTATACCGAAACTAGTGTTGCCAACCTTCTGTAACCTTCTGTACTCAAATCGGTGTCACCGAGATGAGAAAGTCGGTCCCACCGAGAATGGCAAACCCTAGACTTTGGAAGAATCGGACTAACCGAGATTGTATTTTCGGTCCCACTAAAATCCCAACGCTCACAAGATTTGAACTTTCGGTCTCACCGAGTTGTCAACTTCGGTCCGACCGAGATTGGTCAAATGTGTGTAACGGTTGGATTTTGTGTGGAGGCTATAAATACCCTCCACCTCCTCTTCATTCGTGGAGAGAGCCATCGAAAGAACTACCACTCCTACCTTACATTTCGAGAAGAAAACTACCTACCCTTGTGTTGAGATCAAGTTGCTCCACTCTCACCATATGAAACTTGATTTCTAGCCTTCCCAAGTTGCTTTCCACTCAATCCTTTCTTCCACCACAGCCAAATCAGTGAGGAGAGTTGAGTGTTGGGGAGATTATCATTTGAAGCACAAGAGCAAGGAGTTCATCATCACCAACACCATCTATTACCTTTTGGAGGGTGGTGCCTCCTAGATTGGTTAGGTGTCGCTTGGGAGCCTCCGTCAAGATGTGGAGTTGAACCAAGAAGTTTGTAAGGGCAAGGAGATCGCCTACTTCGTGAAGATCTACCCCGAGTAAGGCTAGTCCTTCGTGGGCGTAAGCCATGATGGCATAGACAAGGTTGCTTCTTCGTGGACCCTTCGTGGGTGGAGCCTCCGTGGACTCTCGCAGTGCTACCCTCCGTGGGTTGAAGTCTCCATCAACGTGGATTGACGATAGCACCACCTATCGGAACCACGAGAAAAATCTCCGTGTCCAAATTGCGTTTGCTCTTCTCCACCTCTTATTTACTACATGTGCAATTTACTTTCCGCTGCCACTACTCTAGAATTGCATGTGTAGGGTGATACTTGACTTGGTCATCATTGTGAACTTGCTAAAAACTTGCCCTAATCAAAAGGCTAAACTTTTAAGTTGTCAAGTAGTCTAATCACCCCCTCTAGACATACTTCCGATCCTACAAGTGGTATCGAGCTTTGGTCTCCATTGGATTGGTTTCATTGCATTGACTCCATAAGCTTGGTTTCACAACCTAGGAGAGTATGGCGCCTAGTGAGGGTAATTTCCGTAGAGGTCCTTACTTTGATGGTTCAAATTTTGCTAGTTGGAAGCATAAAATGAAAATGCATATTCTTGGACATAACCCCGCATGGGGCATTATTTGTGTTGGCTTGCAAGGTGAGTTCTTCGAGGAAGGAAAAGTTCCGGATCGCGGGCTACAATGGATGAGTTATGGATGTTACAAAACAATGCTCAAGCTTGTGACATTCTCTTCAATGCTTTGTGTCCCGAGGAGTTCAACAAGATCAGCCGTCTTGAGAATGCAAAAGATATTTGGGATACTTTGGTCGAAATGCACGAAGGTACCGAGTCCGTGAAGGAATCCAAGCTAGATGTTCTTCAAGGTCAACTTGACAAGTTCAAGATGAAGGAAGGTGAAGGAGTCGCTGAAATGTACTCTAGGCTTGCTCTCATCACCAATGAGATTGCTGGCTTAGGAAGCGAAGAAATGACCGACCGATTCATCATCAAGAAGATTCTCAGAGCTTTGGATGGAAAGTATGACACCGTGTGCACTTTGATCCAAATGATGCCAAACTACAAGGATCTCAAGCCTACCGAAGTCATTGGAAGAATTGTTGCTCATGAGATGACACTTAAAGACAAGGAAGAGCTTCACAACAAGTCAAGTGGTGCTTACAAAGCTGCAGTTGAAGCTCCCACAACCTCAAGTGACAAGCTAGTTTCCAATGAAGAGATAAGCCTAATGGTGAAGAACTTCAACAAATTCTACAAGAGTAGAAGCAAGGAAAGAAGCTCAAAGTCTAGATCATATGATGAAAAGAGATCTTCTAGTCGTGATCGAAATCTGCTATAATTGTGGAAGACCCGACACTACTCAAATGAGTGTTCGACTCCCCACAAGAGGAGAGAAGAATCTCCAAGAAGAAGAAGCTCAAGAGAAGAGTCACCTCGGAAAGAGAGAAGGAGTAGAGATGATCGTTATGAACGAAGATCCTCTCGGAGAAGCAAGGATTCGGAAAGGAAAGACAAGTCATCAAGGAGCTACACAAGAAGAAAACATCAAGCTCATGTTGGTGAATGGGTTTCCGGCTCCGACTCCGACAATCACTCCGAAAGAAGCTATCACTCCAACTCCGAATACAGTCAAGATGAAGGTGTTGCCGGTCTTGCTCTCGTATCCTCCAACTTCAACTCCTATGACTTGTTTGATTCACCAAATGAGGGAATTGGAAGATGCTTCATGGCAAAAGGCCCCAAGGTATCACACCCTGAGTTTATTGACTTTGATAGTGATGAAGATGACTTGCTTGGTGAAGATGAGCTTTTACATGACAAATCTAGTGAGCTTAGTAATGATGAACATGCTAATAGTCTTTATAGTCGAGAAGAGTCGAATGACAATGCTATGAAGGAGATTGAGCGTCTAACTAAAGAACTAAACACTCTTAAGTTAGCTCATGAAACAACTCAAGAAGATCATAGAGAGCTCCTAAGATCTCATGAGAAGCTACGCTTCGAGAAGCTCAATCTAGAGCAAGAACATGAGTTTCTAAAAGCTATCAATGACGATCTTCGAAAGAAGAGTTCTTCATATCTTGCCAAACGACTTCTCTTGTCTAATTTCTTGCCACCTATTAAAACTAAGCATGACAAGCATAAGAAAAACTCTTCATCTAGAAGCAACATAATTGGTTCTAGTAGTTCTCATGATTCCACTAACAATGTTTCAAGCCAAGTTTCACTTGAGCAAGAAAATAGTCTATTGAAAGGGATTATAGAGAAAGGTGTCTACAAGAGCCTTGCTTAAGCAAGAACTTTGAGGAAATTGTTCGCAAGCAAGGAAGGCACCGGAAGAATCAAGGAATTGGTTTTGAGCGAAGGTTCAACGCCGAGGGTGTTGAATGGGAAGAAGGTCAATATCCCACTCCAAAGTTTGTTTCTCAAAAGGAGAAGTATGATCCTACTTCTTCCAATGTGGAACAAGCTCAAGATGACCTTTCACCACAAGACCACAAGCTAAAAGGCAAGGACAAGCTTCAAGAGGAGATTGATGCATTCATTGAAGCACCCAAGGCCATGGTCAAGTGGGTTCCCAAGGCAACTTCAAGTTCTACTTCAACAAGCTCAACTACTACCCCAAGGATTCCCATCAAGATGATGTGGATCCCGAAGAAGAAGAACTAGAGAGTTCTTGAGGGTGACTCCGCCAACATACTTCACTCACATTCATTTTGGCAAGAACTTGTGCAATCAACTTCCACATCTTGCACTAGTTCATGGAGTCACAAACCCTCATGTTGGTAAGTCAAGGGACAAGGTAATCATTGCTTTCATGGACATCATCTAATGTGTACTTCAGTCTATGTCCATGGATATCCTTGTTTGTTCCTTGTGGGACTAACCCATGTAGGTATTGAAAGTGCCCAATCCAAAGGATTGCTCCCAACTCTTGATGATCTTCATCAACATTGAGCATCCACATCTTCAACATCTACATGAAGTCTTCAACGACAACCCAAGGTTAGTTTGACCCTTTAAAAGGGTTCTCACATCAAGGGGAGCTTTGCTTTAAGAAATGAGCTAAAGCATCTTCAAATGATGTGAACACATTAATGCTTTATGTAAAAGTGGTAACCCCACTTGTGCTTAAACGATGAGTATGACCTATGATCAAATGTTCTCATTTGACTCCTAAGTCAATATACTCATATATAGATGACCTAGTCATCGCCAAATTGTGTGCTAGTTGCTAGAGTTTTGTTTGTGCATGTTTGACACACGTTTTATTTGCTATCTTATTGTGTGAGCATGTTGGATGCATGATTTTATTCATTCGAGGACATCCATTTGTTGCTTTGGTCTTTTGGATCTTATTTCTTTTTGACCAAATGGATGGACAAGAATGCCTAAGTTCCTCCCCTAGCTATCTATGCTTTCTTGTCTCAAACTCTATTCATGCTTATATCACAAACTTTGGACCAGTCTTTTTCGACGCACCGAGTGAGGAGCACTTTCGAGCCACCGATCCGTCAAAAGCTTAAATTCCAAAACCTTCTAAGTATTTTCGGTCAAACCAATATACTCAAATCGGACGCATCAAATCACTTGGATTGATCTAGGTTTTCACCTCGGTGAAACCGAAGTTACAAATCTCGGCGTGACCGATGTGTGTAATCGCTTGCGATTAACCATCTCGGTGCCACCGAAGTTTTCCAACTCGGTCCCACCGACACCGTGAAGGTATATATACCCGAGGGCAGCGCGTGATTATTCCTTCAAAACGCCTCGCCCCAAACCCTTCGCGCCGCCGCCGTGGTCTTGGATCGCCTCCGCCGTCGCTCAGCGCCCTCGCCATGGTCTCCATCGCCAACGGCGGTCAATCTCATCGCGCCGTTGCCAGCCAGAGTGAAACTCCACCAAGTTGGGTGAGTTTCATCCTCTCGTGCTTCAACCTCGATTCAATGCACGATAGGTTTTGCCTAGCTTCTTGCCAAGTTTGAAATCTTCCTATCCAGCAGATTAGATCTTAGAACAAAATTCGAGTAAAAATTTTAGGGTTAGGTTTCACGAACACATCTCGGTGTGACCGATTCTACATTCTCGGATCGACCGATTTGGCCTCTGCCATTAGATCAAGACCTTTCGGTCCAACCGAAGTTGTGCAAATCGGTAAGACCGAAATGAGGATATAGTGAAACCCTAGTGCTCTCGGCTAGATCGAAACCCATTTCGTCCAACCGAAAGTGGAGTGATTGGTTCTGTTTAGGCACTTCGGATTCACCGAATTTTTAGACTCGGTCGACCAAATGCATTCTCAGTGAAAACCTAAAACTGAAGTTTGAACTCATTTTTTTGCAAAATCCTCTGCGGTTTGTGATAACTCTTCTATTCGCCTATACCTATTCTATTCATAGGTTGTCAATCATATCCGATGCAAGTGACAGCGAACAGTCTGAATCACCGCTTGAGATTCCAGAGGCGGTCACAAGTCCCGGCAAGCAGTTTTTCCGATGATGGAGAGAGGAGCACCCCAAGTGGATTGCCTCCTGCGCCACCGTGGCCGTGAAGAAGAGGAATTACGATGAGGAAGACTCGACTTTGTTGTCGATGAGGAGATCACTTCCAAACCTAAGAGGAAAGTGGTTGCCAAAGGCTATCAAGGGCAACAAGCAAAGAAAGGCACCAAAGAAAGAGAAGAAATCCATAGTTGCAAAGAAGCTGAGCATGGAAGAAGAAACCTCCAAAGAAGGTAAAGAAAACTTCCAAGAGGAAGAGGCTAGTTCATGATGAAGCCGATGATGACTCGATGAGGAAGCACCCCACCTCCTCGAAGCAAAAGTTGATGGGAGATGCCATCGTAGCAGGAGCACCCACTAAATCTAAGCCATCGGCTCCAAAGAAAGGCAGCTCAAGCCAAACCTCGCCCAAGCCAAAGAAAACTGTGAGAAATATACCGCTTCAGAGAAGAAGAAGGACAACGTGCCACCGCTGAATCGATGAAGAGGCACATGTGTTGCTAAAACTTAGACGAAACCGCCGGTCCATAATGATGCTCATCCTCGAGCTGAAAATATGAAGGAAAGGAAGGACAAAGGTCTCGTGCTATGGAGGCAAGTTGATCCATATGCCACCAGAGAAGGACATTTGTTGACTCAAGGTTCCACACTAGAGAGCAACAAGATTTCTATGAGACAGTGCTCATGGACAAGAAGCCAATTGTTGCTGACATCAGATACGTTGACTGGGATTACATCGACAGTGAAGAGCACAGAGACTACTTCCCACATGTGCATGAGAGCTTCACTGCATGTGGAGTTGCAGAGTTCGTTGGTCGAAGTCGATCGCTTGGAATGATGAAATGATCATGCGCTTCTATGCCACCGCACATTTCTATCCAGATGGCGAATTGTATGGATGATCAAGGCCGAGATTCTCTTCAACAGTTGAAGAATGGAGAGCGTTGCTGAATGCTCCAGTATCAAGAGATGATGATGTAGATGTTTATGGCATTCCAAAGAAGAATCACGAGTCTATGAGGAACATGTACAATGAGGTACCAGCCAAGGATGTTGAGATATGGAAGCTTGGATCAGTTTATCATCTTCAGGCAGGTCTCCCAACCACTAACACCATTCTGAGGCATACTTTGATGCCCAAGTCAGGAGACCACCGCATGATAAGAGGCTATTCTATCAACATGCTGCACATTCTAGATCAGAAGACACCTTTTAAGGTGATGGACCTGATAGTTGAGACTATCAAGAGGACAACAAAGAGACTGTAAGAGGTCATGTGGGTTTGCCCGCACATTCAGATGCTCATCAATGCCAAGTTTGGCACGGCACCTACTGTTGGATAGACCCCACTTGCCACTGCAGCTGAACATGAAGATAAGGAAGTTGTAATGACCGAGGATGATCCCACATCTGTTGAAGGACAAGCTAAGTCCAAGTCGCCAAACAAGCTAAAGCCGAGAAGGAAGCAAGAAGCAAAAGAAAGCCCAAGAGCGTTGGAGAACAACTTCTTGAAGCCACTCAGAGGATTGAACTACGCCTGCCAAAGATAGTGCGCCTCGGGAGAGTCTTGAGAGGATAGTTGAAGATAAGTTCCATGCTCGATGTCAAGTCGATCAAGTACAAGTCACCGCCAACAAGCTTGAGGCGACATCGAGGAAGCGAAGAGGGAGAAGGCAGAGCTCATGAAGGAGATGGAAGGTGATCTAGTCCAGATGACTATGAGCAGCTCGCTGCAAAGGCCCACAAAGCCCAGATCACCGCTATTCCAAAGGATGCACCCTGTACAAAGATCAAGACCTCCTACAGCTCCGCTGGCCCAGCTCCAGCTCCAAGTCCACTCCTCCAGCTCCACAGACTTCAGCAGAAGCTTTTGCAGATGCAGCTATCTCCACTCCATCGACGCAGACAGAGCCGCCAAAGAGAGTCCCTAGTGACGATTAGCTCTATACCTTCGAACTTTTGGTAACTTGTTGCCAAAGGGGAGAAATTGTATAGATCATAGGACTTCGAGAGAGAGTGCTCATTTTTGCTCTTTCGCTTGCGGTTTTCCTTGAGATACTTTTGAGTTCTTCGAGACATTTCGTGTGTTTGATACTACGCTTGCTTCTATCTTGATGAGTGCTTGATCATACTATGCTTAATGTGTGCTTAATGCTTATCATATTCTATTCATATCTTGTATGATCACTTACTCATGTCTTGGTGATTGGGTGCATGCTATTCATTCTTATCATTTTGTGCGCTCCACCAAGATGTATGTGACATGGAAGAGTGACCCATGATCCTAATCGATTGTGCATTTGCATTCAAACGCAAATCTTAAATAATGCACAAATTTAGGGGGAGCTCTTGCTTATCACATACTTCTCAAAGCGACGATGTTATTCATTGATTATATCATTTGTCGAAGTTTTGATCTATATGTTGTCATCAATTACCAAAAGGGGAGATTGAAAGTGCAACTAATCCCGGGTGGTTTTGGTAATTAATAACAACATATATATCATTGAACTAATTATTTCTTGAGAATATTTCGAAAGTTCAAGGATATGGGTATGGCAATGACCGATGATGTGGACCCCTCAAAATGCTAAGGAAAGCATTGGCAAAAGCTCAAGACTCCATTTTTGGTTTAGTGATCCAAGATCACATTGAGTCCATAGGAAAGCCAATACTATTAAAAGGGATGAGGTTATGATGATGATCCGTTGCTCAAAGTGCTTAGTGATTTATCTCTCAAACTATCGCAATCTTTCATTCCAACATAAACTCATAAGTAATCTCGGTCCCACCGATTTCATAAACTCACCACACCGAGATGAACCACCTCACCATATAGCCAAACCCTAGTAATTTCGGATTTTCCGATTCCAAACTCGGTCATACCGAAACTAGTGTTGCTAACCTTCAGAACCTTCAGACTCAAATCGGTGTCACCGAGATGAGAAAGTCGGTCCCACCGAGAATGGCAAACCCTAGACTTTGGAAGAATCGGACTAACCGAGATTGTATTTTCGTCCCACTGAAAATCCCAACGCTCACAAGATTTGAACTTTCGGTCTCACCGAGTTGTCAACTTCGGTCCGACCGAGATTGGTCAAATGTGTGTAACGGTTGGATTTTGTGTGGAGGCTATAAATACCCTCCACCTCCTCTTCATTCGTGGAGAGAGCCATCGAAAGAACTACCACTCCTACCTTACATTTCGAGAAGAAAACTACCTACCCTTGTGTTGAGATCAAGTTGCTCCACTCTCACCATATGAAACTTGATTTCTAGCCTTCCCAAGTTGCTTTCCACTCAATCCTTTCTTCCACCACAGCCAAATCAGTGAGGAGAGTTAAGTGTTGGGGAGATTATCATTTGAAGCACAAGAGCAAGGAGTTCATCATCACCAACACCATCTATTACCTTTTGGAGGGTGGTGCCTCCTAGATTGGTTAGGTGTCGCTTGGGAGCCTCCACAAGATGTGGAGTTGAACCAAGAAGTTTGTAAGGGCAAGGAGATCGCCTACTTCGTGAAGATCTACCCCGAGTAAGGCTAGTCCTCCGTGGGTGTAAGCCATGATGGCATAGACAAGGTTGCTTCTTCGTGGACCCTTCGTGGGTGGAGCCTCCGTGGACTCTCATGGCCGTTACCTCCGTGGGTTGAAGTCTCCATCAACGTGGATTGACGATAGCACCACCTATCGGAACCACGAGAAAAATCTCCGTGTCTCCAAATTGCGTTTGCTCTTCTCCACCTCTTATTTACTATATGTGCAATTTACTTTCCGCTGCCACTACTCTAGAATTGCATGTGTAGGGTGATACTTGACTTGGTCATCATTGTGAACTTGCTAAAAACTTGCCCTAATCAAAAGGCTAAACTTTTAAGTTGTCAAGTAGTCTAATCACCCCCCCTCTAGACATACTTCCGATCCTACAGAGATCATCTTATAATGCTACCGTCAATCAAAGGAAAATAAGATGTATAAAAGATAAACATCACATGCAATCATTATAAGTGATATGATATGGCCATCATCATTTTGTGCCTTTGATCTCCATCTCCAAAGCACCATCATGATCACTATCGTCACCGGCGCGACACCTTGATCTCCATCATAGCATCGTTGTTTTCTCGCCAACTATTGCTTCTACGATTATCGCTACCGCTTAGTGATAAAGTAAAGCAATTATATGGCGATTGCATTTCATACAATAAAGCTATCCTGGTATTCTCACGGGGGGCTTGCGAGTCGATAGATGCCACAAGGGCTTAGTGTGAGGGTAAGACTGCTGCTGATAGGACCGAGAGCGGGTATGCGAGTAGCACGCGGTGGTTTACCCAGCTTCGGAGCTCTCCGAAGAGATAATACTCCTACTGCTGCATGTTTGAGTATATATATTTGGGGTGTACATCGGGCAATACAAAGTGCTCCTGGAGCTGTATCTGGTATCAGTGCCAAGTGCATCTGATCTGGTATAGGCATGCGTATGGCCGGCTCTAGTGGCCATGTATGGCCATGGCTTGTGGCCGTGAGTGGCCTTGTGGCCAAATGAATGTGGCCGTGGGAGTCCATCCTCCCTGGATGGACGGATGTGTGCCCATATATATAGGCATGGCTAGCTTAGAGAGTAAACTAGGTGGTGGCATGGGCAAGGCATGGTGGGGTGTCATCCTTGTCCCCTGGGTCACTTCATAAATAGTGCCAGGGGACAAGTGACACTATACATGATGGCTGAGATGACACGTGAATAGTGCTCGGGTACGATCATCTCGTTGGTGTCTTGTCGGTGTCGCCGAGTGCAAATGGCAGCCCGTGGTTGGTTGATCGGCCGGCCGGCGTCGTTCTTGTATCGATGTAGCGTGCATCGGCCAGCAGAAAGCGGTCGGACGGGAGCCGCAGAAGCGGCCGGGCAGTCGAACTGAGGCGCTTTGCTAGCCCCAATGTCTTAAAATATCGCCTTGCCGTCTTCCGGTGCAAAGTCGCCAATTACTCTGACAAGAGTTCTTAAGCCTCCGGCAACTTGGCAAAGTTAGGAGGTTTTTGGCAGTGTTCATGGAAATGATCATAAAAAGACAAAGTTAGTCCACGCAGATATATCAAATGTTTGCTTTTAGCATTGCAAGTTTCATGCGGAGGGTGCCGACTGGTTTCGTCCCCGAGCCCCTTAATCTTTTTTCATGTTCCTCCGCTTTTGGCTTGTGCTCGCCACGGACAGCCGCCTGCGGCTCTGTGGGCTGAGAGTGGGCCATGAAGCGGAGTGTACAATACTCAGAGTCTGGGAGCAGATTTAACCGAGCAGATACTCATAAAGGAAACGGTCGGGTCGCCCGAAGCGTTTTTCTTCCCGGACGTTTTTCGCGCGGGTGGCCTCCATCATTCACTCTTGCCAGCCGGACAGCCGCTCTGCGGTCTGTGACTGAGAGTGGGTCTTTGGTACCGCGTACGCTACTAAGCCGTTTGTGGGAACTAACGTTTCAGGCTAAGCGGCCAGCCCCGGCCAACTTTGGCTGGCACCGGGGCAAACAGTGGTGCAACTGCAATAAAATGCGGAGATGGCCCCTCGAGCATCGCTCGAGGTTATCCGTGCTTTCTCGGTGCAAAAATATGCGGGTGAGGAGCTCACATTAATTTTCGTGTAGCCGATGCGGAGTTTGGCGAAGACAGTCGGCGCGGCTCGGCGCTCGCGGAGTGCGCAAGCGCACCCGCTGGGTGTAGCCTTCGAGCCCCCGGGTGCTCGTAAGAGGGGTCCTGGCCGGTCAGGCTCGACCGGCCAGGCGGCGAGGCATCTTGCAATGCCCTTTTTCTACTTTTTCTCTTCTGCTGGCTGCTGGCAGCCGGACAAAACTCTTCTTTTGTCTCTTGTTTTTGTTTCTTGTAATCTTCCGTGGGGGCCAACAAGACTCCACTGGTGTAGCCCCGAGATTCGGCCGATCACGAGCAGCGATGGGCTGGATCTCCGGCAACTACTTTGTCTTTTTCTTGCGGGGTGCGGCCACATACGCCCAGTGTAGCCCCGAGATCCGGGCCGATCACGAGCAGTCGGGCCGATCTCCCAAGAACTACTTTGTCTTCTTCTTGGCGGGCACGCCAACAAGACTCCGCCGGTGTAGCCCCGAGATCCGGGCCGATCACGAGCGGTCGGCCGGATCTCCCGCAACTACTTTGTCTTCTTCTTCACGGGCGCCAACAAGACTACTGGGTGTAGTCCCCAAGATCTTGGCCCACTGCTGAGCAGTCGGGTTGGATCTCCTGGCAACTACTTTGTCTTCTTCTTCGCGGGGGCGCGTCAGCGCAATTGCTGGATGAAGGGCGCTCCACCAGTGCAGTTGGCAGCCGGCTAGGCCGTGCATGGGCGCACGTACAACCAGAGTAGTCGGCAGCCGTCCAGGTAGTGCATATGGCCATCTGGCCAGAGCAGTCGGCAACTGGCCAGACATGCATGTACATATTGCAGTCAGCCAGACATGCATGTACGCAGTGCACCCATCGGTGCACTTCCTTTCTCTTCTTTTTCTTCTTTGCAGCAGTCTACTCCGACTTCTCATCAGCCGGCCACTTTTTTTTTGCCCAGCAGCCGGCTGCCGGCTGTTTGACTTGGTCAGTGTGAGCAGCCGGACGCGCTTTTCCAGCCAACAAGAAACTCAGGATGCAGCCGACGCGGCGGATGGCGAGCAGCGGCGTCCGGAGGCGACAAGAGCCGGCGCCCGGTTATGGGAAGGCGGGCGGACCCGCCGCCGCAAGCCGGAGGCGGCGAAAGCGAGACACGGCCGGTCACGGGCGGCACTCGCCGGGCGCTGGCAAGCGCCCAGCGCTGAAGCCGCCGCTCGGCGAGCAGAGGCCGGGCTCGCAGCGCAGGGGAGGCCAGCCCGAGGCGCAACCGGCGCCGGTGCCGACGGGCGCAGAGGAGTCGGCCGGCCGAGCACGGGCCGGTCGCGGGCGTGAGGGAGGCTGGCAGCAGAGCAACCGGCGCACCGAGCGGCGCGGCAAAGCGGGCGACCCGCAGGGGCGCGGTAGCCACGCTGGAGGAGGGCGCCGACGCTGGGAGGGCCGCCTGCACACGGGACGCGGGCGAGAAGCTCGCGCGGAGGAGGCCGGTTATGCGGAGACGGCACGGAGTCGGGGCAGTAGTCGGCGCCAGAGCGCCGGAGCGGGACGCGCGCCGGAGCGCGGGCGGCCGGCCGAGGGAGCGCCGACGCCGGACGCGAGGCCAGCTAGCGGGCGCGCGCCGGCGCCGGTTGACCGGAGATGGTGGAGGCACGAAGCGCGACCGGCAGGCGGCCCGGGAGGCCGTGGCGGGCCATGGGCGGCCGGAACCGCCAGAGCGGAGACGGCGGGAGGCCGGACGCCATCGGAGCAGAGGCGGTGGAGCCGGTTCGTGTGGGCGACCCGGATGGCCAGCAGAGAACCACACGCGCCGGCCGACTCAGCGAGGAGGAGGTCGTGGCGGCAGTATGCCGCAGCGGAGCCAGCACAGAGCGGAGCGGGCGCGGAGGCGCATCACGCGACATGGCCGGCGTCTGGCGGAAGCGGCGACTGCCGGCGCGGCAGAAGGCGAGCACGCTGTAGGCGGCAGCGGCGACCGGCGGGCGCGGTAAGGCGGAGCCCACGCGCGAGGCGACATACAGTGACCCGGCCGGCCGGGCGGAGCGATCGAGGGGCGGCACCGGCAGCTGCCCGCCACGCGGCAGAGCCGGAGCGCCGACGGCGCTGCAGCGGCCGGCTGCACGGGCAGAGCCGAGCCGAGTGGCGGATGGGGTGACGTGGCGGTGGTTGCAGTCGGGGCGGCTTTCCCTGCGGGCCTCTGCGGAGGCGCGGACGAAGCTATAGCCTCAACCCCACCCGGATCGAGCAAAGTCGGAGCCGGCCAGGCGGGGACGCGAGCCGGCGGGGGAGGGGAAGTCGGCAGGCGGGTGCGTCCTAGCCACGGGCGCAGGCGAGAGGCAACACAAAGGGGCGGAGGCCAATGTGAGGCGGCGGGAGTCGGCACAGCGTGGTGCGGAGCTGAACGCGCGGGAGGCAACACGGAGCTGGGCATCACGAGGCAGTGGTGCCAGGAGGCAGTGGCTGGAGCTCCTGCGAGCTAGAGCAGAGGAGGCGCGGTTGCCGGCGGATGCGCATGCACTAGTAGCATCGACACAGGCAAAGCGGGTGTGCCAGGAAGCAGCTTGGGTGGGGCGAGGCAGCAGCGCGGCCACGGAGCCGCCGAGGAGCGGCGACAAGGCGCGGGTCATGGCGCTGCCGCCGCCGGTGCTCGCCGAGTAGCGGAGCAAAACAGGAGCCACGGACGCTCGCGGAGAGCAGGCGAGGTGCACGGTGCAGCGGCATCGCAGGACGCAATAGGAGGAGCGCATTTGACCATTATCTGACTATCACCCGACTTGCATCCGGCTAGCGTACGGGGATTGTCTGGTTAGTACTCCCTCCGTTCCAAAATAGATGACTCAACTTTGTACTAAAATTAATATAAAGTTGGGTCATCTATTTTAGAACGGAGGGAGTATATGTGTAGTGTCTGGCTGCGTTTTGGAAGTATATGTGTAGCTAGCTTAGGATGTAAGGAGGAGCGAACGCGTGTTTCGGCCGGAGCAAGGCGCAACACGAAGGGGAGCAGGTGCGAGCAGCGTGGATGGACACGGCCGACCGAATGGAGGCCCCGCGCGCGCGGACGGCCGGCCGGCGTTGTGGTGGTGGTGACGAAGAAGGCGAGGCCGACGGCGAGGACGTGCCGCCCCTCGTGGCCATTCCGGGGGCATGTCGATGTCGAGCCCCCGACCGCTATCAGAGAGACGGCGCGACGCTGTGGCGGTGAAGACAAAAATGGTCCCGCCTGGACTGCGAAACCAGCAGCAGCGTGGTAGCATAGTAGTAGTACCACACCACGGTGGGCGCCAACTGTCGTGGTATTCTCACGGGGGGGCTTGCGAGTTGACATATGCCACAAGGGCTTAGTGTGAGGGTAAGACTGCTGCTGATAGGACCGGGAGCGGGTATGCGAGTAGCACGCGGTGGTTTCCCAGTTTCGGAGCTCTCTGGAGAGATAATACTCCTACTGCTGCATGTCTGAGTATATATATCTGGGGTGTACATCGGGCAGTACAAAGTGCTCCTGAGTCAGATTCGAGATCGCGCTGCGCATCATCGATCCGTATAGGCATGCGTATGGCCGGCTCTAGTGGCCATGTATGGCCATGGCTTGTGGCCGTGAGTGGCCTTGTGGCCAAATGAATGTGGCCGTGGGAGTCCATCCTCCCTGGATGGATGGATGTGTGCCCATATATATAGGCATGGCCAGCTTAGAGAGTAAGCTAGGTGGTGGCATGGGTAAGGTATGGTGGGGTGTCATCCTTGTCCCCTGGGTCACTTCATAAATAGTGCCAGGGGACAAGTGACACTATACACGATGGCTGAGATGACACGTGAATAGTGCTCAGGTACGATCGTCTCGTTGGTGTCTTGTCGGTGTCGCTTTGAGCTGCAGTCGGCAGCCGGCTGGTTAACACGGTCGGCACCGGCCGGTCGTTGGTAGGCCGGCGACCGGCAACCGGCGGGCAGAGCAATGGACGGGAGCCGCGAGGTTTAACGGCAATCGGATCGAGGGCTTTGCTAGCCCCGATGTCTTGAAATATCCTCTTGCCGTCTTCTGGGTATCCGTCGCCAATTACTCCGACAAAAGCGACAACCATATGGCTCCTGCCAGTTGCCAATAACTCCGTTATAAAACAGATCATCTCATACAATAAAATATAGCATCATGTGTCAATTATATCACATCACAACATGCCCTGCAAAAACAAGTTAGACGTCCTCTACTTTGTTGTTGCAAGTTTTACGTGGCTGCTACAGGCTAAGCAAGAACCGTTCTTACCTACGCATGAAAACCACAACGATATTTCGTCAAGTATGTGGTGTTTTGACCTTCACAAGGACCGGGCATAGCCACACTCGATTCAACTAAAGTTGGAGAAACCGACACCGCCACCACCGTGCGCGGCACGCCGGTAGAACCAGGGCTCAGCAGAAGCGCACGATAATGTCGGTTCAGTCCGCTTCATCCAACAATACCGTCAAATCAAAGTATGACATGCTGGTAAGCAGTATGACTAGTATCGCCCACAACTCACTTGTGTTCTACTCATGCATATAACATCTACGCATAGACCTGGCTTGGATGCCACTGTTGTGGAACGTAGTAATTTCAAAAAAATTCCTATGCACACGCAAGATCATGGTGAGGCATAGCAACGAGAGGGGAGAGTGTTGTCCACGTACCCTCGTAGTTCATAAGCGGAAGCGTTATGACAACGCGGTTGATGTAGTCGTATGTCTTCATGATCGACCGATCCTAGTACCGAACGTACGACACCTCCTTGATCTGCACACGTTTAGCTCAGTGACGTCCCACGAACTCACGGTCCAGTAGAGCTTCAAGGGAGAGTTCCGTGAGCATGATGGCGTGATGACAGTGTTGATGAAGCTACCGACGCAGGGCTTCGCCTAAGCACCGCAACGATATGACCTAGGTGGATTATGGCGGAAGGGGGCACCGCACACGGCTAAAGATCAATGATCAACTTGTGTGTCAATGGGGTGCCCCCTTCCCCCGTAAATAAAGGAGTGGAGGAAGGGAGGGGCCAGCCCTCTCTATGGTGCGCCCTAGGGGAGTCCTACCCCCACCGGAAGTAGGATTCCCCCTTTCCCTAGTAGGAGTAGGAGTGGAAGGGAAGGAGGAGTAGGAGAGAAGGAAAGGGGTGGCGCCCCCCAAACCCTTTCCAATTCGGCCTCCTACCCAAGGGGGGCACCAATCCCTTTGTGGGCTGGTGTCTTTGAAAGTGTTGTATCGACTAGAGGGGGGGTGAATAGGCGATTTTATGAATTCTTCATCGAGGAATTTGTCAGGTGAGGAAGTTCCTTAGCTAAGAACTACTTGCAGCGGAATAAGTACTCGTAGTAAACATAACAGATACAAACATAGTCATCATGAAGAAATGAAAACTAGCACAGAGTACGTAAAGCGTAAACACAGGATAACAAGATGAAGATTTGACAGATCAAGAAATTGAACTGAGGAATTTGTGAAAGTCTTCACCAAAGTCTTCAAGCCCAGATATGAACAATGTACAACACAAGAATGAGGAAATGAAAGAGTTGAGGAAATAGAACCAGTTAGTTGGTGAAGACAATGATTTGGTAAACCAGCCCAACTCGCTGCCTCGGTTATGCGTCTGTTGGAGCGGCCGAGTATTTAAACTCGAGGACACGCAGTCCCGGACACCAGTCTCGAGCCGCAACTCAGACACCCAGCCTCACCGTATTCTCCTTGAACTAAGACCACGCAGGCCTCATCCAATCACTGTGGTAAGTCTTCAGTGACTTCCAAACCTTCACAGACTTGGTCACTCGACGATCCACAATTCCTCTTGATGCTCTAGACCTTGACGCCTAACCGTCCGGAAGAAGCACAGCCTTCAAAGGTAATAAGCGCCGGATCCACGCAGATCAATTTCTTCATGATGCTCAATCACTTTGGGTTTGTGGGGTTTGGTTTTGGGATTTTCCTCACTTGATGATTTTCGCCAAAGTCCTCGGAGGATGGGTTGCTCTCGATGACAAGTGTCAAGTTCTTCGAGTAGCCAACCAACTAGTGGTTGTAGGGGCGGCTATTTATAGCCTAGGAGCAGCCCGACATGATAAGACATAAATGCCCTTCAATGATATGACCGTTAGGTGGATAAGATATTTTGGACAGCCAAGAAGACAAAGAACGGTCGGAAATTTGACTCTCAAATTCCTCGTATATCATGTTCTCATCGTAGGTAATTCGACTAGCGAATTCCTAACTCCTCGACAGAGCAAAGTCCTTAGTGACCGTAAGAACCGCATCTCTCATCAAGAAATTGACTGAATCAGTATGAGATTTCCAATGGCTTCACTCAAGGGATTGGTAGGTGTAGGATTTTGAGTTGAGCATCACATGGAAAATTTTCCTTAGTATTTCTCGACCCCTTTAACAGTACGGTGTTTCCTATGACTCAAGAAGGAGAAAATGAAACTATGAAAACAAAAGTCTTCACGCCTCATATTCCTCGAATGAATACCAAGTCTTCAAGGTCACACCAATTTCTTCACTTTCAAAGTCTTCGAAAGTCTTCGTAACATCAAAGTCTTCAATAAGAACTTCATTTTAGGGTCGACTTTCTCTATAAATATCAAACTCCTCATAGACTTATAGACCTTTGTACACTCACAACAAGATCACCACTTAACCTATAAGTCTTCAATACACCAAAATCACTAAGGGCACTAGATGCACTTACAATCTCCCCTTTTGGTGATTGATGACAACATAGGTTAAGTTTTCAACGGGATAAACATATGAAGTGTAAAGACCGATATTGAGGAATATGATTGCAAGATATAGAAGAACTCCCCCGAATGTGTGCATAGTGAGGAATTTGCTTTTGAGGCAATGCACATTTGAAGAATTGAATCATGGAGATCTCCCCTATATCTTGTAATTCATACACGATTTGATATATAATATGAAGAATTTGAAATGCATGATGAAATATGGTGCTCGATGAGATTCAAGATGCGCAATAATATTAACGAGGAATAAGCATGCAGAATAACACATCAAAAGTATCAGAGCAAAGTGCATCAAAGTCAGAGCACAATGCACCGTTCAAAAGTATCAGGGCACCATCGGATTTAAGATTACAACTCGATCCAATAAAAGTTTCAGAAGAACGAGAGTTGTAACTTAACAAAAACACCCATAATATAAACCCGCTTGAAGACTAACTCAGATTTCTCCCCCTTTGTCATCAAATGACCAAAAGGGTCGGCGAGGACTAACGCCTCAAGAATTTCAAGTCGATGGAGGAGCGCCAGCGTTGTCGGGTTGTTTGTTGAAGTAGGGCCTCGCCGCAGTTGTCGCCCAAATCTTCATATTCATCGGCCACGCAATGAAGAATAAGAGCTGGCCACCGATCGTGAACTTTGACTCTCTTGAATTTCTTCGAGGTGGTGCGCACCACCAAATGCTTCCTCGAGACCCATAGTCTTCGCTCTTCCGCTGAATATACATGAGTGAGAACAGCCAGTGCGGTTGAGGGTTTCATGAAGGTGATACTGATTTTCTTCACCGCATTATGGGTTGAGGTCGTGTTGTGAAGAATTGCAGCAAATTGACGCTTCACCCATTTGTGATTGCGATCAACCTTCCGATGAAGACCGAGGAGTAACTCACGGCCACCATCACCTCGGTGCCGTTGCTTGAGGCTTTTGCTTGGTCGATGTATTTGCGGCGGTGTCATGTGTTGCGTAATCGCCATTGGTGGAGTAAGATGTAGCTAGACGAATTGACCATCCAATGGACGAGTGCCTTCATCGATCACAAAGAAATGCCTTGCCCTTATCATCGATGATGAAACCGGTCGCTGAGGACTTCAATGGGCGGCAAGTAGCTACCATGGTTCGAGTGTCACTCAGTAATTCAATGAAGATCTTGCCCTTATGAATCTCATAATCCAAGGCGATAGGGCTTCAAATCAAAAGGTGACATAGCAACATTAGCCGAGTCCTCATGAAGAAATCATGGAAGTTGACGGAACGCCATGAATGATGTTGAAGAGCATGTTCTTCATGATGCCAACGACATCTTCATCATTTGAGTCGTGGCCTTTGATAGGACTCATTGTCTTCGCCAGATTCGATAGACATCCGAGGCACATATAGCAATTCCTTGACGAGGAATTTGGTTCGAGGGCCCGCCTCGCTTCAAAGGCTTCATGAGCACTTGCATATAATGATCTGTCGCCATGGTCATTGTAGATGCAACGTGCAATCGCCATGGGGAGGATCAAGAGGAAGGACACGAAGCAATTCAGTTGCTAGTGCCTTATAGTGAGTGTTTTCATCATCCAATCCAGCACCCATGAATTGACATCTTCAAAGATCTCCGTGATATGCAAAGTGGCATAGAATCAAGAATGAGTTCTTCATTCCAATCACGTATATCGCAGAAATTCAAGAGTCCTGCATCGTGAATAACTCGGAGGACCGGCTCAAGCACGGCAGAGATTCCATATCCACATGAGGAATGTGCTCATGATCAAGATTTTGTCCTTGTCAAAGAGCACCGAGGAATAGAAGTTGGCTTGAGTAGCAGTCCGTAAACGCCTTTTCCTTATGCGGCAGAGTCATATGGATTGTAATCGATGAAGAACACATGCTCGTAAAAGAAGTCTTCACCTTTTGAATTTTTGCTTGCTAGAGAACGGATTCTTCGGTTTGGGCAGAGGAGTGTTAGTGATTTGCAAGACAACCTCGTGAATGACGATCTCGGTGCTTCAGCTAAGGAATTTCTGGTTCCTCTTCTTGTGCAGCTTTGGGGATCAATAAAGAAGTTCTTCAAAGACTAGCGGCTGGAATCTCTTCATGAATGTATTTATGTGGGATGAGTTTCTTCAGAGCCCATTTGAACAGCTTGTAGCCGGGACCGAGGAATTTGTTGAATAGGAGTGAAGAGAGGAGTATTGGGATGCTGAGTTTCCCAAAAGTCATCGCTCATTACCGTGTAGTGCATCCAATATCCACATCTTCATCTTCTTTTCAATTTCTCAACACCACCTCTTCACCGTGAACCGAGGCATAGGTGAGGAAACGATCGGCGCCAAGGGAATGTTTCCACTTCAATTTCTTCATCAAACCGCTCGAGGTAGCAATGTAATGATTTTCTTCATCGATCCGCTTGGGATCTTGTAGTCTTCTCCATAAGGAACAATTTCCTTTGATGACATGGAGGAAATCGAATGGCATCAATAGGATTTTCAAGTGAGCTGGTCATTGGCTTCATTTTCTTCACGGTCAAGAATTTGACGCAATGATGCCTTCCTTTTCTTCATCGCAGCTCGCTCTGCAGCCTTGGTCTTCTTCACTTCATAAGCGTATGGAAGAATTGGAGTTGGTGTTGTCGCAGGAGGAGCCGAGGACTGTGGTTCATTTTCTTCAGCGCACTACTAGTGGATGCCCCGGGAATTTCTTCGTGGCTGGAATGGAGTCATCACCCTCGAACTTGTATTCTCATCGCAGGCCGAAAGTCATCAAGAGGCTTGGCATGTTCTTCAAAGCAGGCCGAGCAGAGTCTCAGAGTCTCGAGGATTTTCTTGTTGCGATGAGGCTGCAATAGTTGTCATTTTCTTCGTCAAATTGATTTAATCTCACTTTGGCTCCTTGCCAATCAGCATGGTATGCATCGAAATCTTTGCCGAGGGCTTGATCTCAGATTGAGCCTTGAGAAGTTCTTCAGAGTTAGTCGACAACGCTCTTCTTCGAAGCTTCTCCTTTCTCGCTTGTGCTCTCTTTATCTCACGAGCCTTTTCAAACTTCCATTTCTCTTGAGCGATGAAATGGGTTAGCATATGACTTTGACCAGAGTCGAGGCGATCGTGCATTGGAGTGTTTGGATCCTTATGCCATAAGTCAATGTAATCGAGGATCTTCTTCGATCCGTAGCGAGGCACAAGTGTTCCTTTGGCTCTAGCGGCCTTTGCTTGTCTGTCTCGATGATTTCGCAAGTTCTTCATCGAAGCCTCACATCGAGGGCACTTGAAAGCAACTGCTTCTTTCTTGGACTTGGCCGAGGACCGCGCCCACTGTTGCTTTTGTCTTCAGCAGAGGGGCCCGATGAGGACATTGGTGCAACCGAGGAACTCACCGAGATACCGAATAATTGAGAAACCCCGAGTCCTTTGACATGTAGCCGATGCACAGGAGTTGAGGACTTGGAGGAGCTGCTGAGGACTTTGGTGGAGCAGCAGAGTCTCGAGGAATTTGCCGTGAGGGCGCGGCCGAGGAACTTGGCCGTGAGGGCGCTGATGGTGAAGCACTTGGCTTATGCGAGCTTCTTCTAAGATTGATTTCTCGGCTTGACCGAGGTCTCAGCAAGCAGCAACAGCAGCAGAATCCTCATTGAATTTCCTCACCGCCTCCTTGGCTTGTCTTGCCAATTTAGCTTGGCGCCTAGCTCATTCTTCAGAAAGTCTTCACCACTTTTGATGCTAGTGGGATCACGACTTGGCAGTGCCAATGGAGCTCTTGGGCATGGAGGATTTAAGGTGAATTTCTTCATGTACTTTGGAGTAACATATCGATATTCTCTCCATTCTCGTGCCCATCTTCGCTCAATCCTCCAATGCGCACTTTGCGCTGATTCTTGTTTTCTTTGCCAAACTTGGCTTCATCAGTGTGCAATAATCCTTGTATATTTCATCGTGGGATCTCGAAGCGCCATGACCTCCTGTTTCTTTCCTCCTTTCTGCGGTCTCTTTCCTTCACCATTTTCTTCGATGAGGAATTTGAACAATTGAACACTCAAGAAGTATGCAGTTTTTCTTCGAGGAACGCTGCAAATGAGTTAAGTTGATGAGAACCTAGTGATTCAAAGAATGACATGAGTACCTGTGAACAGAGTGTAGGTGCGAGGAATTTGGAGAGGTCATATGCGTTCTCAGAAGATTTTTCGAAAAGATAAGTTTTGAGGAATTTGACCAGTTGAGCCTTGAGGAATTTCACTAAGCGTTCTTGTCTTAGGTTCCAGAGTTGTACAGATCAAAAATCCGCACAATTGAGGAATCTTGAAGAAATGAGTGCTTAGAGAGATGGATCAAGAGCATACAGTGTGTGAGTTGTTCATATGTGAAGATTTGAAGAATAAAACACCTTTGAGGATTTCCAGAAAAGTTTGAGAATCAAAGTGAGTAATAAAAGTGACTTTTAATTACCCGAACTGAAGAACACGACGAACAGAGATGAACAGCGATGAAGTTCGCTGTTAGATCTCCCACGCCTAACTTGTCAGAGGGAGACGACTACGGCGGCGGCGGAGTGAAGATTTCCGCAGCCGGCGCGAGTACGATGGCGACGAGGTCGAGGCAGTGAAGCTCTTCCTCACCGGCGGCGACGGAGTAGCGGCGGCGCTAGGGTTTTAGGAGAGCTCGAGCGGAAGACAGCGACCAAGCGGAGTAAATGAAGTAAGGAAGGGGAGAGGGGTATTTATAGCCACGGTAAAAACTGTTCGTCCGAAGATTTTGGGACGAACATGCCCCTGCCCTTTCTTCTTCACGCAACATGTGTCACCCACGCAAAGGCGTATGAGATCGTAAGATCGGGGTGAATAAAATAATGCATCGTGGGATGCGGAACGGTTTGAGCGGTAAAACCGAAAATCTGGATAAGATTTGTTTTAAAATTTCGCTCGCAATTTCTTCAAATGACAAGGACACAAAGAAGACTTTGAACGAAGTTTCAATCGAACGCATATGAAGAATTTGTGAATAGATTGGGTTGAGTGTAGCATAGAGGGGAAGGGTCCGATCACATTCACTTAGCGTAAATTGCAACTTGAAGAAATAGCAATAAGTGAATGTCAGAGAGGACATAAACTCACATATATATATATATATAGCCAATGAAGAAAAACGACGGAAACAAAGGAAGATTTTGCAAAGTTGAAGAATTTGAAAGATCAAGAATTTCAAAATGAGGAAAACTCAAATTGAAGATTTTCAACTTTTGTGGTGGCGTGACCCACCAGATAAGAATGATGATTTCGCATACCGCTGCATAATTGTCGAGGGTTCTCGAGAATCAAATTCTTCATTAATTTCTTCACACTTAGAGTGTTATTCTTCATTGATTGAAGAAAACGCTTCTTCATGTGTTGCACATCTAAGTCATCAATTCTGCATAAGGGTTAGGATGTGTGTCCTTTTCAAAGAACATTCAAGATTCTAAGATATTTAGCTCACACCGCAACTTGCTAAATCTCTTCTCGCCCAAGGGCTTGGTGAAGATATCAGCTAGCTGTTCTTCGCCTTCACATGCTCGATGGAGATGTCGCCTTCAACACATGATCATGAAGAAAATGATGATGAATCTGATGTGCTTAGTCTTCGAGTGCCGAATCTGGGTTGTGAGCAATCTTGATGGCACTCTCATTGTCGCAGAGGAGAGGCACATTCTTCACGCTGACGCCATAGTCCTTGAGGGTTTGCTTCATCCAAAGCAGCTTGAGCACAAAGATGAGCCAAAGAAAGAATGTATTCAGCTTCAACAAGAGATGTGATACCCAGCCTGCTTTCTTCGAGGACCAACAGCACCAAAGATCGTCCGAGGAAATGACAAGTGCCGATGTTGACTTGCGGTCCACACGATCACCAAAGATAGTCGAGTCGAATATCCAATGAGGTCAAAAGCAGAGCCCTTGGGGTACCATAATCCTAGTGTTGGTGTGTGAGCTAGATATCAAGAATATGCTTCACAGCCTTATGGTGTGATTCCTTCTGCAGCTTGAAATCGGGCACACATGCAAACACTAAGCATTATATCCGCCTAGATGCACATAAGTACAATAAGGAACCAATCATGGAGCGTATACCTTGTGATCAAGTCAATACCATTTTCATCAATTGCATAGATGGCCATTTGTGGGCATAGGAATTTTGACGCTTTTGCAATCTTGCATGCCGAATTTCCTCAAGACATCTTTGAGGTATTTCTCCGAGATATGAATATGCCATTGCGTCACCGATTTAATTTGAAGACCTAAGAAGAATTTCAACTCTCCCATCATAGACATTTGATATTCTTCACTCATCTATAGGCAAATCCATCACTATATCGTTGGTTAGTACAGCCAAAGATAATATCATCAACATATATTTGGCACACAAACAGTTCACCATCATATGATTTAGTAAAAAGAGTAGGGTCGAGTGAACCGGGTGTGAAGCCATTCTTCACGAAGAATTCCTTCAATGTATCATACCACGCCCGAGGGGCTTGCTTGAGGCCATAGAGATCCTTATTGAGTCTCAAGACTTTGTCGATTCTTGGATCTTCAAAACCAGGGGTTGAGCAACATATACTTCTTCCTCAAGCTTACCATTGAGGAATGCACTTTTCACATCCATTTGATATAAGATGATATCATGATGGTTAGCGTAAGCAAGTAATATCTAATAGCCTCAAGTCTAGCAACAGTGCAAAAGTTTCATCAAATCAATTCCTTCAACTCGTGTGTAGCCTTGAGCTACTAGTCCCGCCTTATTCCTCAACACAAGGCCATTTTCATCTTGCTTGTTGCGGTAGATCCACTTTGTGCCAATGATATTATGCTTATGAGGATCCGGGCGATCGACCAATTCCTGACATTGTTCAGCTCGAATCGATGTAATTCTTCTTGCATAGCTCTAATCCACTCCGCCCGTAAATGCTTCATCTACCTTAGTGGGCTCTGTGATAGAGACAAAAGCATAGTGCCCACAAAAGTTAGATAAATGTGATGCTTTTGAGCGTGTAAGAGGACCCGTGCGCTAATGTCATCGATGATCTTCTCCACTTGCACTTCTTTTGCAACGCTGTGGATGAGTTGGTTGTCGCCGAGGATTTTGATCAAGATTTTCTTCAAAGACCATTTTCCTCATCTTGTTCTTCAGTGCATCACCGACGCTCTTCATGAACAGGAATGAATTCTTCAAAGAGATTCTTCAAGAGGAATGACATCCTCGCTGCCTTGAGCTTGATAGCATCTTCAAAAGCTGGTTCATCTAACATGTAGGTAGGTGCTCTCTTTGCAAGCCATTAGTTTCATCGAACCGCACATCTATAGTGTCAACAATCTTGTGAAGAACAATGTTGAAGACTCAGAGGTGTGCGAGTCCTTTCCGTAACCAAGCATAAAACCTTCATGTGCTTTCGTGCAAATTTAGAGTTGTGGTGAGGATCTCTAATCCAACATTTAGCAATCAAGACTTTGAAATAACTCACATTGGGTTTCTTGTCGTTGAGGAGTTCATAGGCGCCTTCTTGAAGAATTTGTGAAGATATACTCTGTTGATGATGTGGCAGCAAGATCAATTGCATCAATCCAAAAATGCCGAGGCGTTTTGTATTCATCAAGCATAGTGCGAGCCATCTCAACAAGAGTTCTGTTCTTGCGCCCACGACGCCATTCTGCCGAGGAGTATAGGGAGCAGATAACTCATGAGTAATACCAAGTTCATCAAGATATGCATCAAGACCGAATTCTTGAACTCGGCCCATTGTCACTTCGATATGCTTGATCTTCACACCAAAGTTGGTTGAAGCCCTCGAGGAAAATCGCTTGAAGACTTCCACTTCATGTTTGTAAGCAACAATGTGTAGCCATGTATATCGAGAATAATCATCAACAATGACAAAACCATATAAAGATGCATCATTAGTGACCGCTGAGTAATGATTAGGTCCAAGAGGTCCATGTGAAGCAATTCAATGGACGGTAGTGGTCATGATAGTCTTCGCCGGATGCTTGGCCTTGGTCATTTTTTCCGCCTCACATGCTCCGCATAAGTGTTCCTTGAGGAATTTGACATTCTCAATGCCAATGATATGCTTCTTCTTCGCAAGCGTGTTCAGATTCCTCATGCCTCGCATGACCAAGTCGCCGATGCCATAGCCAGCCTTCTCAAGCTTTTGCAAGTAGACATACGGCTGGTTGTGGTCCCAGAGAGAAATCAACAATATACGATCTCCTCTCCTAAAGCCTTCAAGACTTTGGAATTGTCACTTCCATAATCACAACACGTTGATATTTGCCAAAGACAACAACCATATCAAGATCACAAAGCATTGAGATCGACATGAGATTGTATCCTAAGGACTCAACAAGCATGACTTTGTCCATGTGCTTATCCTTAGAGATAGCAACGTTACCAAGACCCAATACCGACTTTTGCCTTTGTCAAGAAAGATGATATGCTTCAGAGGTGACGGTGATAAGGAGCATCCATCAATAGATTCTTGTCACCAATATGTGATTTGTACATCCACTATCAAGGACCCATTCAGTGGTTTTGGGTTGATCATCCTGCAGATGAATTAGTGTAGCTTACAATCTCATATGCTTCATCGCTGAAGAATATGATATCAAGTTTATCGATGAATTTCATCAAGCAAAGAAATGATATAGCAAGATGAGGACGTGTGAAATGAAAGTTCATTTCATCATGATTCGCTGCGCCCTTCGTGCATTTTTGTCGTCCTCAAAGAAATTCTTCAGACGTTAAAGCACGCCCGAGACCTGACCTCGCAGAAGAGATTAGTTCTTTTTCTTCACCACCCACATCCGAGGGGTGGCAAAGAGTTCATCGCTCATGAAAGCACCATATGAGAAAGGTGGCAAAGATGCCAAACCATTTTGTTTCACATAAGAGGGTTAGGGTAAGCATATGAATAAGCGAGTAATTCTTCAAGGACTTATGAACATAATGGTTTGAAGAATAATGCACATATTCATAGCCCTTAGCTCTACCTCATGAGACAGAGTTGTTAGCACAATGATAATCATATGAGGACTTTGATCCATGTGAAGAATTTGGTCCATATGAGGACTTGGATCCATATGAAGAATTTGGTCCATATGAAGAATTTGATCCGGGGTTCTTGTTCTTCACGTGGTGTCATGAGGACATTCACCAAGACTTTCAACACAACTTTTGGGAACCCAGATTTTCTTCATAGGGGAACCGCTCTGCAGCTTAGTGCCAACATATCTAGCAAATACTTAACCATTCTCGATTTTTGAACAGTTTATAGTTGAGTCAAATGACTCATCGGAAGAATGAGGAGATTCACATGTAAAGCCGCTAAGTTAGATGGATCAACTGAGGTCCCTTTGCAAAGAACCCATGAGGTTTTGGGGTACCGCCAAAGCTTCCAATATGTTCCATCAAGATTGAGTTTCCTCTCAAAGGCAATACCCTCTTTCCTAGGGTTTCGTTGAGGATCTGCTTTTAGCACATCACAAAGTGTCTGATGCCCTTTGAGGCTTTTGTACATGCTCATCATGTACAATTCCTTCACCTCGCATTGTCAAGGATACTAGCAATGTCCTCGTGTGAGGAATTAGTGATAGCAGAGGCGATGAAGAATTTGTAACATTTGAAGCATTTGAACATTCAGTGAAGAATTAGTTGATTCACGCTCAATGCACTTTAAGCATGGGGGAACAAATTCTTCCCGAGAAGCGCTGATTTGTTGAGCTAGTAATGAATCGCGCTCCTTCAAGATCTTCATAACACACTCTTAGCTTTTCAAGATCTTCCTTTATTTGAAGAGATTCAAGAGAAAGCTTCTCGTGATCACCAAGAGGGTATTATGTTGATCTTGAAGGGCGCTGCTTGGAGTGAATTCTCTGAAGACATTCACCCAATGCTTTTGACTGATCCATTTCCCTGCACAACATTTTATCACTTTTTTCTAGCATATCTTGAGTTTGTTCTAAAGCCGTTTATTGTTTAGTGGCAATGCAAACAAGTTTGGTATAGCAAGATTCAATATCATCATCAGATTCATCATTATCAGATTCATCATTATCAGATTCATCGTCACACGACTCGGATGAGGAGCATTCGGTTACCTCAGCACTGTTTGCCATGAGACAAGATGCAGAAGATGATGATTCTGGCTCGAAAATCATCGTTTTGAGAGATTCCTTAAAGTCCTAAAACCAGGGATCATGACGAGTTCGATGACCTTCATAGACATCAAAGATTCGGTCCCAGATGAGCTTCGAATTGCCAAGATGCATAATTCGCCCGAATTGATCTCTCGGATAGGCGAGGAGCAGATGATATCCTTCGCTATGATGTCAAGTCGAGTGTACTTGCGAATATCATCAAGATTCGCCATCTTGCATAGATCAAGAAGACCAATCTCAAGGTGACGGTCCACACTCGCTGTTCTTTGCCATGAGGCGCTTCTCATCATGGCCTTCCACTTGGGATAGTCATGACCGCCAAAGATAGGGCATGTCACTTTCTTCATACCGCGGTCGACATAACTCAAACTCCAAAGGTTAAACTAAAATCACACGTAACAAGGAGTACCTCGCTCGATACCAATTGAAAGTGAGTTATATCGACTAGAGGGGGGTGAATAGGCGATTTTATGAATTCTTCATCGAGGAATTTGTCAGTGAGGAAATTCCTTAGCAAAGAACTACTAGCAATGAATAAGTACTCGTAGTAAACATAACAGATACAAACATAGTCATCATGAAGAAATGAAACCTAGCACAGAGTACGTAAAGCGTAAACACAGATAACAAGATGAAGACTCGACAGATCAAGAAATTGAATTGAGGTATTTGTGAAAGTCTTCACCAAAGTCTTCAAGCACGATATGAACAATGTACAAAGACAAGAATGAGGAAATGAAAGAGTTGAGGAAATAGAACCAGCTTAGTTGGTGAAGACAATGATTTGGTAAACCAGTTCCAACTCATTGCCTCGGTTGTACGTCTGTTTGAGCGGCCGAGTATTTAAACTCGAGGACACGCAGTCCCGACACCCGCCTCGAGCCGCAACTCAGACACCCATCCTCACCGATTCTCCTTGAACTAAGACCACGCAGCCTCGGCCCAATCACTCGTGGTAAGTCTTCAGTGACTTCCAAACCTTCACAGACTTGGTCACTCAACGATCCACAATTCCTCTTGATGTTCTAGACCTTGACGCCTAACCGTCTGGAAGAAGCACACTTCAAAGGTAATAAGCGCCGATCCACGCAGATCAATTTCTTCTGATGCTCAATCACTTTGGGTTTGTGGGGTTTGGTTTTGGGATTTTCCTCACTTGATGATTTTCTCTCAAAGTCCTCGGAGGATGGGTTGCTCTCGATGACAAGTGTCAAGTTCTTCGAGCAGCCAACCAACTAGTGGTTGTAGGGGCAGCTATTTATAGCCTAGGGAGCAGAACCGACATGATAAGACATAAATGCCCTTCAATGATATGACCGTTAGGTGGATAAGATATTTTGGACAGCCAAGCAAGAAGACAAAGAACGGTCGGAAATTTGACTCTCAAATTCCTCGTATATCATGTTCCTCATCAGGTAGGTAATTCAGACTGGCGAATTCCTAACTCCTCGATCGAGCAAAGTCCTAAGTGACCGTAAGAACTGCGCCTCTATCATCAAGAAATTGACTAAACAGTATGAGATTTCCAATGGCTTCACTCAAGGGATTGGTAGGTGTAGGATTTTGAGTTGAGCATCACATGGAAAATTTTCCTTAGTATTTCCTCGACCCCTTTAACAAAGACGGTGTTTCCTATGACTCAAGAAAGAGAAAATGAAACTACGAAAACAAAAGTCTTCACGCCCATATTCCTCGAATGAATACCAAGTCTTCAAGGTCACACCAATTTCTTCACTTTCAAAGTCTTCGTAAAGTCTTCGAATATCAAAGTCTTCAAATAAGAACTTCATTTTAGGGTCGACTTTCTCTGTAAATATCAAACTCCTCATAGACTTATAGACCTGTGTACACTCACAAACGCATCAGTCACTTAACCTATAAGTCTTCAATACACCAAAATCACTAAGGGGCACTAGATGCACTTACATGTGCTTCCTTCTTATGGCCCATAAGGCCCATAACTTCTCCCGGGGGGTTCCGATAGCCTCCCAGTACTCCGGAAAAATGTCTGAACCACTCAGAACCCTTCCGATGTCCAAACATAGTCATTCAATATATCAATATTTATGTCTCGACCATTTCGAGACTCCTCATCATGTCCGTGATCATATCCGGGACTCCGAAATACCTTCGGTACATCAAAACAGATAAACTCATATTACAGATCGTCACTGAACATTAAGCGTGCGGACCCTACAGGTTCGAGAACTATGTAGACATGACCGATACACATCTCCGGTCAATAACCAATAGCGGAACCTGGATGCTCATATTGTCTCCTACATATTCTACGAAGTGTTGGAGATATGCCCTAGAGGCAATCATGTATGATGATATTTTCTATGTGTTTATGAATAAAGATAGTCCTTGGACATTATAAATCATGTGTATCAGCAAGTACGTGACTTGTTTGTGGGACTATGCATTGTATGATTTCTGTCCTAAAAGGTCCCTAGTCGAAAGGGATGTGTGGACGCGCAGCCGACTAGACTAGCATATGACACGGTCCACGGCTCGGTATCACTAGCCATGGAGCATTGGATGCTAACCGGATAATATGGGCTTGGAAAGGTCTGGTCGGATTCGACGTAGTTGTATCCGAGTCAAGATAAGGTCCGAGTCGGACAGATCCAACTATGAGACGCAGCAATATGTCATCTGTGAGTCTCTAGTACAACATACGTTCTATGTCCTAAGACCTGAGCTAGCGTATGTACTCGGGATGGTGGCAGACTTGCTTTGGGCCAACCAAATGTTACTCCGTGACTGGGTAGTTACAAAGTTAGGTTTCAGGTTTGTCCAGTCCCATGCTGCAAGACATGGTCGAGTAAGATGGGATTTGCCCCTCCAATCAGGAGAGATATACTCTGGGCCCCTCGTGTGATCCGACCAGGATAAGCATGGCCATGCGACAAGGATTATGAGATAATCTGGTTTATGGTCGGTATCACTGGAACGAGAAAGAGGTCGGGCTAGCACAAGGATGACAATCTCGCCTTGAGCCCGACAACACATAT